>MQTX01000074.1:1454221-1493886 GCA_009735665.1 Angiostrongylus cantonensis
TAGCCCTAAAGGGTTAATTCATCCGAGAATTATCGTGGAGAAATCCATAAAAATTGACATGGCCGAACAAAGAACGTCTGAAAATTTTACATAATTTCCCGGCAGTCCATATAAGTTCTTTTATTGTTTTACCCTGAAAAAGTTAAATAGAAAACTTCTTGTAGTCTCAAAAACTGATTACCACTAACTACACACTATAGTTTTGTATCGATTGATAATAAATGACCAGTTAAGCTTATTGAACACTATACGATAATAAATCGATACTGTCAATAAGCAGCTTTCTGAGCAGTTTCTATATTGCGTTGTTGTAGTAAACCTGGCCTTTTTTTCTTGTAACATTTGAGGTCCGAATTTCTTTTTTACAAACATGGTTAACCTTCCTCTTCAACAAAAACCTGTACTAATTCGTATTTTCATTCTTCTTCTTCTATTTCTTCTTCTTCCCTTCCCTCCCTCTATCTCCCTTTCTCCCTCTTCCTCTCGTTCTCCCTTCTCTCTCTCTCTCTCTCCATACTCGTTTCCTACTCTTACTGTTTCTATTGTTTTTTTTTCACTTTGAAGCCTTTTCTTTTTCAATATTTCTTTCATGAGCAGCTGGATTTTTTCTGATAAAAGGCGCCACCGTCAATTTTAAGTCAACAAATCTTCGCTGATAATGAACTTTGTCAATTGAAATGAACATCTTCAGAATCGCCGGATCTTTTCCTACAAAAAACAAGTATGTTTTTCTCGACCGTGATGAAATTCTGATCTTCTATCCAAAAAGCGTGTTTTTTGTTGAGGCTCGTATTTCAAGCAGCAGAGCAACTGAGCAAATAGGATTTCATTTCCAGGCGATGGAGTCCTCCAGTAGTGCGGGCGATTGCTGCATTTGAGTTAGAAGACCCTAGGATTTCCAGATATCTTAGACATTTTAAAATTCGCCATCTTTGAACTTAGAACTAGAATAATAATGTTTGAAACTTGCTTTCTGTCTTCATGAAACCTTGGAGCCAAAATCTAGAGAAATATCTGACATTTTATAGAGGAGCATTGAACTATAAAATAGGATAGTTCCACCTTAACTGCTTTTCAACAGTCTGGAGCAGACGAATTTGAAATTTTTTGTCGTTATAAGGGATTTTCCTTAGAGATTTTACTAATTTTCAACAGTTTCCCACAATGTCAAGTTTTTCTCATTTTTTACTACGGCGCAGAGGTTAGTGATAGCCTAGAATACACACATAGTTATTGGCTCGAGCCCTTCACCCGAGCAAACT
Organism: Angiostrongylus cantonensis; assembly: GCA_009735665.1. Lineage (NCBI taxonomy): Eukaryota > Metazoa > Nematoda > Chromadorea > Rhabditida > Metastrongylidae > Angiostrongylus > Angiostrongylus cantonensis. Next base: position 1,455,484 of record MQTX01000074.1, read on the forward strand.
AAACCCTTCATTCTCCAGGTCAAAAGCGTTGACCTGATGCACCGCTTAGCTCCCACATGTCATTATATAGGTGAAATATGCATTCAGTCATCTCTAAGACGCCATTAATGGAGGCGAATGCATGGCGTATCTCTAACGGATAGATCAAGAGTAGGAGCTTAATATTTTCTTATTGGTAAAGCATTCTTCACCAGGGTATCAAAACGACCCAATATATATATATATATATATAACAACGAATCGGATATCTGTATATTAAGGCTTTACCGTCGTCCTTATTTGCGAATGAAAATCAACCGCTTATTACCAAGAATGCAGACGAAGCGACTGAGACGACGGTGGTGGACGTGAAAAGTTGTCCGGTCTGGCTGCCTAACCAACACCTCGACACTCATCTAGGCGACAGTAAAGGTAGAGTGTTTTGATTTAATATAATCTTGTCTTAAACTGATTTGAATAGGATAAACGTAAGTCTAGGTACTGGCATAGCGTAATGGTTAGAAGTACGCACATGAAAATTGGTTCGACACCAAAATTGGCGTAACCAGGCTCCTCTATCCCTACCGTGGCGAGGAATTGCTGGAGGATTTGTCTTGGAGGGTTGGGAGAAACATCCACTCAGTATATGAGTACGTGTCTGCAAGTCATTGAATATGCAAAATATGCTCTCCTCAGTCTCTTCTGCTATCTTACGAATATAGTCGAATTCATGGCATGTCGCTGAAGGACTGATCAACATTGGACACCTTGGAGTGCAGTGTCTGCGCTGGATCATTTGATGCCATGACGGGTGGCAGTGCTCGATAGAAAACTTCAGTAATAGGTGACTGCTGATGGTAGTGATCGAAAGAAAACTAGCTGAGAGAAGTGCAAAACGAAGGACCTGCACAGTGTGATGGTGAACGCGTTAGCCTCCGAAAGGGTAATAGCGCGTTCGTTCTCTACCGCGGACACCTCCGATCCGGAGTTTTGCAAATATCTCAACATCATTTTGGTTGTATTTTAAATGATGCCCTGCCGTGAAAAATTGTAGTAGTCAGTACATAGAAAGGATAAGATTGGACATTTTCTTTTTATATCGTCTAATCGAAAATTCATTCAGGATCCGTTTGTTCATCGATAGCACTGTGCCGTATTTGTCATACGGAATGTGAAAGCACCCGTGATCCGTTCGTTTCACCATGTCGTTGTTCTGGTAGTCTTCTCCACGTGCACAGAAGTTGTCTAGTCGTCAGTTAATTTCTATTAATAAATGACTATGAAAAATCTGGGCGCGTGTGGCGCAGTGGTTGGAGGCGCCACTGCGACACGCACGTGGAATCGATTCGTGCGCCCATGGCCCACCAAGCCTTCCATACCTTCGCGGTCGGCAAATTGGTACCAGACTTGTCTGGGAGGATAGCAGCACTGGCTCGATACATCGGCAGGCCACCGCGAGTCATTGTAAAGGCCAGATATGCATTCAATCACCTCCAACGATGCTTAATGAAGTTGAATTGCATGGCGCATCCCTCAGGGATTGATCAACGCCGAGAGCTTTATCCTTTCCTTTAAATGACTATGTAATAAAAACAAACTTCATATAATTAATTTGATATTTTGAAAAATTGAAAATGAACATAAAGAATGTAATTTGGAATAGATTTTAGCATTGGCTTGAGTTATCTACACGAAAAATGATACCATCACCTCGATGCGAGCTGTGCGGCTACAACTACAGACGACGAAATTGTGTTAATGTGAGTGGTCGGCGGTAGTGACGACAATCCAACTAGCCCTTTTTTTTTTACTTATCTCTCTGTCTTTCTGTTTGTCTACTATGGTAATGAATTCCTTGGGCTGAGGCCGACAACGAATAGTCATTAAATAATACAATTATATAATTTGCATAACTAAGAATTTGTAGTACATGTGAGCGTGTGTATACACATACATCTATGTGTGCTACTGTGTGTTTTGAGTGGATGTATGTGCCGATATCTTAGTATGTGTATTGTATATGTATGTTTATGTGTATATGTACGTATGTATCTATGCATATATGTATGCATGTATGCATGTATGCATGTATGCACGAGCTGAACCCACTGGGCTGCTCTTGCACCCGACGAGGAAAAATGCAAGATGTACTGGCACCCGTTCGAGTCACTAACGATCAACGGCACTACAGTACAGTTACAGCACATACATAGGACTAGGTCTATTTTTTTCCTCGCCGGTGATGTGCATAAGAAAACTGGTCCGAGAAAATGTTTTTATAAACTCGAAACTGTAAAGAGCAACCTTTATTGGGCTATGCGTGGTCAAATGTTCTTGGGCGATCTATCGTTCGAATATAAAACGTTTGGCAGATAAATGTTTCACTGTAAAATAATCAGTTGTCTAGAATATGTACTGGAACCAACTCTATGCCTTGATATCAATGCACGTGGTCATTTATTTGTTAACAGCAGAGTGGTGGCTGATGTAGTTGTCATTTTTCTTTTTCTTCCTTCCTTAATGAACACCGAAAACTGTACGAATTTCAGTTCTCTTCATTGCATTTCCCGCATCTTTCCGCTAGAGATCGTCTACTGAACGCTTTGTTTATCTTCGTGTTCATCATTATGGTTGTTTGTGCTGTGCTTTCAATACATTTTCTACAACTTTCCGAACAATATCATTCTAAGTTAAGGTAAGAATTTCTTAGAGCGAACATTTGTTTTATTCGTTTCAACCTCTCAATATTATCAATACATATTCATTGCGTAACATTTCCGACATCATTAAATAAACGAGTGGCTATTGTCGTTACCTACTTGTATACGTGGATGCTTGGATGGTCCGTCGTCACGAGTTGTGCGGACCCCACTACATTTGCCATTCGTTTCATTCCCTCGCAATCGTCGTGCATGGTGGTGGTTTCATTCGAGCCTGGTGCCTCATGCGGGTCTCATACCGTGATCTGTGAAATAACTACTGCTGCGGCTACAGCTGATTAACTTTGTTCACGGATTGTTATAAAAATATATGAAATGTAAAACATACAAGCCGATAGCCAGCAATAGGCTGTCGTCTTTACGTTGATTTTAATCAATAAAGCTTTTAGGTGTTAAGGTAGGGCTATATTAATTAAAGTCATTTACTCTTTGAAGACGATCACCAAACATTTTTATTTGAGCGGATTTCCTTGTAGAAAACTTAGAACGAATTTTCCGAATTGGAAAACTCGTACCACCGATTACTAAGAAGAAAAATTCATTTGGTTGAAGATTAAAACTCAGAATTAAATTCACCGCACTTTTTTTAGTCACAATTTTTAATTAATCAATCCATCCAAAGATGTATTCCACTCAGATCCAGTAGAGAGCGATAGCAAAGCGAACACTGGTTCGGTTCATGCCGCGTTTTTGAAGCCTAAACTTAAGCCTAAGCCTGAGCCTAAGTCGAAAGATTCTTTCTTAGAACAGAAGTTTTTCGCATGAGCGAGATCGAGCCTGTCAGTACACAAATCATATAGCGCAATGTCAGATGGTGAATAAGAAGTTAGACGCTGATCAACATCGAACCTTTGCCATTCCTGAGGTTCAGAGGAAAGAGTCCTTATCTCTGCTGAGTCAGAGCTTCCATTATTAGTTGTATATGACCTAATTTGAAATATCGTGCAGATGCCAGCCTTTATTTCCCCGGAATCGCGGGGAGAGCCTGGCCAAAGTCTGCTTCAGGTCGTCACCACGATAAGCAGTCGCAGGCCTTGTGGATCAGAGGAAGATTTGCTACCACACGACTTTGATACCAAGACGGTGGTGGATCCTGGTATTGATTTACTCTTAGCTAGGCTTCTTGATGGAAACGCCGGACACATCAGGTTGGTAGATCCTGCCGGGGGGACGAATTCCCTTGCTGTACATCGCAGTTCGACACCCAGAAACACCTCCCAGCCACGGCGAGGCGCTAAAACTTTGGGATAAAAAAGAATAAAATAGGATGAAGCTAGTACGTCAGTTCTTTTATCCTGCTACACAAGTCTGATGCCGGTTTGATAACCTTGGGGAAGGTCGCGTGGACTGGTTCGTTCAGCATGCGGGATCGAACCAACAGCTATCACTGTATTTCACAGCACATTTAGGCATTATAATGTTCTGATAATTAACAGCAGAATACATTCGAAGTTTTTGCTATTGTTCAAAAAGCAATAACAGTAAATGAAGTCCAATAACTTATAAAATAAAGTCAAATTTGAGATGTTTTATCGTTTGTTCTTCGTTTCAGAGGTTATCGTGTAGTGTCATCATCATTATCAGATGATGAATTGACGGTTGTGGTATGCTCGGTGTTGTTCTTCGCCGCATTCTTTATTGCTGTTTTTACTCAGTATAGAGCTGAAGCATCTATTTGTCGAGTGTTCTTCAGATGTTGGACGACGAACCGAAATTGGACAATTCGTCACTACAATATTAGGCAGGTTTTTTGTGCTCTGATGAAGTTCTATGACGAAAAAAAATGATAATGAGCGAAATTGAGGAAAAGATGATAATGAACGAAATTGAAGGCATCACTTTCTCACTCACGGTTTTTTTTTCACATGTCATGTTTGATGTAAAAATGAAGGTATGGGTCACCACAAATTTCAGCAGTTAACTGTTTTCGAAACACTAGAAATCAGTAATATTCAGGATTCGGTACATATCCCCTGTTCACCTTTATTGTCCGTAACAGTTTAGTAGATTGTATTCCCATTACCGACTTTCTATTAACCTCGCCATTGACAATAGTTATCTGTTTTCTCGATAAGCACACACGAAGTTGTTAGTAGATGTCATTTATCAACAGCTTAGGTTTCGGCGAATTTCGCCTTATTCAGAGCCTGGGAAGGTCAAATTAATCACAACCTAGTCGACCACGTCCATAACTCCAACACGAAAACCTCGACACCTAATCTTCAATCGCATTTGATATAAAATAGCTCCTTCACGGACTCACAGCTCTCTATGAGCCTTCCACTATACCACGAAGAGAAAAACCGACAGAGTTCATCATAAAGGAGAAAAGGATAAAGCTCTCGACGTGTTGATCAATCCCTGAGGGATGCGCCATGCATTCGACTTCATTAAGTATTATTGGAGGTGATTGAATGCATATCTGGTCTTTACAATGACTCGCGATGGCCTGCCGATGTATCGAGCCAGTGCTGCTATCCTCCCAGACAAGTCTGGTACCAATTTGCCGACCCCGGAGGGATGGAAGGCTTGGTGGGACATGGGCGCATGGATCGACCCACGTGCGTGTCACAGTGACCATTGTTCATTCCTAAACATACTGAAGAGTTCATCATATGGATGGTAAATGAGCCCATCTCACCTTAAAATATCAGTGTGAGACGTTGCGTAGAGGCATTCCTCCTTGCCGTTCAATTTTGGATTCATTGAATTTATTCAATACGTTTAGAAGGTTTTACGCGCTAAGGTTTTAGATTCCTATACAAGAACGTTAACTTCTACTTCAAAATCTTCCTGTGCTAAATGGACCTAGTGTAGTATTTTGTTTAACTTTACGCTTATCGTATTGAATCTTTTATAAAATATTGCCCAACAAAGGCCGATCTAAAGAAATCAGTAGCAGCGGTTGAGTTACCATCGAACACTTTAAGACATAAGCTAGTTCGTAACCCTTTGTATTCCCGTCTATGCACGAGACAAAATTGCATCTTTTGTCCTAGTAGAGATAGCAGCGATTGCATAAATTCGGATATCGTGTAATCCCTACCAGACCTAATCTCATAAAGAGTGCGGGGCGAATAAGGCTTAGATCACTGCGTAAAGTCCGTAAAAGATAAACTCTCGGCGTTGATAAATCCCTGAGGGATTCGCCATGCATTCGACTTCATCAAGATCGCTGGAGGTGATTGAATACATATCTAACCTTTATAATGAGTTGCGGTGGCCTACTGATGTATCGGGTCAATGCTGCTATCCTCGCAGACCAATCTGGTGCCTATTTGCCGAAGATGGAAGGCTTGGTGAACCTGGGGTGCAGGATCTACCTCATATGTATTGCAGTGCGTCTCTGACCACTGCGCTACACGCGCAGCCTGTGTATCCGTGTAAAAGATAAAGTGAACGGTAAATATAAAGCTAAACAAAGCACTCCTGTAGGCGCGCGTAGGACAAACACATTACGGGGAAAATTTCGATGTAGGAGATACCATCCTTGTACAGGAATCTAAAGCTTCAGCGAGTAAAACCCTCAGCGTTCTAGATAAATTCCAAGAATCTGATATTCGACTGTAAGGAGGTTGTTAGGGATTATCTCAGACTCATATTTTAACGTGCTGCGCTGTTGGTCTCCTGGTGGAACAATCAGTGGAAGACTCATAGCGAGGTGTTAATGTATGAAGTTGTCTTATACCTAGTCCGATTGAAAATTAGGTGTCCGTGTTTTGCTGCTGAAATTACGACGGTGTTTGCTTGACTACGTTACGACTAACTTGACCTTTCCAGGCTATGAAGAAGGCGAAATCCACTGGAACGTTAGCTGTTATGTGCATGCTTAACAGAAAAATAGTATATTAATAAATTATTACATTTGAAGACAAAACCATATTATAACCACTATGATGCTGAGATATTTGAAAAATATTGCAGTGTGTAATACATGAGCCCTCGAGAAGGGTAATCGTGGTTCGATCTGGCCCTGGGGCCAAATTTTTTGAATATTTCAGCATCGTAGTCGTTGAACTTCACATTATACCCTCCCGTGAAAAATTAAACTAGGCAGGAAATGAAAGGTTAACTATATTACAGTAGAAGAGTCATGAATGACTAAATTGCTGAATTCTTTAGGGACGATCCAGAGATGTTAGCACAACGTCAGGCCCGTTTCATTGGTGATCATGTGGTGAGCTACAACCCACCAGAATGTCTCCCAAAAACTGATAACTGCACCACTATTCCCAATCGGCAAATGCCAATTACAGTGATGGAGTCACGATGAGAACGACAGAAGGGTCATGATAGTGACACATGTACGCCATAACCGTCCTAATCTGACACCACCGTTTCCCACTTATACGATAAACTAAAGCTGTCAAAACGATGCTCAAAATCTCTAATATATGGGTTGCCTGGAATATGAGTCCTGGTTGATGATACTTCCTTAAACCATCGGCACGCTATACTCGTTCACTAAACTATGAGAGTTCGCTTAAAAGCTCCCACACTTATTTCAGCGTCTTCAGCAACTACGTTCAAGTCAATGAAATCTACCATATATTTGAACTAGCAGTATAGTGTCCAGGATTTCTTTTCATGACCTCCTTTGAATGCCCTCCTTGCTCGTTCATCGTAATCATAATCATTACCTAGAAGACACCTAGAACTCGTTGAAACGAACCCCTGAATATAAACACAATATTATCAAGCTTACTTGGTCTACGCGGTGTCAACTTGTCCATAGCTTATCAAACGTATGGTTCACAACTATCATACCAACTCTGGAAACATCAATGAAATCATAGTAATGAATCGCAGTCGTTATAAATCTTTCACGTGTGGACGTCATTTTTTAGTCAAAAATTACAAAATCTATCAAAAATATGGCGTCAATCATTTGATGTATGAGCATTTCCATAGTATATTGTTGTCACAGTTATGCTCAAAACGGGTTGTAAAATTATCCCACCAATCTGGATTAAATTTGTGCAGTGTTAGATGATGTTTAATGTTTCACTTAGTCTTTCGTACTGTATTCTTCGGTATGCCTCGTTCCATTCTCAGGAATCATGGTTTACACACCTTCATCATACATTTGTATTCTCTACAGTGCCTTTCCATCTAAACATTGTTCTTGTCCCATACAGTAAATCATTTTTATAAGCACATTATACATTAGAGAATCTATTTAAAACGAAGCATTCGTTAAAAACCACAAGTCTCACGAGTTATTCGGAAACATAACTGCTAAACAATAGAATTGACAAACAACTGAGAGGAACAAACATAGTAAACATCAACCGAATTATAATACTAAGTAAGGGTCAAATCGCAGGTATATCCTCACGTAGATAATAAAAAGAACTGAAGTTAGAGGTTGGCGAACATTGGCGCGAACAACAAAAAGAAAGGACTACTGATAATTACAAACTACGATACCTGGCGATTTAAGTACACCCATTATTAAGCTCTCCGGAACAAATACAGATAGGCTAGTTGTCGAGGTGGATTTTGTGATATGGCCACTTTCTCATCATTGAAAAGAATCTGAATTCTATTCACATTAAGAATAAAATGCTTTGTAAAAGTCATAGCCAACAGAAACGCACCCATCTGTCGTCCTTTTTCACATGTGCTACATAGTGTCCAGAATGAGGGCTGCTTCCCATGTGGCTAATAAACGCCACAAGGCGATACTTACCAACACCATCACTAAATTCACGAAATGGAGATGCTTCTGGAGGAGTTGTGTTCTCACCCGGAACCGCAGCGCCGCATTCTGGTGGTACCTCCAGAAGAAAGAAATAACACATGGTTAGAAAGAAAAATATCAACAACCAACCTCATCGGCATGAACAAAAAGCCATTCTGCGGCAGCATTTGCATCAGTGTTACGACTAAGAGCATAACGAGCTTGGTAAGGAGTAAAACCTATAATGTTATGGAATACGCATAGAAAATGAAACAATTATACTGGTCATACCAAAAGCAACCAGCTCGTCTAGTCCTTCCATGTGATCAAGTACTGCAGGGATAGAACGACCTGCCGAGGCAATAGGAGCAGGAGGATCATTGAGTGAAGGGTCGTCTAAGCGAAGCATGACCCATTCGGCGGCAGCTTCAACTCCCCCATTTTTACCTGTTTCTATCGCTGCTTTAATGGATGCATTTCGAGTGAAACCCATCGCTTCTAACTGAAAGTTCGTGTCTACAAAATCTGACGTAAATTATAAGAATGGTTATACCTGGTGCGCGATGGTCCTGTCATACTCAGGCAAAGCAGGAACTAAAACTGCAGAGGCGTCATCGGGTAGAAGTGTCTCATTCTCCTTTTTACCAATACCACGTAAACCAGAGAGATCTAACTCGTCAGGAACCTATGATAAAACATTAAACAAGGAATTAGAAGTGAGAAAGTGGATCACATCAAGCATATACCTGGAGATCAACATCGAGCTTCTTTATCGTGAAGTCCGGCGACATAGTGAATCTCTACAAGCAACAATCTTATAATGTGAAAGACCTAGCTCTAGACTTAACCAAAAGGTAGGAATAAGAACATGTGACTCCGTGCCCACATCTTAGGTTCCACGACTTATTGGTCAGAAACCTGGTCGTTACGCATGCATGATGGAGGGCCACTCTGTGTTGTCAACCGCATATTCAAGAGATGATACGGGGAATATCGCGTATCACTCAAGTGGGAAAAGGAATTCGACATTTCGACCTATATGAACTATGGGAAGTAAAAGAAATCGCTATGGATTCCAAAATGTCGGAAATAAGATGGGCAAAACATCCGATGCGTCTGAACGTCATCCTATGGGAAAGAAGCGTTAGCGACTGGATTTCTTGCTTGCCAAACGTGGAGTAGGAAAACCAATCACGCAGCGATTAGAGTTCCTCAACAACATGATAGAAAAAGTATGGTGCTCAGCGAATCCATAGAACGAGCAGAATCCACTGCATTGTTCTGGAACATGACAGAGACAAATGGAAAATTTACGGGCTCGAGCCACTCGAAGATCAACGAGACAACAAGTGATATATGTGAAAGTTGTGTTTAACACAGATCATACCTTTTCCAGCCTGTGGTTCAGAATCCACCATTTCTTTTACAACAACCTAATAAACAGTGGTGACTCTCTGATAAAAAGTTAGAAAATGCAGATAGTATACCAATCATATTTACGTCGCGTTTATGTTTATAAGGAACAATTTTAGGCCGTTACTTTCCTCGTTCTGGAAGTGGTATTGAAGATGACTGGGATGGGGTGCTCAAGGACAAAACACAACAAGCACATTGGGCGACAGTTACCGATGCAGTACTTCTCAATCGTACTGAATTAATGAAAAGCTTCCTCGCACTTTACACATTTCTTGACTGAAACTGATAGCATGCGGATTTGATGACCATTTCTGTCGATACCTATTATTTTATCACTTGAATGCAGACCTCGGTTATGAGCACCCATGCAGAGTTCACATAGCCTTATACTGAACTACGAGTTTCCAGATGCATGTTTCTTAATGGTTTCCATGATCACAACATAATACTGTTGCACAAGCGCTTCATATATTACTGTTTTTCTTATAACTGCTGTCAATAACGTTACACTTCAAAATCCAATTAAAGAATGGGAAAACGTTTCAAAGAAAAAACCAACTTATTGGAATTGAAACTCCGTTTCTTAAACATAGTGCTTACTCCGAATTCCTTGAAAAGAATGTTGTGAGAAAACGTGCAACTTTGTAAAAAAAAAAACCTTGAGACTAAAACAACATAGCACATAGAGTAAGCAGAATTTTTGCTTAAAAACTTTGTGAAGAGGGCTTAAAAAGTTCGGGTACCATGAATAGTCCTAGTCGTCATAGTGAACTTGGACAACATAACTTGTTTATTCCGCTTTAACGCCTAACGAACGATGCCCATTCAACACAATCATACGGAACGCTGCGAGTGCCCGTTATAAACTTCATTTCCTCCTTTCCAATGATTGGCAAACAAGACCTTTTTCCTAAACCTCTCGCAATCAATCGATAATTTATCCAATATAGATGTTGTAGCGGTTATCGATTGGGAAAAGCTACATTTGCATTTAGAAATATATAAAAAAAACTTTTCTCGAAAGAGTTCACTGACTGGTCATTCAAAAAAAAAACAATTGGCTTTCAGTTCTAATCACTACAATGTATGGGAAGTATAGGCTAAAAAAAAGTACCAACATAGAGACAGCATATATAAGTTGCAAAGCGCAGATGTTTACAAGAATGCGTTTGTATGATGGACCATAGCAAAACACTAAATACTAACGCCCATAAAATTCAAACCTATAGAGCGATAGAGCTGAATAAAACCTTTAACAACTGGCTTTCAGTTCTAATCACTACAATGAATCACTGTATGGGAAGTATAGGCTAAAAAAAAATACCAACATAGAGACAGCATATATAAGTTGCAAAGCGCAGATGTTTACAAGAATGCGTTTGTATGATGGACCATAGCAAAACACTAAATACTAACGCCCATAAAATTCAAACCTATAGAGCGATAGAGCTGAATAAAACCTTTAAAGTCCGCTGCTTATCATGACATATGTGTTGGGCAAGCTTTCAACTGATTACAAATGTAGGAAAAGGGTTCTGCGCACTAAAATAAACCTCTGGAAGAAGAATTACCAATATAAAGTCCATACCGGCTACTTGGGCGCCGCGTATGATTATGTAGAATGCACTGTTTGCTGTGTGTTTATCAACCCATAAGAACAATGAAAGAGGACAGAAAACGAGTAGGGAAAAGCACAAAGAACTTGAACTGAAAAAGTTCTTTCAAAGAAAAAGATAACATAATTTTTTGGTTGCAAAACCGTACGATGTCAAACAACCGATTTCTCACCTGAGCTTGGAGGAATAGGAAGTCTGGAAATGTTTTAAATCGAATGGTAGTTCGAGCTCCTTTCTTCTCATTAGTGATTGGACTTACAAAGTCCTAAACACTCAAAAATCATACTTACCAAAAAATTATTAACCACAAGAACAGTACTGTAGCTAACCTCGATAACATCAGGTTGGAAAAGAGCACGAAGGCAATCAGCTAACGCAACAGAAGACCGCGCATTGTCCTCTACCGTAGTTCTAATGGCTTCCTAAAAAAGAGTACCGAAACCATTTAAAAAGAACACAGGCAATATACAGTGGGATAAAACCTTTGGTATAGGAACAGCAAGTACAGTCTCCTCCCGATCCGTGTATCTGACCATGGCTGATGCAATATCTTCGAATCGACTTTCTATTTTAAACCTGATAAATTTCTATTTTTCGCCACAGAACTCGAAAGACAACATAATTTTAAAGCACGAACACAATTACCTCACCTTAACGATAAAGTAGGATCATGAACTCCTACTGGTGTGTTTGATGAGATTTTATCCAGCAAAAACCTAAAACATGCGAAGCCATGACAGTAAAATGAGAAAACTTGCCAGAAAAAAACAGTTTAGCTGAGAACAACTACACTATGGGTAGTCAACATCACGTTTACGACTTAATGTAAAAAGGTCTCAAGCAGAAAACTACGTAGCACAATTATCTACAGATCTTGTTCTTGGATAACCTAATGGCTTATTATTTACGAAGAATCGCATTTGTTGAGCATTGTACTGGTACAGCAAGATTGTCTCTGCACAAATCAGTTTCGATAATCTGTTTCCTGGTTGTATAGATAGACCCTCATAAATCAATGGGATGTCTGCCACTTGTTGACTACGTTTCTACCAGAACAATGGCGATTGGTTGACTCTTCCACTAGTGACATTGGGACTGAAATCCTACAGCAGTTCGGGATCCGACAAGAAGGGACACTAACAGCGACAACGAAGTAGTAAACGTTTGAGAGGTTACATATATCTGCTACTGATAAACGCATTTAGAAAAATAAAGAGCGGAGAAAAATATCTTGGAAAACTACTAAATACGGCAAAATCCACCACCAAAGCACTACTTTTGTGCACCTAAACAACAATAACTAATCTCACCTGACGTATTCTTCCGCATCTTGCTGCCGGCTGGAAGAAAATTCGGGGTGAGTACCAGAAACTATGCGTTTGAACTGCGACGGCTTGATCCCATTCATAGTGCCATTCTCCTTTGAAAAGAAAGGTGGAATTTCAATACACCTTACGTTCCATTTGTAGCCGCCATGAATAACACATAAAGTTGACATTGTTAAAATCAAAGAAAAGGTAAATGTGACAATTACTCACAACAGAGTAATCGCCACTCGCCATAGCCGAAAACAGTTTAGCCACCTGAGCATTGAAATCGAGGTGAACCTTAAAACGAACGAGTATTCAAAGGCATGGAAACAGATTTAAAAAGAAAACCTGTGTTAGAAACAATTGTCGCTACATAAACTAAATTCTAAAAGAAATTTAAAAACTGATGTGAAAAGAATTTACATCGAGAGGCGGAACTCTGGAGAGAATAGGGCCAGCACCGTCAACAAAACGCGTAACAAATGATGGAACGATAAGCAAAGATTGTAGTACCTGTGTTAAAATCTAAACACTGAAGAGCTAAATGCATAGAAACAACGTATTAGGTGGTAACATACTGAATTCATGTAGCAGCTTGACCCTATGTTGATCAGCCCGGTGTATCCAGGTCCAAAAATACTTTCAAGACTAGCACCATCTTCTTGGCATTTGGCCCACTCCCACCTAGGGGTTTTCAACTTTATTTCATCCAGAAAACTCCACAGAATAAACTTCTTTGGAAACAACTAATGTTCATTAAATAACCCACTTTTGATTCATATCTAACTCTAATTCTAGTGTACTTTTCTCCGTCTTTTTCATACTTCTCATATCAATGCCGAAATATGCTAAATGCTTGTCCAGGTTAGGATCAATGACAGCATCATCTTCGTCATAACTAAAAAAAAAAAGAAATGATAGAAATAAATGTTTAGAACCCAAAAATGATTCAAAGGACCTGAAAACATCGGCAGTCCCTTCACTTGAAATCGTACCTAGCTTCACTACCAACGGGAAACTGAAAGTAAAATGAGTGCATAAACAAAAAACTTAAAAGTAAGAATAACAAAAACATACCCGGTAGCGTCATAGTACTGTTTCATATGGTTATTTCCTTTGCAGATCTGACCGTCGGCAACAAATTGACTGCGACCACACCTTATAGCACCATCCGTCAAATTCAGCCAAAGATTTTCTGTCAGTGAACATCCTTCCGCTTCACAAGCCCAACCGCTCGCAGGAATCTGATTTGCCATATGAAGAAAACACAATAGACCACATTAAGTATTTAACTTAAGGTTTCGTACCATTTTTTTAGATGGCATTTGCACGAGGTTAGCATGTTTGGTGACCTGCTTGATCTAAAATTAGCGTATTCAAATCGCCCCATGTACATGGTAACTCGAACGCAAGTGATTACTCTCTACGGAATAGCAGTACCTCTCCATCCCATGCATTGCTCGAATTCTGTAGTAGGGCTATTCGTTCCGCACTGGTCGCCGTAATGACGTACTGGCAGATACTGAGCATAGATTACATTCAGAAGAATTAGACATCCGAAAATTCAGAAAAGCCTCAGCAATGACCTCAACTAACCCATAGAGATCTCCTCCAAGTTTCTCATCAATTGGGCATTTTGCATTTATATGAGGAAATAAGACTAGAGAGAATGTATCAACGACATGCGTCCTAAAATGTTTTACACAATCTGTGGGTCACAATACAAAGAACAATCATGAAAAAACAAGCCATACTTATTAGCATCAAAGCCGCTCTCTACACCAATTGCCAGACGAGTTATTTTATCCTTTGGTTCGCCGTCCGACTCCTCTTCAGACTCAAGGTTAACCTGTACGGACATAGATCCAACAAAAATGATAAGCGAAGAGCTAACATCAGAGCGAATTCCTTTATAAATAAAAAACAATGAAAATCTAGATGAAACCGCCATACCTTCTTACTACAGATATGAAGGAACAAGGTGTTTCGAGACTGTTCAGCGTAGATCCCAACATGAGTAAAACAAAAACAAGCGTAGGTCTTCAAGCATATAAATAGACCACCTAAAGTACGATGACAGAAAACTTAAGAGGTGACGGTTACAAAACAGGGATACTTTTTAGTAGTTACCTTGATGAAAAGGCGTACGAAAGCAAAATGTGCATTCTTCCTTAAAGATTTTTGTTGATATATCCGGAATGGTGAACGACGACTCTCTCAGCTGACTTCGAAAACGTTCGGGGCACACAGATTCCTCTGCGTCCTGCGGAACAGCCATTTCGTTACAGGTTTAACCTGACAAAATTGTAATAAATATCTGTTATGAATGTAAAACTAGTTTTTTCGTTCAAGACAACTTCTGCACCCACAAAGATATCTTTCCATTCGTAAAAAACAAGTCACAGTCCCGACTAACCATTCTCTGGTCGTCTAATCGGATTTCTCTAAGCTAAACTGAAAACTGGCCTAGAATCTACCGGAGGGAACTCAACAAACATAGTCATTAGGTCCGAGAAACACATGAACTTAAATCAAAAAGTTTCACGATAACTCGTCCGAAAACCCAGCCGCCCGTTAAGAGCTCTGCTCCGCAAAAGGGAATTCCATTTGCTTAACTAGCAAAGCTGGTAAGCTCCTCAAGCTTTTATTGTTAGTTTGACTGCTTTGCAAAACTGCTTACTTTTGTTGAGAGGGACGCATAGGCATAAGCAAGTAAAATGAGCTGGTTTACCTCCCTGTCATAATCATACGAGTCGACCTTAGATACCCACATTGCTATTTTAACTAAAAATTTAACAACATGGACCACGGGAATTCCACTTCGTCATCATTTCTAGCCCATCGTACTCGATAAACCACTCTGAAATAAGAAGCTAATTTCTGCATCGTACGAGTTTTCCGTGGTGTGTAAGAGATTTAGCAATCTTTAGCGGAGCGTATTTGTTGCCCATTCGAATTTTATTACGAGACAAGCTGAAGTACATTAGTATCGTCGTGTTTTGGTAACTAGTTAGTCTTCACTAAGTTTTTGGTTTTCTAAGATAACTTAATATTCCACACGCATAAAATTCGTCTATTTTAGTAAGTTCTGAACATACTTTTTCATTTAAGCTGAACGAATGGCATTGGCAACTACTCAGCCACCGTTTTGGCGGTCGTCGAAGGCCGATGAGTATCGAGAATTGAACGTGCTTGGAAAAGGCGCTTACGGTGTTGTATACCATGTAACACACACCCCAACGATGACTGAGGCAGTTTTCTCCTTCATTAGTTTTATTTACCTTTGTTTACTTTTCACCTTTGTAGTTAAGGTTATTTTTACCTAACATTGATATAAGTAGGAGTTTTTAGGATCGACTTTCTATTAACCTTTGCGTTGGGCTATAAATGCGTCGTTTTCTTGCTCAGCTATCGCGAGGTTGTTACACAGCATTCGGCAGTATCGCCTTTTCAGAGCCTGGGAAGGCAAAAGTCCTACTTTCTATAAGCCTCGGCAGATTGTTGATATGTCTATTTATATGATCTTATAAATTGATCTTTTTTAGCTGATGCGAGGTTGATATAGGCTTTCGTTGTCGTTGTCGTTGTTGTTGGTGTCGTTGGTGTTGTTGGTCGATGGCTGACGTTTCGGCGATTTCCTCAGAGCCGTGATGTTACGAGTGGGACTCTTAGGAGTCACCAGCAAAGACAACAACGATAACGAAGACGTATACCAGCCTCGCATCACCTAAAGAAGATTAGTTTATAAGATCATATAAATAAATATGAGCAATTTACTACGCCAAACGCGTTATTGGCCCTCAGAGAAAGATGTGAATCTATATGGTAATCACAAGGTCAACAGCTTTTCGCAAAACCCACCGTTTCTTTCATGTGCCTTGCAGTGAAGAAAAACTCGTGAAGTTGTCGATCATGTACGACGGTTCAGATTTTCATCTTTCTCTCTGTGTTGTTGAAGCAATTGGCTAGAAACTGCATATCAGTATACCCTTTCAGTTTCTGAAGAAGTCGATACCGCCGAAAGGTCAGCTAGTGTTGTGTTGTGTTTTTATGTGAAAGTACACATATGATGTATAACAACCTGGCGATTATTGAAAAAACCACCCATATGTTAGTAAAGTATGATCTCCTAGCGTTTTTTCAGTATGCACTGAAGAAAATAGTCGTGGGCGTGAATGACGACGGTGTACCACAAAGTGTATTACGTGAAATCTCAAGTATGATGGCACTTAGGAGGATTCGTCACAAAAATATCACACTGTATGCAGAGTTTTATATTTATTACTTAATTGGATCCCTGTATGCTGTTGTACTACTTTGACTTACTTCATGGAATACAGCTGTGATACTGTTATATTCAGTAAATAAAGCACAGATGTAAGTATCATTCTCATACGTTTCTACTACACCTGGGTTAGCATGGTTTAATGAGTTTGAAGACAGTTGGATTCGAAGTGTATGGGAGTTCTAAGGTAATGGTTCCAAGAGAGTAAAGATTCTAAGGCAATGATTCCAAGAGTATACAAGTCCTAAGGTAATATAATGTAATGGGAAAGTGGTCGAGTTTTCCTGGAAATTGGCAAAGATGTTCTATAATTTTAGATTACATGACGTATTTCACACGTTGGAAAATAATGGATGCGATCTGCATATTAATATGGTTGTGGAGAAATGCGACTGGGATCTGTATTCCTTCCTAAAGGATATACCTCGTGATATGCCAGATCATCAGTGCAGGCTAATAGCTAAGCAGGTTGCTGGTCTAGGGATTTCAAAGATGTTTTTATGTTTAACATCATTCTTCCATGTTATCATATTGTCTATCCTATTACTTCACTACAGATATTTGAAGGCGTGGACTTTTTACATAGCAATAACATCATCCATAGGGATCTTAAGCCACAAAACATTCTTATCAATCGTGACCAAACTGTTAAAATTGCTGACTTTGGTCTGTCGAGGAGCTACACTACACAGAGCTGCTTTACCACCGTAGTGAGTAGTGTTATTAATAGCCTTTCAGCTTGTCAATTGAATTCCTATGCTGTCAAGCGTGTTAAAGGTTGTGACTCTTTGGTATCGAAGTCCGGAATTATTGCTACAATGTAGCTACAATACGGCAGTTGACGTTTGGGCTATAGGATGCATCGTGAGCGAGTTGTATCAAAGATTGCCACTCTTTCCTGGCCAAACGGAAGCACAACAGCTGAGCATAATCTTTCAGTGAGTAAAAATGTGTTTTTTCCATAGATGCTTTTGCTGACCGGGTCAAATTGTTGAAATAAAGTGTAATTCTATTCTAATTTGCTTCTGATCTGATTCTGATTTCGTTGTCCTCTGTGTTATATTAGTTGGTTTAAGAAAAATGGGAACGCCTCGATCGTCACTCTGGCCACATGATGCCATAATTGAACGGTCCAATTATCCATCTTATCCTGCTCAGCCGCTTGAAAGGTTTATTCTTATGTTATTCAAGTAGAGTAGGAGAGAAAGAGAAATGCTATGTCGCATAGTAGTTTGTTATATGGACGAGCACTTTTTAAGCAAAGTGACACAGATAATCTGCTGTTTTTTGGCGTTTTCCAAAAGCTTTCTGTTTGTCCTACTTTCTATGTTTGATCGTAGAAGGGATTGAATAATTATGAACTGATTCGGTATTTCTTACCAGTGGTCTACATACCTAGGTTAAATCCAAGATTACCTACTGACGCCCTACCCGTTATCAATGGCTGTTTGACATTTGCGGCAGAACAACGTCTAACAGCACGAGAAGCTCTTCAATTGACATTCTTTAACCAAGAGAACGAAGATTCTTTGCGAAAATAGCAACTTTGGTTACTGACCTTTTTTTCTGGAGGGTTTTCTTTACTTTCACATATCACTTTGTGAAACTAACTACTGGTTAGACAAACCTAGGCTTATAAGCTGATTTGGGCTGCCTTTATATGCTTTTCGACTTCTATAAACATGGTTTTTGAACCATATTTGGTTGAAATTTGTATGTTCCTTTAATTTCTAGCTTTCTCCATCTTGAAGCATCTCACCAAGCTCTGTTGTCGTTTTATTCCGATCTGCCTCACCATCTTGTACATTTATGGAATAAAAGTTTTCGCATCTAAGTCGTCATGTGCTACAGCGCTTGTGTATTTCGAGTTATCTGCAATGTAGCTCTACAGTATTGTTATGGACTACTCCAACTTCAGATGTCATCCATTAGAGGACTTAGTCATCGCTCAGTTCTAATACTCAGAGGTGCAGATTCTTTGAAACTTTTGCAAGGCCTTGTAACTAACGACGTGAGGTAACCTAAATATGCTTCATTAAGATTTGGTCAAGTTTCATCTTTTTAAATTTGGTGTGTTTTATCATCTGTTTATAACTCAGTTGTTAGGACTGTGTCGCCTTTGAAGGGTATCGCTGCCCTTTTCCTTGATACTAAGGGAAGGATTGTCGATGATGTGATAATATCGCGAGATAATGGTGATATCCTTGTGGAGTGTTCCGCGTCAAACAGAAAAAACTTGAAAAGCATATTGGAAAAGTACCGCATGCGGAAGACTGTAAGAGATCTCGCTTAATATTTCTTACGTTTAAGGTTCTTACAGCTTCACTATATTTTAGGTTGAGATCATTGAGTCGCACTATCATGTGTTTTTTTCTACAGAGGAAGCAGAGAATTCTTTTCCTGACCCTAGATTCTCATCGTTAGGAAGGCGTTTCTATAGTGCTGAAACTGAATGTGTTGGTCCAGATGTTTACCATGAAAGGCGGATGGAACATGGAATAGCTGAGGGTTGTGAGGAGCTCGGTGGACTTCTGCCTTTCCAGGTGTGTAGCAATCATATAGTCTTCGCGCCTAGTAACCCTTCTGTTATTTCAAGCTTACCACTTTTACAGATTAATGGTGATTTTCTGAATATGGTGTCCTTGGATAAAGGCTGTTATATTGGACAAGAGTTAACTGCTAGAACTGCACACACAGGCAGGATAATTTTGTTTGCTAATTTTGTTAAGATAATTTTCCGCCGTAAAAGATCGCTTTTAGGTGTTATTCGTCGCCGAATTCTTCCAGTTAAATGTGTGTCACCTTTAAAAAGACGATCCATCATAACGCAGGATGATAAGAAAGTTGGGCAGGTAGCTTTTCACATCCTTAAACTGGGTGACAGTAGTGCTGCTATAAAAATTGTCCGTTGTTCTTCAGGTGATCTCATGTGGATCAGTGTTTGGTTTGGCGCTTTTATCACTAAGCGCATTTGGTCGGTCACTGACTGTGGAGGGTCTTCCAGTAGTGCCTTATAAACCATCCTGGATGCCGGATTCCGCTCTTTCTCCTAGGGAAAAATTTGTAGTCTAATCTTTAGTAGGGCTTATACTATTCTTAGTCGTCCATACCTGCTAACTCTATTAGTTTTGAGTCCATCGTTGTTCAGGGCTTTCTATAGCATTTTTGACTATGTACATTTATAGTCTAGGATTGTCTTATTGATCTGAAGTTTTTTATTACTATAATCGGCAATACATGCATGAGAAGCACTGTCTATATCTTATGGAGAGAATAATATATTACATGTTCCTTTTCTTCGATTTCTCGTTGGTTGGTTCTCCAATATTTCATTGCTGGCGTACTGTGTGGTATTAAATAACAAAGAGTATTATCATTCATTAATGAAATGACCTCCTAGCAAATCCAACTTCCGCTGTCCTTAAGTATTTTACAAGTAATCCCCAGAGGGAAGATTAAAATATTATCCAGCTTCTTTATATCTTTGTTGAGCAAACACGAGGTGTTATATTATTTTTTATTGATGGAAGAGGTGATTTTCGGCGGATTTTGCTTTTATGAGAGCCTGGAAAGGTCACGTTTGACTGCAATCTACACATCAGAAGATCTACATGACCAGTTATGGTCGTGGAAATTATCCAGTTTGTTCGTTCGTCAGAATGTGGTAGCTAGCCACCACTTGTGCGCCACGGTGTGTTTAGAAAAGGAGCGGTTCATATATCACCTTAGTAGGTCCGGGCTATAAAACTCTTGTTTCGGAGATAACTTCTTGTTAGAGGTTAGCAAACGCAACACAGTTTCGATAGTGGGCGTTAAGTCAATGGTGATTTGTTTAAACCATGTGCTTTGTAGGCAATCTGGATTCTTCGGATGGAATGGAACGCGTGTTGTATATTATTTTTTCATGGACATTTTTCAAACACTAATGATTATTCAACATTTTCTTAGATGACTACGTTAACATGAGGTTCTCTTAAACATCTAAATCGAGAAAACGGCCGGTCAAGGACAAGCGACTCTGATTAACGTGGCTTGAAGAGGACGGGCGCATGTAGCGCAGTGGTGGCTAGCGCCGTGCGAAACAAATAGGATCGGTCCTAGCGCCCCAAGCTCACCAGGCTCTCCATCCCTCCGAGTTCGGCAGCTTGGTGCTAGACCTGCCTGCGGGGATAGCAACATTGGCTCGATACGTCAGTAGGCCACTTCGAGTCATTTCAAAGGCCAGATATGCATTCAGTTATTTCCAAAGGGTGCTTAATGATCTCGAATGCATCGAATCCATGGCACATTCCTCAGGAATTGTTCAACGCCGTGCGATTTTTTTTCTAATCTGACGAAGGCGCTGAGTAAAACTTTCGTAACAACCTCGTGTTAGCTTGACCATGTAGGAAAATATTGATTAATCATGCCGAGGTTGAAGAAAAGTTGGCTTTAAGGTATTGTTCACGGCAATGAGAAGTGTTGTCCTTATATTGCTGTCCTTATTCCTTCGTTTTTAAGGAACTGTCGACCTAATTTCAGCGATGTCGACGAAACATCTAAGACGAATGCTGCAGGAGAGGGAGCAGCAGGAGGAGCTAAAGGAATGTTTAGAGGAGGAGGAGCCCATACCACGACGAACTGGGCCGTTGAACCGATTTGCTGCTTTGCAAGGTAAACTGCAATGCATTTTTGCGTTTTTGTTCTACAATACAAAGTACATAAAAGATTTCATGTGGTTATTGCTTTGGTGAATTCTCAGATGATGGTGGTAATGATGAGACAGCGAAGAAATCTGAAGACGATGATGGACAGAATTCTGAAAGATCCGATGAAGGAAGACGACTGCACTCTAAGGCGAAGGACAAAAGAAAGACGAACAAAAAGAAAAAGCACAGACAAGAAGAGAAAGAAGAAGATTTAGATGATGAACAGTTACTGGAGAAATTTCTGGCTGAGGTCTGTAGTTCGTTTAACAATAGCCAACATACTTTTTAAATTATATATATACACATATATATATATATATATATATATATTACATACGTCCTAATGGCTTACTGCCTCATCGTAGCTGGGAGGTGTTCCTCGGTGTCGAGCTGCGATGTGCAGCGGGAAATTCATCACTTGGCAGGGTCTCCCAAGCTGAGAAGGTGTCCGGCGCTTCCATCGGGAACCCCAGACAAGACTAAACAATACCAGGATCCGTCACGGTCCTGGTACCAAACTAGTCTCATTGTGGCAAATCTCTCTCTGGTCCCCAAGGGAGGCGACTGTGGGGGCAATGACATGGGACAGATTTAGCCAGACTGACTTCGGGACTCCAGGGAAGCACAATGGCTAAAAGGCTAAAACAGCAAAACTCGGAAAAATGAAGAATATGCTGGGGCCCCCACAACCAGTGAGGACTGGCCGTCCATGTATTTAAGCAAGTATATACGTTTATATATCACCTGTATCACCTGTGGTCCCGTTGATCGTCGAGTGACTCGAGCGGGCTTCAATAAATCCTCCATTTTTCCCTGTCGCGTGCAAGAGTAGCCCAGTGGGTCCTTTTCGCTTTAGGGACTCGTCGAGCATCATACCTTTCTTCCAGGCTTTTAGTGAAGAACTCTGACCATCGGGTCAGTGGTCTCCCTGCAGTACGTTTGACATCCCGAAGAATCCAGTCACTAACAGCCCTTGTCCATCGGTTATCATTCATACGCATTACGTGTCCGGCCCACCTTATCTTCGACTCTTTAGCGTATAGAACGGCATCTTCGATTTTCGGTCGTTGACGTAGATCGGAGCTTCGGATCCCATCCCTTACTTGTGCGACTCTACAGCTTCGACCATTACTGCTGCTCTTCTCTCTTTAAGATCGTCTTTTATCGCCTGTCTGCAATGTTTCGCAAGCTCGGATGTTAGTTCGCGGTTGCCCGCAGCTCGTGCGATTCCACGCTGGAGTATTAGCTCGAGAGTTTCTTGAGACAGAGGTCTTTTGCTGACCTTCGAGCTCTCGGCTTTCATGGCGCTAGCGTGAAGATGTTCAATGAGCCGATCATATTCCTCGTCGATGCTGTCGACGACGGCATCTTCCCAGCAGCCGACTAATGAGTTGAAGTCCAATCTTGGCACTGAAATCCCCAATGATGACCTTGAAGAATGTATGGCCTTATCTGTAGAACCTCTCCAAGTCCTCTCTCTCTCTCTCTCTCTATATATATATATATGCACGGAGTTGGGTGTTCATTATTCTCTTCACTAGATCTTCGATGCACTTGAAAGCTCCCCAAGCCGCCCGCTCGTTTTCTTCTGCTCAGCTCTGGAGTTAAATCGTTCATCCTGATCATCATTGTGTATGTGCTGTGAACATAAATTCTCTACCATCAGACTTTGCCAAAAAAAAAAGTTAAGAACGCATTCTGTTCGAATCGAAGAACGGTAGCAAGGAATAAGTGGAAAAAAACTTTTGATAAGGGCATTTGGAAAAAAATACACTAGGAATTTGCTGAGATGACAACTTTCGTCTATGTATCATTGTAGCCTTTGTCGTCCAGGGACCGATGCGACAGTAGTGCCACCTCCGCTCATCCTTCACATGCTGCCATTATTTCAGTGGAGGTTTACCGGATTACAGATGTCGTTTCGCTGAATGATTTAAACCTCGCTTCGAGATTAACGGTCTAATTTTCTGCCAAGAAAAAGCGATAAAGGATGAAGCCCTCGGCGTTGGTCAATCCCTGAGGGATCCGCCATGCATTCTACTTCAATAATCATGGTTGGAAGTGATCGAACGTATATTTGGTTTTTACAATGATTCGCAGTGTATCAGCGATGTATAGAGGCAGTGCCTGTTATCCTATCAGACAAGTTTGGTACCAGTTTGCCGACCCTGTATGGATGGAAGGCTTAGTGAGCCTACGGCGTGGAGGTCAGCCTCGCGTGTATTGCAATGCACTTCCGCCCACTGCGCTACACGTGCTCGCTACAGAGGAACGATAGAATCAAAAAAGTGAGATCTACCTCTTTTCAGCTTTCCTTGTATAGCTCAGTGGAATTCGAGCATATTTCTTCTTTCCAGGGATCACATTTGGAGGTTTCAAAGCTGTTGAAGCATTTTGTTACATGCTGGAGCTAACTTACCGATGTGTTGCCAATGTTATACTGTTCCCTCCTTTTTTCACTAAACATTCTGTGTTGTCTTTTTTTATAATGTCGGGAAATCTATGTTTTATAGAGTAGAGCATTAGATGCATGGTCGAATACTATTTGTTAAGTCTTGCAGACAGTCTCCTTTTTATCTTACGGCACAGTTCTTTTCTTCTCGTTCTTTTCAAAAATTCTTCATCGTTCTTTTCAAAAACAGGAATCCAAAGATGAACAACAAGGATGACGTTTTTTCTATTTTGTGTGGCTGTATGTGGTTGCAACGATCAAAATGCATGATAGTTTCTCAGTGCTTTCTTCATGGCACTTCCAAAATTATCTAGGAGACTGTAGGGTCTATATGTACAGTGTAATACAGTTTCGTATGTTTAGGGCTCATATAGCCCAGTGGCTATAATTGCCTTTTAATGGAAGCTAGAGGTTGGTCCTTGGTTCTCTCCCGCCCTCTTGTCTGACCAAGTCTTTTATGCTCTCGGTGTCGACAAATTAGTACAGGGTAAAAACATCGACTTAACTCACCTGTGAACTGCCTCAAATTGTTGTTTAAGCTAGATATGTATTCAATCACTTCTGCGATAAGAACTCAACGCATGGCTCGTTTATGGATTGACACCGAAAGCTTCTTTCAGCATTATGTTTCAAAAAACAAAGCGTACGATATCCTTTATCAACATAGTTATTAAGAAGGAAAGAGCCGACTTTTGTTGAAAATATGAAAAATAAAAAGGATAAAGCTTTCGGCGTCGATCTTTCACTGAGGGATGCGCCATGCATTCGACTTCAGTAAGCATCGTTTGCAGGTGATTGAATGCATGTATGAATTTTGCAATGACTCACGGTGGCCTACCGTTGCTTCGAGTCAATGTTGCTATCCTTCCAGACAAGCCTTGTGCAAATTTGCCGACTCCGAAGGGATGGAAGGTTTGATGAGCCTGAGGCACGGGAGTCGATCCTGTGTGTACTGCAAGGCGCCTCCGACTACTGCGCTACGCGCGTCCATGTTGAAAATGTGAAAACATTGATTACGCAATGTCATCGGGTAGGATTTGTTAGATCGTAACGTTTGGCGGATTATTGGAGTTCTGGCTACATTTCTGGATCCACTAACATTCGTACCAATGTAGGGATAAGAGGCAAATTTGAGTAACCTGTCGATTCACCTTATTTTCGCTGACAATGTTGTCTTTGACGAAAAGTAGATGTCGATGATGTCTTTTTATTGGGCTCTATAGAAATCGTTAGAGAGTTGAAAAACCTAAGAAAGACGGCCGTATGGATGAGTTCTTTTGTTTTTTAAAGATTCAGATACATTCTTCAATTCATAGCAAATAAGAGGAAAATTGTGCGATGAAGGTCACTACCACTGACAACATTGTAGCATGCTGCTTGTGACCGCACCAGAACCATAATTGTGGCCAGATCTCCGATTGTGAAGCTAGAAAAGCTTTCCTATATCTGTGATTGGTATACGGGTATGTGGTGACAGCTTCCACTAGAAAGCATATAATTCGGTGGAAAAATAACTACGCTAGAACTGTTGAAAGCCTTAAAAAATGGAGTGTTGTGATTTTGCTCGAATGGAATCGTAAATAAAAGGAGCATCGTTATGATATCCATGACACTTGACCCCTCTTCTCTAAGAACTCATTAGGGCCGTAGTTGATTGGGAACTGCAATCTAAAGTAGGTGTTCTAAGAACACTATCAGCAATCTTAGTTGTGCACATGATACTACCATAGTTTAATTTACACATCGCGTCTAAGCGATTTATCATCGGCTGTCATAAGAATGTGTTATAAATACCACCAGGGCGAAAAATTAGGTAGAGTTTGTCGATTACGTATATTGACTTCCGGCTTGAAGTAGAACTCAGTAACAAATTGTTATAGTCTTTTCTGCTGTAGCATCGGTCTCATTTGGAAAGGTCTATAAGTGGTATGTTAAAGAATGAGAAAGAAATATACCTGACACTAAT
Source organism: Angiostrongylus cantonensis (assembly GCA_009735665.1). NCBI lineage: Eukaryota > Metazoa > Nematoda > Chromadorea > Rhabditida > Metastrongylidae > Angiostrongylus > Angiostrongylus cantonensis. Next base: position 1,481,599 of record MQTX01000074.1, read on the forward strand.
GTTTGTTTCTTTGTAAAAAAAAATAGTGTAATTATTTTGATATCCATACATATGTATTTGTGAATGTCTGCTTAGAATCCAGAGTACAGAAATCCTCAGTATTATCCAATCTAACCTAACGAATCTTGAACCTCAGCGTACCCTTTGACAGAATCGTTCTACTACGTCGCAAATTGAGGAGAACGAGCATCTGGGAGTTGCGGAATTGCTCAAACCCGACCCACGTCTATTTGATCCTGCAGTGGAGCTCAAGAGAGCTCTTGGGAAAACTTTTAAGGTGAGAACTCATTTTAATATTTATTCATATTGTTTAAGTAAACGAGTTCGTAGTAAATAAACAAACCCAGGAGTCCTCTGGATCTCGCTCACATCACGCATCTCATGGGGCAGGGAGGATCGTCAAACAAAAGAATACTTGGCCGCCTGTCCGGAATCTTGGTGTGGTCATCGGCGTTATAATTATGCTAAAAATATTATGCAGTAACCTATAAAATGTGTATTATTTCTTTGAAAAGCTTACACGAAATTGATACATAATCTTTATTTTCGGCTAACGTCTCGACGACTTCGTCTTCTGTATGATCGAACGACTGTGCACATCGACTCGGGTCATTGGCTCTGAGGAAGACGAAACCGTCGGAACGTTAGCCGAAAATGAAGAATGTTTGTCAACCTCGTATAAGCTTACCAAACAAAATATGTGCAGTGACTAGTCACAACGAGGTTAAAGGAATGTCAGTTTTGAAACTAATAGTGTAGTAACTCCCACGTCCGACTTTCTATTAACCTCGGCATTGATGGAATAATTCTTTCTACTTCTGTTTAGCAAACACGAAGTGTTATTTTATTTCTTTAATTACGTAAAAGCAGACGTTTCGGCGGATTTCGCCTTCCTCAGAGTCTGGAAAGGTCAAGTTGACTGCAATCTACATGGCCAAACACCTCCGTAATCCAACAAAGAAAATAAACATTTTGAACATGAAAAGAACATTTTTTCTGTTTGGTTATCTAGGTGTTTGGCTATGTGGATTGCAGTCAGCTTGACCTTTCCAGACTCTGAGGAAGGCGAAATCCGCCGAAACGTCTGCTTTTACGTAATTAAAGAAATAAAATAACACTTCGTGTTTGCTAAACAGAAGTAGAAAGAATTAATAGTTTAGTTTAACTTTATCTTTGTGCAGTCAGATATCTCTCGTTGCTAATTAGGTCTATCTATGGAACTCGATCGAGAGGAAGGCGAAGTAAAATGGTTCAAATTCGTGCATAACTCGCAATACGAAGAACTTGAGAGGTGGTATACGCTTAAGCATAATCGATACATTGTATGTTTGAAGTGTAGTAGAACTACAATCCTTTGCTTCACAATAGTGGTTCGAATTAATCACGAATATGATTAAATTGAATGTTGTTTGAATTTTTAGGAATTCGCAAAACAACTACCAATTTTTTAGTTATCCTCGAATAATTGATGATGTTGACCACACTATAGGTTGTGTTGGGCGGTGGAAGACGAAAAGGTATTCGATCCTGGATTGATCAAGGAAATACTAGTTGGGAATCCGTATCACTTAAATTCACTAATGCTCTTGGCTAATATCTTTCATATGCAAGAGGATGTTACAGAATCGTGTGATGTGATAGGTTAGTCCTTTGTGAAAGCTTTTAGTCTTTTCTTTCATTCATTCTTTCTTTTTCTCTTTTTTTTCGTTCTTTCATATGTGTCAATTCTAATATTCAAGATTGATCAGGAACGGTGTACCGACGACTTACATGGTCAGCACTAATACTACCCTCGAAGTTGTTTTTTTCGATAATTAATTATAGTTTTTCGATGAGTAGGGTATTTATGGAGCTGAGAACTTTTCGACGAAGAGACTTTGTTCTTTTACCTTAAAGTTAAGTGTAATTCTCATGAAGTATTCTTTCACTCCGAATATATTTAGAGATTAGAGGAACCGCTCAAAAAGCTTATAGTGCAATTTAAGATTTTGCTGGACGAAGTACCACTTCTTGTATTACTTTTTTGTGCGAAATATGAGCCGTGAAAAACAAAAGTGATAAAAACAGTCTCCCTATGTTCTGAACAATTAGTTAAAGACCAGTTGATTCAAATGATTTCTATCCAATTATTAGCATTCAGTGTGAGCCGAGATGTAATGGTTCACAGCTAATAACTGTTATTGTTTACGCACAAAATGCATTGCATTCAATGCATGTCAGCTGCTATGTGTTAACCTTCAAGTTTGGTTTTAGAGCGTGGTATATTTTACTGTGAACAGTGTTTGTCTGGCAAATTCCAACTGAGTTCGTTTTATCATCGAATAGACTATTTGGACTATGAGAACCGGGCCTTCTACCTCTTACTACATCGACATATGATGAATTGTGTCCATAAACGGTACGTGGATGTTTGCTATATTGTGACATGTTCACGACGATATCGGTTTTCGAAAACTAATGTAGTTAAGAATTTGATCTTTTGAGTGGGATGCCTAGGCGTATCGCCAGACGTAACTGTAGATGTAATTCTTCCTAAATGTGCTCCAACTGTGGATGTAATTCTCCAAATGTTTTTAAAATGTCTTAGATAGTGTAGAACTACAACTATATGGAACTAACTATGTAGAAGATGGAATATCCTTAATGTAAGCGTAGCAACCGACCACATGGAGGATGAATTAGACGACTTTATCTTGTTTTGTCTGCCAAAATCCGACTTGTTCAGCACTCCTCAGTGAAAAAAAAAACTATTTTGCCTTAGAAATCAAGTGTTTCATTTTGGCAGACTAGTTAATCTCATTCGTTGGGAATGTATGGGCACATCTATACGTTGCCGAAATTATTTAAGAATTCCGTTTGCAAACAAACTTATACCGTAAAAATGTAAACTTTTTCAACTGGAATGAAAATTGTTGGATCTATGGATCTTTTCAAATGTCGTACAAGTTTTCTTATTCTTTTGGAAGTCCTGTTTTTTTTTTAGTTCTCTAGAGGAGTTTTTCTTTTCGCTTGGTTTCCTTGACGTTCGTATCTCAAACAGCGAAGCGAATGAATTAGTGGGATTTCTTCTGTTAGAGCACAAAATCGGCTTCAAATGCATCACTAACCTGTGCATCAACTGAACCACTTGCTTTAGAAATCCTGAAAATCTCGATTCCACTTTTAAGATTTTGGAAATTTTAACTCTAAGTAGAATTGCAACAACACTTTGAATAAATCAAATGCGTTCGGAGCGATAGAGTAAGTTGGTCTAAATCCTGATCCAAGAATTCAAACTCTCAAGTATTACAGTTATCGAAAAACTAGCAAATGTTTTGCCTAAAATCGAAAAGCGGATTTTTTGCGGTCTCGTGTTCTGAAATTAGTAGGTATCATCATGAATAATAAAGATAAAAGAATAAAGTTCTCGGCAATGATCAATCTCTGACGGGTGCTCCATACATTCGACTTCATCAAGCATCGTTGGAGGTGATTGAATGCATATCTGGCCTATGCAGTAAATCCCGGTGGGTCTACAGTTGTACCGATGCGGTGCTGCTATCCTCCCAGACAAGTCTGGTACCAATTTGCCGACCCCGGAGGGATGGAGAGCTTGGTGGGCCTGGGACTCGAGGATAGCTCCTATTTGTACTGCATGCCGTTTTCAACCACTGCGCTACAGTCTCCTTCGTCATCATAAATATGTTGAGGAATTATTTGAAGTAATCATCGTATGTAATTCTTTTCAGTTGTTTTCAAACTGCTCTCAATTATGCCAAGCTGATATTGAAAATGGATCCGCAAAGTGAGTTATGACCAGAGTTGTACTAAGTCTCAGGAAAACATTTAGTATCAATTTGACTGCTGACGGCTGATTGCTGATAGCATTGTTAGGGTAAAGAAATGGTTAAGAAAAAACAAATTACCATCCGGAAAGGGAAATAGTGAGTTCGAAGCACACTTGAGGTTCCGAATTGTGTTCACAGCTCAGCATCCTTGTGATTGTATTCCGTATAATACCCTGTCATGAAAAAAGAATAGGCACTAGATAAAAGCTGTAACAGCTGTTTATTGTTGGCATTGAAGTGATGATCTCAGAAAAGCAGAAAGCTAAAGAGTACAAATGGAATTTCTTGCCGTTCCTTCGCTATTTGTTCAGTAGTATTTAAGTGGTTTCCGGCACAACGTTTAGGTATAGGAAGCTTCCTATGAAAGTAATGACGATATAATTGCTTTGGCAATGGAAATTTTCTTTGAATTGTTCTGTTTCTTCAGAAGACCCCCTCGCTGTTCTATTACTTATTGACACGATTGCAATTAAAGCCAAACAATATTCGTGGTTTAAGGATTTTTATCAATGTTGGAAGGTATGTCGCTTTCCACAGCGATGCGATTTATTATTGGAATGCTCTATGTTTATCTGATAAAATTTGAAGGAATGGAAAAATCTGAATGTGCTACCCAATTTTTGTTACTCAGCAGCTCTGGCACAGTTTCTCGATGCGAAAACTGATGAAGATTTTGACGTTGCCGATCAGATGGTACATTTTTACATGACATCTGTACATATTTTCTTTTCTTTTTGGCCAGCATTCTTTGCATATTTAGCTTACACAAGCTATCTGTGCTTTTCCGGGAGTGATAAGTATGTTGCTGGATAAACTACAGATTGAACCAGACCCCCTTGTCGAATCACATCGTCATCTCGGAACGTTCGCGCGTAATAAGTGAGCTTTCATTTCTAGTTCACGTGAGTGGGTAAGGTTTCGAAAGACAAAAAAATATCCTGGTTGTCTAATTGGAGATCTCTTGATCTCTAACAAGGGCAGTGCTAACTGGGTAAATTTGAGCAAGTTCTCTAAGGAAAGTTGATTTAAAATTTGCTTTTCAGGGAAAGCGATGGCGTGAAGCTTGTGTTTAAGATTTATGTTAATGAAGCAGCCGAACTATGGAAAACTCCTGAGACATTGAGTTGGCTGGAACATGTGACTAGGAGCTGTGCGGAGAGGCAACATTGCACGAATGAAATGAAAATCTGGAGAGAGAAGTATGTGAATGAGTTGAAAAGTTTGTTTTATGCAAGTTACGGACCGTTTTGTTATTCCACTGCAGAGCCTTCGTCATGTTACTCAACTTTCGGCATGTGATATAATGTGATGTAGGTTACTTCACCCCTCTACCGGTTTTAGATTTCATAATTCATTTAGTCAAACTTTGAGTTGTTGCGCTAGAGGAGTTTAAGAAAATGTTAGCGAATGTTTCGCAATCATCTTATTGATTGCTACAAGGTAGTTGTTATTTCTATGCTTTAATTATTCGTTGTACTAAATCATATCTCGTAACTGAAAGTAATTTGCTTCATACTTGATATTTGAAGGGTCCGTCCTCACTGGTTTTGCGGGCCTCAGCATAATCCCCATTTTTCGAAGATTTGCTGGTCAAACCATTGTAGTTCCTTGGAATCCCGAGGTCAGTGTGGTCAAGTTTTCACCACCACAGGCAGTCACTGGCCTTTGTGGATCAGAGGGAGATTTACCACCACGCGACTAGATTCATACCAGGATGGTGGTGGACCCTGGGACTGGCTTACTCTTAGCTGGGCTTCCTGATAGAAACGCCGAACTCATTCTCGGCTTGAGAGACCCTACCGCGGGGATGAATCTCCCCGCTGTACATCGCGGGCCTACACCCAGGAACACCTTCCAGCCACGATGAGACGGTAAACCGTTGGGAGGAACTGAAAGTAAAGATGGAGGAAATTTTTGCTCTGAGGAAGTAAAAGCTCAGATAGGATTATCAGGTTTATCCCACGACCAACTTTCTATTAACCTCGGCATTGATCAAGTAATTCTTCGTATTCTTGTTGAGCAAACGCGAGATGTTATTTTTATTCTTTATTCGTGGATAAGCTCACGTTTCGGCGGACTTCACCTTCCTCAGAGCCCACCCACTATTCTCCTCCAGAAGCGGTCTTCCAAATAGTGAACACCATAGTTTTCCTTCGCCTCGCACTTCTAACACATGACGTACATCTGGTTTTGTCCGCTTCGTAGACAGTTGCGTAGTATTCGCAATTCAATGCCCAGTACTCGGTGACTGTCCTCTGGTATCAGGTTTACATCTTTTGTGCTACGGAATTCCCTCATATGAGGCATCCAGAGCCGGTTAGTGCCTAGGCTACGTGGCGCGTCCCCTGATGGTAGGTAGAAGGTAAATCAAGGACCAAAAGCGATCTTTGCTTCCCTAAAACGCAGGTGGATCCAGGGAATGGACTCCTTGTTTCTGCTGCGCCGGTTTAGCAAACACCTTCTAAATTTGCGAAGCGTATTCATGCACGCGTGTGTGGGTGCGTTCTCGCCTACGAGTCAATACGGCCAAAAGTCTGCAATCTAGTGACAGGGAAGTATATGGGAGGGGGTTAGGAGTCGCCTCCAACAAATAAGGTCCACGTCCACTCTGGGAGAGCCTGGCAAGCTACCCGTGAGTAAAACCAGCCCCCACGTTCAGAGCACGCCAAGCTATATGTGGGCATCAAATATGCTAAACACTAAAAAAAAAAACGGGCCTCATTCCCCTGACCCCGAAAGAGCCCCCAATTTCGCAGCGTTTGGTAGGACGAGTACGGAGAGGCTCCTAAAATCTCAAGGCCAATGGAGGCTGCTTGGATTACAAAGAACTATGGTGACGATCTGTACCTACAGTGCACGTAAACTTGCATCCGAGTCGTCGATGGAAGCCTTGCTCATGCATGCACAAATGATAAGGTACGACTTCATCGGCCTGACTGAAACGAGACGACGCCACCCATTCAATACCATCTATGACACCGGAGAAGAACTGTTTCTCGGAATATGCGACTCTAGAGGAGTTGGCGGCGTCGGCGTTCTCGTCAACACGAATTTTTCCATTAACATCAATTCATTTGAACAACTTACAACCCGAATCGAACGTTTACGATTAAAAAGATGTGAATCATTACCGGCTTTGACAGTGTTCGTCGTTTACGAGTCGAGATCAAGCTATGACGAAAAAGAAGTCGAAGTGTTCTACATGGACTTGGAGAAGTTCTACAGAGAAGACCACACATTCTTCAAGGTCATCCTTGGAGATTTCAATGCCAAGATCGGACCAAGAAGATTGTCTGAGGAACGTCACATTGGGACCCACGGATTAGAATGGAACGAACAGGGTGAGCGGCTCTCTGAGTTTATCATGACGACCAAGACCATCCATGGTAACTCGCAATTCCAGAAGCCCCACCCTCAACGCTGGACGTGGGATTCTCCCACTGGAGAGTACCATAACGAAATAGACCACATCATAGTAAATAGGAAGTTTTGCCTAACCGATGTCACTGTTGTCCCAAAATTTAACACGGGATCAGGTCATCGACTCTTTCGTGCAAGATTTTATTTTCCGTGGAAAGGTGAAAAAGGCGCTAAATTCAAAAGTGGAAGTTCTCGAACCACCACAAACTCTGACTTATTGAACTCATTAGTCGGCTGTTGGGCAGATGCCGTTGTCGATAACATCGACGAGGAACACGATCGACTCATTAAACATCTTCACGTTAGCGCTATGAAAGCTTAGAGTTCGAAAGTCACCAAGAGACGTCTATCTCCAGAAATACTCGAGCTGATACGACAGCATGGAATCGCATCAGCTGCAGGCGACCGCGAACTAACGTCCGAACTTGCGAACAATGTAGACAGGCGATAAAAGAAGATCTTAAACAGAGAAAAGCAGCAGTTATGGTTGAAGCTGCAGAGGCTGGGGAAAGCGTTCACAAAGCCCGCCGAAGCTTCTCCAATTACAAGGCCAAGATAATTGAACTCCAACACCCAGACAGATCAGTTACCACATCCAAAAAGGCAATGGAGAAAATCGTCCACGAATACTACTCTCACCTCTTGGATAGCCATGTCCGCCTTCCGTCATATGAAATAAACGAGGATGGATATGTTGTACCACCGGTTTTCCCTTCCGAAATCCGACGTGCCATTTCGTCGGTGGAAAATCGAACAACACCAGGTACGAACAGGATAAGACCAGAACACCTGTAGAACCTTCCGCCAGCCTTTGTAAACAAACTGGCTTGGCTCTTCACACGTTACCTGTCTGATTGCGAGGTCTCTACCCAGTGGAAGGCCAGCAGGACCGCGCTAATATTCAAAAAGGGTGACCTCAACGAAATTGGCAATTATCGCCCAATCTGATCGCTCTCTGTCGTCTACAAACTTTTCACTCGAGACATCCTAAACAGCATTGACAGAACACTGGAAGAAGGACAGCCATGTGAGCAAGCAAATATATTTATTTATATGATCTTATAAACTGATCTTCTTTAGCTGATGCGAGGTTGGTACAGGTTTCGTTTTTAACGAAGACCTATGCCTACCTCGCATCAACTAAAGAAGATCAGTTTATAAGATCATATAAATAAATATATCAACTATCTATGTCGAGGTTTAAAGGAAGTCGGTCTTTTGAGTTTTTGAGCAAGCAGACTTTCGAAAAGGATTTAGTACGATGGCCCACATCCACACGACAACAAGGCTCATTGAAGTATCGCGAGAGTACGAAAGACCGCTCTATCTCACTTTCATTGATTTACAAAAAGGTTATGATTCAGTTGAGATAGAAGCAGTCATGGAAGCCCTTGGTAGTCATGGAGTCACTACTCAGTACATAAAAATTCTTCTTGAGCTCTAGAAAAATTTCACAATCAAGATATCACCATTCTTCAACGATATTAACATTGTAGTCAAAATAGGTGTTAGCCAAGGAGTTATCATGCCACCAAAATTCACCCTTCAGAACGTCATGCGAAAATTGGAATGGGATAATATGAGAGTGAAAATCGATAGTCGGCGGTTACATCATCTTCGTTTTGCTGTTGACGTTATCTTTATAACATCAAACATTAGCTATGCGAAACGAATGTTTGCCGACATTGATGAAGCCTGTGGAAAGATTGGTCTTCGACTAAGTCTCATAAAAACGATGTTCTTGAGGAACGGATTTGTTTCGTATTCCCCATTGACGCTCAATGGAACGAGTGTCTCCAAATGCGCCAGTTATGTCTACCTAGGTTGGGAACCCTTCAGAACGTCATGCGAAAATTGGTATGGGATAATATGAGAGTGAAAATCGATAGTCGGCGGTTACATAATCTTCGTTTTGCTGTTGACGTTATCTTTATAACATCAAACATTAGCTATGCGAAACGAATGTTTGCCGACATTGATGAAGCCTGTGGAAAGATTGGTCTTCGACTAAGTCTCATAAAAACGATGTTCTTGAGGAACGGATTTGTTTCGTATTCCCCATTGACGCTCAATGGAACGAGTGTCTCCAAATGCGCCAGTTATGTCTACCTAGGTTGGGAAATGAGTATGGTGGACCAGAGCCTTTAGTGTCTGGATTCCTCGGAATGTACCGCAGGAAGACCACCGACCCGATTTTCAGAGTTGTTCGAGAAAAGCGTAGGAGAAAGATATGATGCTCGACGAGTCCTTAGAGCGAGCGGTACCCACCGGGCTACCCTTACGCGGAACAGGGAAAAATGGAAGATTTGCTGGCGCCCGTTCGAGTCACTCGACGATCAACGGGACTGCAGGTGATACAGGTGGTATCTTCTGTGATCCGTGTTAGTCCTTCATTGCTTAGGTCTCATTGAAATTTTTGGAAAGTTGATCGAAAGGGATCCAAGTCTTTAAAAACTTGTAGTTTCTGCATGATTAGTCATTGACATCTATTGTATGAATTGAGAAAAAGGGGATTTGATATCATAAATGACTTTCTTCTTTTTCACATCAAAGGAAACAAAAGATTGACGACATTAACAAGCGTCATTTCTTTCTCCTTACTGCAGTAGGATGCAGTAAAAAGGTTGTTACTTCTAGTCAAGACGTTAATCCTTATGTGAATTTATGTATTTCGTTAACGCAATTATTGTAGACGTAAGCGACTTTTCGTTGGTGTACCTCTGAACATTCGTCGGTTGGCAGTTCTTCTCGGATTAGAACCATCGTCGTCCACCGTCACCGATCCAGTGCCTCCGCTGAATGGCCGCGCTAGGCATGTTCATTTCATTCTTTATTTATCTACCTCAATGTCTGTAAATATAGCAAGCTCCCAATGTTTTTCCATTATCGTGGCTGGCTATTTCTGAGAGTATGTATTTGACTATGATGCAGGGTGTATAGTTGAGTAATGTCATCAGTTATTTCTGAAAACCCATGTGAGGAGTCAGTATAATCAATCACTGTCATTCTGGCAGTAGCATAGTCACTAGAAAGCAGTGAATACTTAGTAATCCCATGGGATTGTTTTCGAGACTCCAGCGAAAGAAATTGTTATAAAATCAGCAGATTTTCGATGAAGTGGAAATAGTACTGAGGTCCACATGTATCGAGTAAGCACACATAAAGTGTAACATTTCGGTCCGAGGATTTTCATATGATTCTGCGCACTGTATAGGTATACCCGCACGTTAGCTAACACCAGTGGACCAGATTCTTTCATTTCTGGATTCCTGCATTCGGTTCTACCGGACTTCAACAGCGTTGGTTTAATTTTTTTTTTTTGGTAAAATTGATGCTTTTTTCCAGTTTGCTGTACTGTCTTAGTTTTCTTTCCTTCTGTGCAAACATTGTGATCGGAATTATGCTGGGTCAGCACGATTTATAAGAATGGAACTTTAAAGTATTCAAATATCTATTTTAACACATTATGTTGATTGAGTAGGTTCAAAGCACTGGAAGAAATTACTTAATCGTTCAGCATATTTACTGGTTTTCAGGGAGAGCATCTCACAGATGCTTTGCAAAGGCTGAGCAATCAAGTGCAACAAGCTCTCTTTCCTCCCAGGACTAGCGGTGCTGATGAGACACCACAAGATCCTAGGCCGTAAACAGCGCGTTGACATCCACGCTTTTCTTCCTTTTTAAGTTGTCTCTTCCCATTCGGTTCTAGTGGAAATTATTGTGGTTTTTTTTCCTTACTTTTTCTGGAAAACACTCTATGTGATAGGTATCCTTCATCTCTCGGTACGTAAATGGCGTTATACAACAAGTCTAAGTACAAGATATAATGTCGTAATTATCCTTTTATGTGACACATTATACTAAAGAAACATACATTTTGAGTAAAAATGAAGAAAGTGGTCTTTAAAAGAGTGGTGTACTTGATTACTGAAATCGATATTATTAAGCAGTATTACTTCGATCCGAGTGAATCTGGTGATTTGCTTTTCACACATGTAAGTTACATGAAGTAAAACTTAATGTTAGTAATAATCAGGAAAGACACAAGACGCTGATGTTTTATCACCTCATGTCCGTAGACTAATATGGGACAAACGCAGCACCCGATTAGTTATAGGAACTAAATTCTCATGGAGGAGCTAAAACCGTTTAAATAATTATAGCGCTGACCTTATTACGGCAAAAGAAGCCCAGCTTAACGGTAGTGAACAGCTTTCTGTGGTTGTATATCCTAATTATAGCGCTGACCTTATTACCGCAAATGAAGCTCACCTTAACGGTAGTGAACAGCTTTCTGTGGTTGTATATCCTAATTATAGCGCTGACCTTATTACCGCAAATGAAGCTCACCTTAACGGTAGTGAACAGCTTTCTGTGGTTGTATATCCTAATTATAGCGCTGACCTTATTACCGCAAATGAAGCTCACCTTAACGGTAGTGAACAGCTTTCTGTGGTTGTATATCCTAATTATAGCGCTGACCTTATTACCGCAAATGAAGCTCACCTTAACGGTAGTGAACAGCTTTCTGTGGTTGTATATCCTAATCATAGCGCTGACCTTATTACCGCAAATGAAGCTCACCTTAACGGTAGTGAACAGCTTTCTGTGGTTGTATATCCTTTTTAATGTCACAAAACAATATATTCTAAAAATAGCGCTTTGAAAGCTGCGCAAAACGCTAACAAGAATGTGTTGTAAATCAATGGGGTTTAAGAAAAACAACGGTACAATGTTCTTAACATTCTTACAAAAGCCGTAGTTAGGTTTTGACGCTAGAATAATAACATAATGGAAGGTTTGATCATCTCGAACAACAATAATAACGATCCCATGGCGCTCACATAGAGTCCGATCGCAAGTGTCAGTTCGATTCTGAAATTCATGAATGGTTTACTGACTAGTAAAACTATTCTTCATGGAAAAAGTGAGTGCGGTCGTATCAGAGGATCAGAGGTACATACTTTTTGTTATTTATATTATTATTTTTATTAGTATTATTATTACTTTATTACTTAGTATTATTTTTTTTATTATTTTA
>MQTX01000074.1:1493909-1568792 GCA_009735665.1 Angiostrongylus cantonensis
TTCCGATTTTATTAGATACTTTTTTGCTTCCTACTACTACACACTAAGCGAATATCTCAACATATTCACTAACATAATGTTGACGTCGTGAGTCAAACACGACTCATGGATGGGCGAGAATTGTGGTGTCTTTGAATTTTAAAAGTACATTTTGGCTCGTAACTAACTTTTTTAACGAAATTTCTAAAAAAACACTATTTTATTAATATGTATTTTTCCTTGATGAGCTTACGCGAGGTTGATAATAATATTTATTATCGGCTAACTTTTCGACTTATATCCACCGTCAGCATCGTGTATAAAAGAGCATCACTGAATGAGTGTGCCTCATTCGAGGAGATGGACCGCTGAAGAAGACCTGACTCGACACGAAGGCGAAGCCGCCACATCGAGGCGAATAACAAGCGTGGACCATCGACTCGGATCATCGGCTCTGATGAAGACGAAGACGTCGAAACGTTAGCCGATAATAAACATTATTATCAACCTCGCGTAAGCTCATCAAGGAAAAATACATATTGATTAAGCACACCGAGGTTCAAGGAAAGTCGGTTTCGAAGCACTAATTTATTAGATAAAGTAAGAGTGACTATAACTTGAAGATTTGTAATAATAAAGCTTTGCTTTGGCTATTTTAGAGGTTAAAATCCTGACCATTCCAGGGAATGGAATGGGATTCCTCGCCATTTTTATTCGAGGCTTCTATCTTGAATAGCGAGGAAATCCGATATGTCCTAATGGTTTCCGTCAACGTACCAAGAGTTTTTAAATTTCAATTTAGTTTTGACTTTTTCGAAAGTCAGTATTCTAAACAGATTTCTAACTAATATTTTATAAAGGATATTTATCTTATTACAACGATAGATTATAGCTTCTTTTATAAATATGTGAAGGTCTCAGCTTGACCCGACTGCTCAGTAACCAACGAACAGCGCACGTCGTCTTCAATGTGCTAATGAGCAATACCGTTGAGGAAGAGGTACAAATGATCAAAGGTGTTCGCTGAGCTTCTTGTCATTTCAGCTGTGAAACTTCTCGAAATGGAACCTATGTGCAAGCTGGAGAAATGATTATGGAATGTGTTCTACACAATTGTAGGAATTTGGATAAAAGACAAAACTCCCATTAACGATTAAGGTTGTGTTTCATGCAGTTGACTCTATTCGCAATATCTTAGAGTTGCTTGAATGCTTAGTCAGTATTTCTATTTTTCGAGAAAAGTCCGGTACCAACTAGGTGGTCGCAAAAGAACGAGAAATGAGAGGCTTAGTTACACCAGAACGCGAGATCGAACCAAAGGTCTTGTGAATGCGGCTCTAACCACTGAATTACGCGTACAGCTCGTACAAAAACTTTAAAATGCTATAAATACAGCTTACTAAAATACGAATGAGAAATTAAGTTCTATAAAGTGAAATTTGCTAAACATAGATGAATTCCCGTGTTGCGATGAATCTGATACTCTAGGTCGAACCATTGAGATCTGAGTAAATTTTGCAAGTGGTAGAAAACTTGTTTCGCAAAGATGAACCACAAAGACTCTTCATGGTACGAAACGTTCTTCCGATCTCTAAAGAGTTACACTGTTTCTTCGAATTGCTCAAAACTGACCAAAAACTCCCTCACATATTCACTAAAACTGCATTTAAAACTACAAAGTTTTACATCATAATTCGATTGCTTTCCTCTATAAATTATATGTACCACGATTCATTTCCTATTCGATTAGTATTTTCCCGGTTGAGCAGTTTTTTTTTCTAATTTGGATTTCCGGATTGACTACGTCTGCGTCAGCTCCTGCCTAGTTCAACAAGCGCTCTACTTTGTAGCTCAACATCGACATAGTGAGGAGTGAGGTGGTAGGAACTTCTACGCAGGAAGACCTCTTCATAAATCAGAGGAAAGGAAGAAAAAATTAATGCGCAGGCATAAATTATTTACCTTATGAGCTTAAGTCGATGTGAATATAGCAAGATGTTTCCGCCTATACTGGCCCGAAAAGTAATTGCCTCACAGGAAAAAGTTCACACTAATATGAAACCGCTCTGAGATAAATAGCTATCCTTACAGACTTCAACTTCTCATAGATAATTTCTCAGTAAGAGAAGGAAAAAGGAAAAACGGAAGGGACTTCGGCACAATAAACATAAACTGCCTCATTCATACTTTCTTAGTGTTTCTCAAGAGAATTCTTAATAGAGCTCCAATAAGGGAACGTCATTTATCCAATAGGAAACGTTTCCAAGATCTGCCGGGATGCACTTCAAATGAAATAAATATAGAAGGTAATGATTGTAAAAATGGAAATGGATTTTCACTAAGCTTCACACGGGTGTCAAAATGTGTAACCGTAGAGGATAGGAGTTCTGACGAAGTTTTTCCATACAGATTTCAATATCAAAGTTGCGTTGAACATCCTTAGATGTGATTAGTGGATGATATGTACGGCTTCGAAATCGTTCACAAGATGATCGAGATCGCTTCAATTGAATAGTCGTATAACAGGTACTTCACGTTTCTCTATCCTTTCATTTCATTTCTGCCACTAAATGTTGATGATTCTAATTCTAAGACGAATAGTTAGCACAGTTGTGAGGGCAATAACTCTTAATCGTCAAGTAAAATTTACCCTGATAATATTAACATAGTGGGCCAATCACGCCCAGCACCATTCGGCGTAGACAAGTTGGTATGACTTGTCCCGGAAGAGCACCTTTCAATCCATCAAGTCCTGTTAATGCACTTGGACAAAGCCTGGTGATTGTCCTGCTCTCCAATGAAAAAAGAAAACATGTCACAAGACTACAAGGGAAATCAATTCAATCAGCATTCGATGATATCCATGAAAAAGATTAAATCTACGAATAGCAGCAGCAGCTATGTGCAAATCCGAGGACCTTGAGGGAGAACAGATGCAAGACAACCGACTTAATGGAGGAAGTACTGGGATCTGCAAAACACATGATGTCGGATTATATAAAAAATTTACGTAAAGCTCTTGAAAAAGAACACTACACTAAATATATGACTTAGCTCTTTATATGAAAAAACTAGTGATATCCATGGATGTACATCCTCATATGACAGCAGCAAACAGACGTCTGATCACAATCTTGCGCTGTTGTAGCAGTGATACTGGTGCCAACACTCCCTATTGTAGTATTTAACTGGCCCATACGAAAACTGAAAAGCAGTGGTGCACTTTCATCCGTTCTTCGTGGACTCAGCTAATCATTGTTCCACTTGAGCTGGTACCGGTAAACTGCATTGGTCCCATCATGCACCAAAGTTGACCAATATGTGCCGCTCCACCAAAATGGACAAAGAATATTTTTTCGTATGACATCCTATTTTATGACTTTTGACGAAGAAAAAAAATTGCGACAAGTAGCCTGCTGATATAAGGCACTTCTGTGGAGTAGGTTTAGTTTCGGATTTAAAGCGTTGAAACACTTCCCAACCAGGACGACCTTATTGAGAGACGTAGACGGCTGCATATTGAAAATCGACAACCGAGAACTCCCCACGCTCAGCACTAATATCCTTCTGTATAGAGACAGCAGATACATCGAAAAAGGGATACTGAGATAAACGAACATTGAGGAGTACTCTATTATGATAATTATCCGCAGATCTACCACTGACGTACATATAATATCGTGTCGAGCGAAGAGCGTGTGTGGCGCAGTGGTTGAGGGCGTCACTGCGACACATAAATGGAGTCCGTCCTCGAGCCCACGGCGCACAAAGCCCTCTATCCCTCCGGGGTCGGCAAATTAATACCAGACTTGTCTGGGAAGAAAACAGAACTGGCTCAATACATCGGTAGGCCACCGCGAGTCATTGTGAAGGCCAGATATGCATTCAATCACCTCCAACGATACTTAATGGAGTCGAATGCGTGGCACATCCCTCAAGAATTGATCAACGCCGAAAGCTACCTCTTTAATCTTTTATCCTATCATATCATGTAGCCGACTGCTACCTCTTTAATCTTTTATCCTATCATATCCTATATCCTATCTTGAATCTTCTGTTTGTTTTCGTTTTAAAGTACCGATTTTATGAAGATTTATCTACTGTGCGGGAGTAAGTGACAGAATGTGGTCGAAAAGTAAGGAAAATATTTTGACTTATTATTAACTGCTTACTCTCTTTAACAGAAGAATATATTGAGAAATATAACTTCAATGATGCTGAGATATTTGCAAAACTCCGGACCGCAGGTGTCTGCGGTGGGGAACGAACGCGCCTTTGTCCTTTGCGGGGAGTAACGCGCTCACCACCACATCATGCGGATCCTTCGTTTTGCCAGTCTCTGAGCTAGTTTTTCTAAGGAAACTATGTCTTCACAAAGGTGAGGGAAAAAACACTACATCTACTAACAATTTTTTTTTGCTCTTGTACGACATCTTCGTTTTAGAAGGACAAAGGCTCGAAGAATGAATAGGATAAAGTAAAATCTTCATCATAGAATATGGCTAAGACTGCATATACGAGATTACGTTTAATTCTTCCATGTGCGCGCTATGCATTAGAAAACTCGTCGAAAAAGATTGGAAGTTTTTCATTGTAGAAAATAGTCCCTTCATGAATCACATCTGGTCCGTGTTCTTTATCAGTCATAGGATAATTAAGAATAAAGGATAAAGAGCTGGGCGTTAATCACTTCCTCAGGGATGAGCCATGCATTCGGCTTCAATAAGCACCGTTAGAGGTGAATGAATACACATCTGGCTTTCACAATGATTCGCGGTGGCCAACCGATTTCACCGAGTCAGTGCTGCTATCCTCCCAGACTAGTACCAATTTGCCCATCCCGAAGGAGTGGAGGGCTTTTTCAGCCCGGGACTAGGGAACCGGTATGTATGGCTTGGTGCTCTCGTGGCTGTGGATCCAACCAAAAACTAGCTATATTGCAAGGTACCTGTTACGATTGGTACCAGACTTGTCTGGGAGGATAGCAGCACTGGCTCGATACATCGGCCGGCCACCGCGAGTCATTGTAAAAGCCAGATATGCATTCAATCACCTCCAACGATACTTAGTGAAGTCGAATGCATGGCGCATCCCTCAGGGATCGATCAACGCCGAGAGCTTTATCCTTTATCCTACCTCTTACGAAGACGCTACATGCAACCCAACTTATCGAATGAACAAAACCGTTTTTTGCACATAAAATGTTTGGAGAAAAATGAACATGAGGAAGGAATAGTGTAGGAATATGAATGAATAAATCTGTTTATTTATTGCTAATAAAATATAGGCGGGTGTGAGAGAGGTTACTCAAGTGGTGAAGAAATGGAAATATCAGCTTTATCAGTTTTTATGTCCGTTTAAACTTTACATAAATTGTATTAGATATGTGGAAACGAATTTTATTATAATTATTATTACTATTATTAGCGGTACACATACCTGAATCAAGTCCTCGTTGATTGAAGTGTCTAAGTGTCTAAGATTTAAAGCCGACGACCCACAATTGACATGATGGATTAAGACAGATGTGGCTCATCGTATGATAAAATTGCACGTTGATAAATTCGTTGAAGAGAAAGAAAAGGGCAGAGTAGAGCTGACTTCTTTAGAGATGAGCTTCTAATGACATTTCGAATGAATAACATTTAAATTCATTGGTTTCTAATAGCAACCTGGATAATATAAGAGAAATGTTCCCTTAACTAAAGAGCTCCTTCTCAGTTCTCCTCTTAATTAACTTCTCTTTACTATCAACATATAAGGAGGTACGTGTAACATAGTGCTTAGAAGTTCCCAGCAATAAGCACGTGGTCTTTGGTTCGATCCCGTGTCCTGGATTCGCCAAGCCTTCCATACTTCCGGGGTGGTAAATTGATACCAGACTTGTCTGAGTGGATAGCAGTTTGATGCATTGGTTGGCCACCGCAAGTCATTTTATAGGCCAGATATGGATTTAGTCATCTCTGTAAGGCGTGATGAATGAAGTCCAATGCATGGCGCATCCCTCAGGGATTGATAAAGACCAAAGGCTTTCTAAGTTCTCATTAAAGCTTAAAAATCATGTCATATAAAACTTCATAACGACTTACAGTTAGTCAAGATCTACTCCTGGTAAGTTAATACGTCACCTTTACCAGTAACAATGAACATACTTACTTTGACATTTTGACTCCGATGACATCCGTGTGATACTTCACATTGACGTTAGTTTCTTCTGAATATAAAATTTCTCACTAACAGCTATAAATATGTAAAAAATTTTTAATGCGTTATAGCCCAGTTGACTTATTTACACTAGTAGCAAGCAGTCTGAAAACGTGCTGTCTTCGTCACGTGTTCATCCTCACTCTTCTATTTATCATCCACTTCTTAGCATCGCTTTGTTACGACAGATAACGGGGAAAGAAAAGGACTGAAACAAAGCTTTTTCTGAATTCGTCGTTCTCTCTCTCAGCAATCGCGAGGTTGTTAAACAGCATACGTTTACTTCCATACAATGACACGCATACAACACAATCGTAACTGACGTTTCGGCAGAATCGCCTTCTTCGCATGGCTTGTCCATCCAGCAGCTTATGGTTCTCTTAAAGGAGTGCCTAAACTGCTCGATTTTCAGATGATCTGGGAAATACTACGCGCAAATGAGAGGGTTGGCAATGGGACAGCGACTGCCTCTAAGCCTTGTCATTGTGTTTATGTCTAAGACAGGAGCCCCTGTTCTCGGTCTCCAGCCTCTACTCTACTGCAGATATATAGATGATTGTTTTGTCATCTTCTCTACACAGGAGGAGTTGGACAAATTGTTGGGATTTCCTTTCAAGCGGCCAATGCACCATCAAAACACATAAAGAATACCGTTGCATTAGAGAGTGCTTTTGAATTATTGAACGAGCAGTCAGAGTACATCAAGTTCACCCGGGAGAAACCAAGGGACGACTGGCTCCCGTTTTTCAAGCGTTGTGTGTCGTGTGTCTATGTGAAACACAAAATTGCGTAATCTGTCGTTATGGCACGGACGGTGACTGCACGAGTTCAGGTGCGATATACCTGATCTCTTGTGGTGCTCGCGGAGACGAATATATTGGCGAAACGGGCAGACCTTTATGTATCCGCATAAAAGAACACCTAGATGGCAAACGAAAAGCAAGACAAGGCACGCCACTAGGCACGCATAGGATACAAAGGCATAACGGAGACGATTTTGATATAAAAGTCGCTATCCTCGCACGGGATACTAAAACACCAACGCGCAAACTCTTCGAAAATGCCAAAAATCCTACAATGAATAGCAGGGAGGAATGCCCCGAGATCACGCGTGATCTCGCTCCTTACCTTCGTATCGATCGTTGACGGGGGGTGCTGCAGTCGTCAGCCATATGCGACTCTGAGCGGGTGTTCTTCAATGGAAGACAGATGAAAAAAGCTGTGGGTTTTTTCGAGAAGCCGTAGTTTTTGTAATTATCGATCAGATTCTCATCTTTCTGTTTGTGCTGTTGAAGTGTTTGACCTAGTAAGTTGCGTGTTAGTGTACCCTTCGAGGCTCTGAAGAAGGTGATTTTGCCGAAACGTGAGCTACGATTGTGTTGTATGTGTGCTGTTGTATGGAAAATTCAATGGCGAGGTTAATAGAAAGTCGATCCTGGGCTTTTTCTGTCAGACTACTAAAAATTTGATTGCTTTCAGCGAAAATTCCTGATTCCTGATGCCTCAAAGAACAGTAATGTAAAATAGCCGACGACCAGGTGAAACCAGTGAGAATCTAGAGCATTTCATAGAAAATCACAAGAGGGCATAGTAGGTGCTAAGCTAGCAGTAATTGTATTAAAAATACACCGATTATGGATAGAAACACGTAAAGATCGATATTTAACAAAAGATCTATTCAGTTTAAAAGAGGTTTTAGTAGAGTAAAACTAAAGTAATGTACTTACCGGTAACTACCCTCCTTGAGTTGAACATTGGCGCAGAACTTACGCAAAACGCGCTTAATTCTCACTGAGCTCCGCCCACACCACCAGGGTGACGATCGCTTCCTCTCTCATAGCACGCCACACTCATTAAAAAGCGTCTTCGGAATTGCGATTAACGTTCCCATAAGGTGTGGATGAAAGCCAAAAATACGACAGAATGGTATTACGCAGAAAAAAAAAAGTTATCTTAGTCTTGGAAAGTTAGCATGCGACACCATTGGGCAGATATTTCCTTTACACGACCCCTCTTTACCTGTGAGGATCTCAGCACTTCTTGCATTCGATTCGTTCCGCCAATCACGAACGTCTTCCTACTGTTCACGTCTGGGTTCCATTGAGGATTTTCGTCTTCTCTATGAATGCCGTTAAACTATTCTTGTGTTAATTCTCCCTGTAATCCTAGGATCCCACTTGCATTGCAGGGAGTTGTCTGTTGTCAAACATGTCTGGTACCAATTCTTCGACCACATCTGAATGAGGGGATTGCCGAACCTGGGGGTGAATTGAATCGAATCACTACGACTGCGCTATCTGCCAATTAATGCAGTAAACAATAAAGTATAAGAGATGAGTCGTTCGGTGTTCGCCATTCGCTCAGGGATGCGTATTGCATTTGACTCCATTCACTGCGTCGTGGAGATCATTGAATATGAATATTTGGCCTATGCAATGACTTGCAGGGTTGTACCATTTTATATGGTCAGAGCTTCTATTTTACAAGGGTAGTCTGGTACCAGTTAGCTACCCGCCTAGAGGTTTTCTCTCGGGATCCATTAGCCTGGAGATCGGGATTGAGTCGAGGGCCACATGTGCATTCCAGTGCTTCTCTAACCACCATTTTATGCACACACTATCCAGACATGCACTCTGGATTCCAGGCGAACATGCAATTTCTCCAATGACGTTCTCGCTTTTCTTTTTCGACAAGGAATGATGGGTTTCTCTAGTTGTCTCTAATGTTGACATAAAACAGATGGAAGTAGCAAACGTATTCCATTCTAATGAGATTTTACTGGGAAACACATGAGTGCAATCGAAACAGGTGGATGATGTTGAATGATGGAGACTAGATTCCCAAGAATTGTTCAGATTATGAGTTAGATGATTTTCACTCCTAATTGCCATGTCCTCCAAACTAAGTTTCACAGAAGAGTCGCTTATAGCACAGTGGTTAGAGGTGGCCTGCAATAAAGACGGAGTCGATGGCTGGATAGCGGAGATAAAACATGTCCCCAACGCTCTAAGGTTGGTGAATTGCTACCAAAATTGTTTGAAGGGATAACAATAGTGATGCGATTCATCGGTGGCTTGATTAACCAACGTGGGACAGCCCTGTACATTGATTAAAATTTTAAACTAACAAAACAGTAAAGAGTCGTATTCTTCGCAGAATTGAAGCCAATAATAAAATTATATCCAATGATCCTACCCTTGGGGACATTTGGTGCCTAGGGACCAACCGCACCTTTGGCTTACGGCATTATTTCTATTGTGATGCGTGCTACCTTGCACTCCATCGTCCTTCGGACCACAATAAAATTATGCTTGGACAGAAATCTAGCTGATAAAAAAGCGAAACGAAGGATCCGTATAGTGTGGTAGTGAAGGCGTTGACCCACGGAAAGGGTAATAACGCGTTCGATCCCTACCGCAAACACCAGCGGTCGGTATTTTTGCAAATATCTCAGCATCATTGGGGTTGTGTCATAGATAATACCTTGCCGTGAAAACTGCAGTGAGCAGTATTTGAAAAGCTAGTATTGAAATCATACTGTCAGTAAGTTTTATCTACAGCGACAAGTAAAGATGGGATCAACAACAAATTCCAATTATTACCTCAATGTCAGCACACAAATACTAGTAATGAAAAGAATAGTAGCGAAAGTAAGAAATAAATAATCGTAACTGCGATCTATGAGGAGTAGTGAAGTGGGTAGTGATCCAGTTCAACAGGAAGCAAAGGCGCTAGTTCGATCCCTGCCCAACGCTCTCCTGCAATACATGGCAAAACGCCTTAGATCGGCTTTATCCAAGATTTTAAAGAAAATTGACTCAACCAGCATTCTACGACATTCTAACGAAGGCAAAACCCTCATTAGGCAACCGAAACAACACATGAAATGTTCGGAGACCTTTGTGGACGGCGAATCCAAGGAAAACGAATCGAGTTCGAGAAATGCTGGGATCCCACGGCAGAGATAATGACAGGTCATGGGAAGAAAAATATAACATATAGTTCCTTCTGAACAGTGAAGCGAATTCTAGCGAGATTCTATGCCGTAACATAGGTTAATACTTCAGTCACAACAAAATAAATACCGAACAGCACACAGCACACTTTAGCAACGTCTTTTGAAGATGAACCGGTGAATTCAACACTAACACATTTTGCATCGAGCAATAGCCCATTCTTGAGAGCTAGCAAAACATGTTACTAAACCCTTCTCAAAAGACAAGACCAGTCAGCATTGCGTTTTGTCTGCATAAGGATCGATCAATCCTAGCAAATTTGACAGTAAATTCTTGGAAAGATCACTGCCCACAGTTCAGAAGTCAGCTATTACCTCTCTGTCCTTTTGTTTGAGTGGAATAAGTGGAATTGACATGATCAGTGATACTGTGTTAAGCCTATGCAAACATTTAGTCAGGTTTTCAGTTTTATCTTCACTGTCGACAAACGCTGTCGGGACTCAGTTCGTAACACGAATTTCAACAAACATAACAATCCCCGTAATCTCATGATGCTAAAGAAATCTGTAAGAACACGCTAGAAGTATACAATGTGCACATGAAGTCCTATAGAGTTAGAAAACAAAGGCTTTAAGTGGTCACTAAAATTAAAAAAATAACAATAAATAAAAATACTGGACATCTCAGGAATTTCTAAATGAAATTAAACACCTGCAAAGGAGCATCCGTAGGTTTTCCAAAGGCGACTAAATCACCACCCACATTAACTGTATAAATTCATCGATAACAAAAACTAGAAAAATCAGCTCCGTTAAACAGCGGACCAAAACAAAGTCAGAACCAACAATCTAGTTAAAGCGTAGCAGATTAACTCCCAAAGAGCCAATCAGCCATATATCGGCATGTCTGAGGGCTTATTACACGCCCTGAACCACAATCATCCACAACTGGACATGTTGAGCACGGTACTGTAACAAGAGGGGAGGAACGGATTGTACACCACGTTGCTCTGACCTATAAATTAAGCCGAGTAAATTTAGAAATAACGAAGAGGTATGGAAAAAAACGGGTTTTTAAATTAACAGCATAAATGTTATAACAAAAGTACAGGAATGATCACCGTAATATTTCACCTTTCAATTTGACATGACCCGTCACCTCATCTACTCTGCGGATCCCAGCACTTTTTGCATTCAATTCGTTTTCCTCACGTCCATCTTTCACAAAGGCCCTCACATTTTTACATGTTGTTTCGATTGCTGCTTGAGGACTTCGTCCTTTTAACAAATTTTGTAGAATGGTGGTCGAGCTGATTCTCCATGCAGGTTTGGGGATAGCTGAGGTAAGGCGTTCCCATGTGGACTGGGGAGAGCGTTGGAGGAGGGGATGGAAGCAGCACCTTGCTTCTTCCTAATAGAATGCATCATTAATCACTGCGCTACTTCCTCCTTGTTCTCCGATGAGGCAGGCATATGTAGAAACTCCTTCTCACTTGAAAATGGTGGATACAACAGTAAAGTAAAATAAGTAAAAACTGGTATAAACAACATTGATGTTATTAACCAAAATAATACATAAAGAGAAAACACGGACTCTTCCATCAGGCCGTCGCTCAAGAGCACCATCCAGTACTGCCACATCTAAGACTCTTTCGACATCTTCCAAGGTTATGGCGACATTTAGAACACGCTTTTCCGAAATGAAATCTGCTACCTAAAATAATCACGAGTTTTTCACTTACTCCAAGCTGGTGGTTGTTGGAAATCTGAGGTGTCCGTATTATTAGATAGAGTTTAACGAAGTAGAATTAATGTAGACATCACCTCCTGTGGGCGAACAGCGCTTAGTTCTTTCTGCATCTGAAGATCGTCAGGGTGAGTATCAACGGCAAGCTTACGTTTGCCCTAAGTACAAACTATTTGAGTTCCTCCAATCAGGGCATAAAAAAAAACAATTTGAGAGATACATTGACGTAGCCGGTGCATAAATTGACCAAAGTGTAGATGAGTTCAGAATCTAGTTGCTGATCAGAATAAAAGGTTCCTTGAAATATGACACGTATGAGAACCATGAAATTAAAAGTATCAAAGAAAGCACGGTTTCCAACCTCCTGTAAGTGAGGTGTCTGGTTCCAAGTCATATAACATATAGCACTTTTTTGTAGTACCAACAGCCTGAAACATACGTTAGCTAAGATAATTCAACCCACAGAATGTAAAATTTGACAAAAACTCATGCTCATCTTAACGTTCTTAATTAGTCTTTTCTGCTCAAGGGACTTGAGAACTTTTCGAAGTTGAATTTGTGACAATCCCGATCCTTCCCGCAGTTCTCTTATCCAAATGCCTTTCCGTTTCGAATCCTCTATCAGCGTGAAAATCTAAACCTCTAAATGACTTACGCAAAAAATGCAAAAAAAAAGAATGGAAATTTCAAAAAAAAAAAGACCTACAGCTTGCTCCTCTTCTGTAGCCCCAGCCAACTGCGTATTCACATTGACTTTTAACCTTAACGCACCGCCTGACGTTTTCGCAATTATAAGCTTCTTCGAGATCAATAGATTGTTTATGGCATTCTACAATAAAATCGTGCACATCAAACCATTGTGAATTCTAAGCATGCTATTGAAAACACGCATGTAGGGCAATGGTTGGGGGCGTCCTGCAATACACATGGGATCGATCATCACTCCCCAGGTTCGCCAAGCCTACCTTCTATCCGAGTTCGGCAAATTGGTACCAGACTTCTCCGGAAGGATAGCAGCAATAGCTCGATACAACAGTAGGCCACACATGCATTCAATCACCTCCAACGATGCTTAGTGAAGTCGAATGCATGGCACATTCCTCAGGGATGTACGAACGCCGCGAGGCTTATGCTTTCTTTAATACTGAAAAAACAAAAGACAGAGCTTGCTTACTTGTCGATCTAATGTTGATACGGATGGCGTAAGAGTACTGATGGCATCCGTGTCGACACCATCAGCGGCCGACTGCACAATACCATAAATTTGGTCCTCAACGGCTTGGTTCACGACATTTCCAACCTGAAATCGAGACGAATGATGTACTATAATGATCAGGGAACTTACCGCAAGGATGGGAATCATATAAAAAGAATTCATGTCACTTCACACCGCATGAAAGTAATGAGAAATGAATTGGACAAAAGTCACTGTCAACCTAAAGACCTATAATTTCCATATCTACTTTTGTAACGCGTACAAGTAGTTGTTAATGGAAACGATAAGCCAACAGACACACAAGGCTCGGCACGTACCTCGGTTTTCACAAGGGTTTTTGGAGCAAGCATCCAATATACCTAAACTATAATATGCACGATAAACTGTCTAAAGAAACATCCACACGAAGACGAAAGAATAAGACAACGCTTAGGTTTTGGAGGGTGTGGACTAGACGAATACAAAGTCAATTTCAAATAAAAAAAGGAATAAAGCTCTCGGCGTTGATCAATCCCTGAGGGATGCGCCATGCATTCGACTTCATTAAGTATCGTTAGAGGTGATTGAATGCATATCTGGCCCTTACAATGCCTCGGGGTGGCCTGCCGATGTATCCAGCCAGTGCTGCTATCCTCCCAGACAAGTCTGGTACCAATTTGCCGACCCCGGAGGGGTGGAAGGTTTGGTTGGCCATGGGCGCAGGGAATCGACTTCACGTGCGTGTCGTAGTTTCAAATAGAAAACGAAAAAATCCATTGATTATGGCAACTGAAAAGCTAAAATCCAATAAGTAACGAAACACTTGTCGAAATAAAAAAACTGCGGATATTTATATACGAAGGTTGTAAGACAGAAAAACATGGCACACATTTCTTATTCAAAGAATATATTGTGCAAAAGTCGCCGTAAGCTTAGGTGTTTGTTGTGCGGTTTCACCAGAATGCAAATTTAACGGCTTCAGCGGAAAGGAAAGGGTTGGCTCATGGTGTAGTATTTAGCATTTGATCAGCATAATAAGACCTTATTAGGTTAATAGATTAATGGTTTTAAATGTAACAGGGCCGAATTGGATTACTGCGTAGATAAAGGATAAAAGCTGTCGGCGTTGATCAATCCCTGAGGGATGCGCCATGCATTCGACTTCGTTAAGTATCGCTGGAGGTGATTGAATGTATATCTGGCCTTTACAATGACTCACGTTGGCCTGCCGATGTATCGAGCCAGTGCGCCTCCAACCACTGCGCCACACGCGTTCTTGCTCACTGCTTAGATTGGACGGTAAATCCTAGATCTGCCTGAAGTCTTAATTTCTTTTCAGCTGTTGTTAAAATGTTCTTTGTGTTTCACATTCTGTTTCTGCATAACTCTCAAGAGAAACACTGGCTGTCGGGTGTACATGTCATCCAAACCTAGTCCTATCTACAGTTACTCTACTGCCTCATCTGAGATCGATATATGTGGTCCTCCCACGCTTCTACCTCTCTCAGCTCATCTACGCCTACACTTCAGTTGCTGTATTTGACATGAATGCTTCTCTGGGAAAGGAAACCTCTCACTTAATCTGCTACTATTTATCGTTTTTGGATGTTGTATTGCTTGATGAAAAAAGGACCTCATTCGATTTCTAGAAAAACTTCTAACCGAATAAAGTTTTTTTTTCATTAGCCTCGTGTTAGCCTACCAATGAGGGGACATATGATTAGTTATGGGTTGAAGGAAAGCCGGTTTTTGAAATATTGTTACACGCGAGTCTCCCCGGGAAACGGTAATCTCGAGTTCGAATCTGGCATGGGGTCTGAGTTTTGCAAATATCTCAACATCTTTTTGTTTACTGCCTGTTACAATGTCTTACGGCAGGGTCCTATGCGAAATACAACCACATTGATGCTGAGATATTTGCAAAACTCCGAACCGCCGGTGTCTGCGGTGGGAAACTAACGCCCTATTACTTTTACCGTAGGTAACGCGTTCACCACCACACCATACAAGTCCTTTGTTTCACCTCTCTCTCAGCTGCTATCTCAGCATCGTTGTGGTTATATTTCATATGATACCTTTCCATGAAAAAGTAGCAGGCAGTAAATGTAAAGTTGTACATGGTTCCCAGGGTCGAAGAGGAGAGCGACGCAGTTATACATTGTTGTAAATTTAGTTAAATCTCAGGCCATCATCGGCTATGTTGGGAACCAAATCCATCGGGAAATGAAAAACTCAAGCACAAGTAGCCACAACTGTCAGTTTTCGTGTCATTTAAAACGATAAAGCTCTCGGAGTTGCTCAATCCCTGAGGGATGTGCCATGCATTCGACTTCATTAAGTATCGTTGGAGGTGATTGAATGCATATCTGGCCTTTACAATGACTCGCGGTGGCCTACCGATGTATCGAGCCAGTGCTGCTATCCTCCCAGACAAGTCTGGTACCAATTTGCCGACCCCGGAGGGATGGGAGGCTTGGTGGGCCATGGACGCAAGAATTGATTCCACGTGTGTTGAAGAGCGCCTGCAACCACTTCACCACACGCGCCACTTTTGTCATCTATTTTACGATTTAAAAATAGAGAGAGAGAGAGAGAGAGAGAGAGAGCAAACGTCGTCATAGCATGATGACATTTTGTAACAAAGACTAATCATAGTTCTCCGCCAGCTTTATCGCAGCATCTCTAGAGAATTCTTCAAGCATCCAAAAAAAAAAAAAAAGAAACGTCGTCATAGCATGATGACATTTTGTAACGAAGACTAATCATAGTTCTCCGCCAGCTTTATCGCAGGATCTCTAGAGAATTCTTCAAGCATCCAAAAAAAAAAAGAAATGTGTGTAGCTTAGAATGTTATTCAAACGCTTTGCTAGCAAGCGATAATATTGATCACTTTTTAAAACGAGTTATTCTTCTTAACGTAAATACGTTGACGTAGCCTTTATTTGATCTGAAGGATAAAAGTGTTCCTGGGAAGTGTTCACTCTCTGCAATATAAGTCGAAACGCTCTTGCTGGGCTATCTCAGGACTCCAAGGAGAATCTATTGGACTACCATTCAATGACACTCATGACGGAAGGAAAATCCACAATCAGGAGTTGAATTCACACGCGAAAAATTCGAAGAGCTTCGACGATGTTGAGTGCGAGCAAGTGAATGCGAATGCAAGAAGTGCCACGGTCCACAAATTAGATGTAGAAAACTGGTCGTATAAATGTATAACGAGGTCTCTTCCAGTTACTGAAACGATTGCAGTACTGGCAGCGATTCCCGATGCTGTTAGCAACCAGCCGACCAACCGAAGCGATGTTATACACCAAATCTACTCTGATCTAGACTTTTGTGCAACTAAAAATCTTTGCAGACGTGGATAATTAAGCGGTTCAAAGTGATGTACAACACAAACATGACCATCGGTTTGATCCAGCTTCAATCAGTGGAGCCTCCTATCCCATCGGATTATGGAATCGGTACCAGATTTCTCTTAGAAAATTTACCTCCACGAACGCTGCCGATTGCCTGTGCTTACGACAGATCTCTCTTAGAACTCCAAGGAAGGCAATCTTGATCAGCATTTAACGGCATTCGTGAAGAACATGAGGTCGTCATCCGAACCCACATACGCATTAGAAAACGTTGGTGGATGACAGGTGCAAGACAGTGATTCGAATGAAATATTTGCAGGGATTCACACAGATATTATAAACACAAATTCTCTCCCATTGTTCCTATAATCTTAGGAGATGATTTTTTGTTAAAACGAAACGAACCCCGTTTTACCGAGAGGGCACTCGCGTTCACAGATTTGGCTTCTATCCTCGTCAGCTGGACGTCCATGTTTTCCCGGCTGTCCTAAATGATAATGATGAAGCAACTGCCACAGTAAGACTTTGCATTTTGGCGAAAAACAGAGGTGATAGTAGTCAGTTGTAGTATAAATTGTATGGGTTAGAGCATTAAATAAAAAAGGGATAAGTCTGTCGGTGTTGATCAATCCCTGAAGGATGCGCCATGCATTCGACTTCATTAAGTATCGTTGGAGGTGATTGAATGCATATTTGGCCTTTACAATGACCCTCAGTGGCCTACCGATGTATCGAGCCAGTGCTGCTATCCTCCAAGACAAGTCTAGTACCAATTTACCGACCTTGCAGGGATAGAAGGCTTGGTGAGCCACGGGGGCGGTGATTGATCCCATGTGTGTGTCGCATGGCGCCTACCACTGCGCCACACGTGCCCGCCTGTGCGGATTAGGCCATTGGTAGTGTCAGTTTTCCTTCGTCTTGGCACTTCGAAATTTTTAACAGATTTTGAGAATAGTATCCAGGATCGGCTTTCTATTAATCTCGGCATTGGATTATGAATTCGTCGTTTTCTCTCTTAGCAATCGCGAGGTTGTTAAACAGCACACGTTTACTTCTGTACAATAACACACATACAACACAATCGTAGCTGACGTTTCGGCAGAATCGCCTTCTTCAGAGCCTGGAAGGGTACACTAATACAGAGCTAGATCAAACACTTCAACAGCACAAACAGAACGATGAAAATCTGAGCGATAATTACAAGATTTACGGCTTCTCGAAAAAACCCACCGCTTTTTTCATCTGTCCTCTACCGAGGAAGAACAGCCGCTCAGGTTAGCATATGGCTGATGACTGCAGCACCCACAATCAACGATCGATACCAAGGTATTTTTCCCTTCCCTCATTTTTTTCACACCACTATTTTTCCATTTTTACTTGTCATTTTCAAGGAAGAATTGAGCGCTTTATTCCTCGAGTCACTTTTCTCCTGAACTCTTCTTTAAAGTAATTTTGGCTTCATTTATCCCGTGCGCAACATTAGCTAGCGATGTATTCGTCATTATTGTTAAGAATAGCGCGCCTAGTTATTCTAGTTAAGCTTCCAATCCCTAAATTGGATTGCTGAGAGCGATTTTTTCCCATATAACTATGGCACCAATTTCCCGACCCAGGAAAGATGAGAGGCTCGGTTGGCCCGGAGCGGAATCGAACTAGTACCATGGTCGTGGTGACAAACATCACTACCACTGTGCTATTCGCTCCTTATTCAGGTAATTGGTGTACAAAGTGTTAATACTTCTCATTTTTTGGATTGTTAAGAAAACTGCTATATTATTCATCAAGCATCCTGTCTTCCTAACATTGTATAGTGAATAAGCTTACCTGGAGTGCCATCTTCTCCATCTTTGGACGGTTGACCTGGATATCCGTTCGGATCCGGTGGACCAATATAGCAGGCTGAAATATGTTGCCTTGTTCGCATTCCCATTAGTGCAGTTTTCAAGAAGAATATATAATGACGTGCTTATGAGAATGGTTGTGTCCGTAATTGTAGAAAAAGGATGAATACAATAGGAGAAAAAATGAAGGGAATCACGGATGAATTTTTTTGATGTGGTTCATTATACCTTCAAGTAAGAGTCGTTTTTTCTAAGGTGAAATCTTTTCGTTCGCTTCTAGAGTCCTTCGATATCAAGTCAGCGTTTCTCTTTTCTTTTTCAAGGAAAAAACTGTTTACTGCAAAGTTTCAAACGAAGTGGACGAATTATGAGTTGTCTGCTACCGTACACTTTGTTTGCAAGTTAGAAAAACAGATTTCCTCCAGGATCCTTAAAGGAGTTGATAGTAAGCTTTGTTCTAGGCATGACTACTGTAAGAATCCCTTAGGCTTTACTTACATGCTAGGTCTCACTTTTCCCTTATGGCTGCTGTGAATTTCATACTTTACGTTGTCAAAATTTCGCCACATCTCTTCATTGAGCAACTAAACATGGTTACATAAGTTTTCCGTAAGAGTCACAGTAAATAATGCTTCTATTTCTTTAGAATAAATTATAAAATCGATTTTTTTGAATGTCACTTTTTACGAGAATTGGTCTGAAATATTGTGTAAAAGGATAAAGGATAAAGCTCCCGGCGTTGATCAATCTCTGAGGGATGCGTCATGCATTCGACTTCATTAAGTATCGTTGGAGGTGATTGAATGCATATCTGGCCTTTTACAATGACTCGCGGTGGCCTGCCGATGTATCGAGTCAGTGCTGCTATCCTCCCAGACCAGTCAGGTACCAATTTGCCGACCCCAGAGAGGTGGAAGGCTTAGTGGGCCATGGACGCAGGGATCGATTCCACGTGTGTGTAGCAGCGTCGCTTCAACCACTGCACTACACACTCACCCACTATTAATGGTAACAATGAAGTTTACTTGATGAAAAAGGATTAGTTGGTCATGGTGATAAAACAAAAAAATCAACGAGTGAAGACAAACGAGAGAATATCAATCTGTAATAAAGTATAAATCATGTGGAAGATGATCGATGGATAAAGAGCTGAGGCGCAGAGCAGAACCGAGATGGACAACGAGAGCGCGACTGTCGGAGATCCACTGAGTCGTCAGAATGCCGTCAATCGTAAGATCTAATGAAGAACAAGAAAGAAGAGTGTCATTTAAGGTGGTGGATGTCATGATCCACGTGCGAGGTCCTGACCTTATAATTTTAAAGAAGAGTACTCTACAAAAAATCGAATCATTTAAAACTATGGACATGGAGTAGACAGGTAGAAACGGGGAACTACATCAGAATAAGGACATCTGTGTAAGGAAAATTTGCTTTCTGTGTGAAATTCGGAAAAGCGAAAGCAATAAAGACAATGGAAACTGTAAGAACCTGTAACAACAAGGACTTGGGCTGAAAGTACCAGAATGCACAGGCGAGGCGTGCGTGTAGCGCAGTGGTCGGAGGTGCCCTGAAACACACATGTAGAATCGATCCTCGCGTCCATGGCCCATCAAGCCTTCTATCCATCCGGGGTCGGCAAATTGGCTCCAGACTTGTCTAGGAGGATGGATAGTGGCGCTGGCTCGATAGATCGATAGGCCACCGCGAGTCACTGTAAAGGTCAGCTATGCATTCAATCATCTCCAAACAATGCTCAAGTCGAATGTATGGCGTATCCATCAGGGATTGATCAACGCTGAGAGCTTTATCTTATCAGAGCTTTAGCAAAAACGTGCCGATGACCATTTCATCAGCAAATAAGATACTTGGAGATGTTTATCTTGACAAAGGAAACGAAAAAGCACAGTTATTTTAAGGAGATCGATCTTAGCGAAGGAAATGCTTTTCAGTATGTTCGTGCGAAACAACAGAAAAGGATTTTGTAGTGAAGTAGATGCAACAATAGTGTCCATAGTTAAAAGGCAAGTGGTATTCCAGGACTGGTTGTGCAGAACCTAAAAACTCTAGAGAGGTCTAGAGGGATCTTAAAAACATTGTCTGTGCAGAATGAAAAGCCATCGGTGTCAGACTTTATAGTACAAATTTGACTTCTTCGTTGACATCGATCTGGTTTTTTCCATCACAAGACGAGAATCGGACATGTTGCAATCGAAATCTGATCGGTGATGGTCAGTTTATTCGTACTTCCACATCTTTTCACATCCCTACTACAATTGTCTACCTGGGGAAAAATTTTGACGTCGACATATTCCTCCCCTTTTTTCGCTCTTCATTCTCCACCAGTTCTTGAAAAACGCACTCTACTGGTTCTCAGAAAATCTTAGGATCTCACCATGTTTTACTTTATCATTTAGTTGGTTACTTATTGCTATTGAGTGCTCATACTCTTATAGTTAAAAACAGACATCATGAATACAGTCATATTAGGCACAAGGCGAAGAAACCTGCTCATGTATCGCCATGTCGACATCTATTACCCTTCCAGTACTCCATTGCTATTACTTGATTGGATACTGTATTTTCTAGTGCTTACTGAAATAGCAATAGATCGTTGGATAGGATAGCCTACGTATGGAGCGGAAGAGACTGGACTAGAAGATCTCTTTTAGTGCCCAGAGTTTCTCTGACCATTTGGTTTCGTTTCGTATACTTATTGTATTTTGAGAAACGTATGAGTAAAATGGATCCAAACACATGTAAAAACAAATTTATGGACCAGTTGCTCTTCGATTCTGGCTTGCTTAGTAGCATAACAACGCTCGTGAGCCGTATATGGCTCATATTGTCGACAACACATCTTCAACTGAACTAGATGAGGCTAACCTTTAACAACTGTAGAAGAATAATACCAGAATTTTATTTTAAGCCACTGTATTGTTTACATCGTAAATTCTTACAAATGGGTAATGAAACCTTTTAAGCAAAGGATGCGGAAGTACAGATACAAAAAGCATCCTACCTTCACGTAAAATCAGTTACGTGAACACAACGTGTTTTTCTCGAATCTCTAATCGAAAAGTGAAAGCATGTGAAAAAATCTGATAAAAGAAATGAAAAACAGATGTAGAAAATGTACACACCATAAAAAAATATGAATAATTACAACTGTAATGAAAAAATCGTGGAGGTTTCTAAACAACATTTCTACCCTTGTGTCATTCTTCCTAAGGCATCTTATGATAACTCTTCAATTCAAAATAACTTCCATTCTCCCATGGATTTTCAGGCTTTTATCTCACATCTGACCGTAGAAACCCGTAGTGAAATTATAACTGGAACATCGTGACACGATTTGCAGCAGAAATGCTCCACCAAAGGTAATGAATTCGATTAGAATGACTTTCGACCTTTCAGGCAATATGATTTCTAGTAAACTTCTAACTAAAGCTATATACGACATTGTTAATAGAATCTACATAGACTAAAAGTGAGAGTTAGGTCTCGACTGAATGTATGGTCGAATATTCGGTAACGATTCGAAACGGCTACAATAAGCTTTTAGATTCGGGAAATGTGCCAAGTAGAAACTGTCATAACAACTTTGGCACCGTGTCAGCATCTCGATCAACGCGATGTCGGCCCAGGAAATCTGAATCGTTTACGATATGGTTGGCAATATAACAATGGGAATGTGATAATAACAGTGATAACGATAATAATAATAATAATAATAATAATAATAATAATGATGATAATAATGACAATAGTATTGACAGTCTATCTCTTTCTTGTGGAAGATCTCGGATAGGTTAGTGTGAACTAACATGGCGTTACCTGCGACGAGAAATGAGGTGAACTAAATATGAGGACACAGCGCGATTCAGGGAATGTTTCAGTGGTAATGGATTATTTCAAAAATCGGGTTTACTTAAACTTAATCTTCAATATGACTAATCAAAACCTATTTTTCCATTGATAAGATAGCACCTGTATCACCTGAATCACCTGTAGTCCCGTTGATCGTCGAGTGAGTTAACATCATTGTAGAATGGAGAAATCTTGGTTGTGAAATTCTTGTACAGTTCACCAAAATTCTTTACGTACCAAGTAGGGACTCCTTGACTACCAAGGGCTTCCCTGACTGTTTCTACCTCAGTGGAATCAAAGGCCTTCTCTAAGTCGATGAAAGTGAGACAGAGCGGTCTTTTGTACTCTCGCGATACTTCAATGAGCCTTGTTAACTTGTGAATGTGGTCCATCGTACTAAATCCTTTTCGAAACCCTGCTTGCTCACACGGCTGTCCTTCGTCCAGTGTTCTGTCAATCCTGTTTATGATGACTCGAGTGAAAAGTTTGTAGACGACAGACAGCAAGCAGATTGGGCGATAGTTGGCTATATCTTGTAGGCTGCCCTTCTTGAACAACAACACCGTCTTGCTGGTCTTCCACTGAGTAGGGACCATGCATTCAGACAGGTAACGTGTGAAAAGCCTAGCCAGTGTGCTTACGAGGACTGGCGGAAGGTTCTTTAGATGTTCTGATCTTATCCTGTCCGGACCTGGTGCTGTTCGATTTTTCACCGACGAAAGGGCATGTCGGATTTCGGAAGGGAGAACCGGTGGAACAGCATATCTATCCTCTTTTATTTTATAAGACGGAAGATGGACGTGGCTATCGAAGAGATCTGAGTAGTATTCGTGAGTGATTTTCTCCATTGCCTTTCTAAAATCTGTTATTGTTCCGTCTGGGCGTCGGAGTGCAATCATCTTGGTCTTGCAATTGGCGAAGTTTCGGCGGGCTTTGCGAATGCTTTTCCCAGCCTCTGCAGCTTCGACCATTACTGCTGCTCTTCTCTCTTTGTCTTTGTCTGAGTAGATAGAAATCTGATTGACGTGATATATCAGTAGACTTCTGTGAGTCGTTGTATAGGCCAAGTGTGCATTAAATCACCTCTACAATTTCTAGCAGAATAGCAAGAACTGTCCACTCCTAGAAGATTGATCAACATTAAATTACGAGCATGCGTGTCTTTTGGGTGCTTGTGGTTGGTGCTCTTCACACCGACTTGATACAAAGGTTGAACGGAAGAACACAATGGACAATATTGTAGCTTTCTATCCGTGAACGTGAGTCTCCGGAACGGGTAATCGTGTGTTCGAAGCCAATCTGAAGTTCCTGGTTTTGAACATATTTCAAAAGCCCTATGGTTGTATTTTACAAAAAAAAATGTGTGAAGTCGCCTCCAATAGACAATCCTTCGTTTACTATGTAGGAATTCAATAGGCTACCTGTCCGTCGGTGCACCCACCACTTACGGTTTAGCGTAATGAGTTACCTATGAGTACCCCTCTAGTAAAGTAGTTCAAATAAAGGGTCCCATAGAAAGATAAATACTGCATATCGTATTTCCTAAGAAAGCAAATCTAGTTTAGCAACTCTGATCACTCATGAATAGCTGGCAGGAATGAATTCCCAGAGGCCACGCGCAACCTGGCTACGTATCTTCGCACCAAATTCTGATGTGGGGTGGTACAGCCATCAACCATATACGACTATAATCAGCTGTTCTAATCTTCCTCATTGGAAGTCACGCAAAAAGCAGTGAGTTTTTCGAAAAGCTGTTAATCATGCAATCGCCATGGGGTTTTTCGTCTTTTTGTAAGTGTTATTGAAGTGTTTGGCGTAATAAATTGTATATCAGTATACCCTTCCAGGCTCTGAAGAAGGCGATACTGCCGAAACGTCAGCTACTGTTGTGTTGTATTGTATTGTGTGTTTTTTTAATGGAAGTAAATGTATGCTGTATAACAACCTCGCGATTGCTGAACAAGAAAACAACGCATTCATATTCCATTGCCGAGGTTAATAGAAATTCGATTCTGGGATCTAACCAGACACAGAGTTGAATAGATATTTTCCAGCCACTGTGTGGAATCAGTTGATGGTGGACGAGTGCACAGACGGTAGAGGCGAAGTGGAAAGCATGCGGATACGAAAACAGCGAAACGTATAGGCCAATCTGCGACCATATAAAAGAGTATCTAGCAGAAAAACTTATAATGGAAACAAAACATTTCTCTAGGCACCCATTGGGCAGAAGATATAACGGATACGATTTCGATGAAATCCCAGTATGCCTGCTCAGAAATCTGAAACATCTGGGCCAACAACCTTTGAAGCGTTTTGCAAAAGTTGCGAATATCTGAAAATGAACCACATGAAGGAGTGTCTTGTGATCACGGGTGACCTCGCACCATACTTCAGGTTGATTCTCCGATCTGAGCCAGAGACATTCTTCGCCTGTATAAGACTCTGTGCTGCTGCTCTCCACCAATTAACTGGAACACTTGCAACTAATAAAACGGTGAGTATTTAAAAGTAGCTGTTTACTGTGCGAATGAAAACTTGTGTTTAGTAAGACGAAGACGTCGAAACGTTAGCCGAATAAACCTTTTCATCAACCTCATGATAGCTTAATAATCCAAGAAGGCAAGGATTTATGCATTAAATTTTCTCTGCCGAGCTTTTACAGTGCGTATCAACTTGGCCTTTCCAGGCTCTGAAGAAGGCGAAACCGCCGAAATGTCAGCCAATATTACAGCGAATAGAACTTGTTGTTAAGTACCTGATGTTTGCTCATCACGAAAACAATAAGCGTAATGAAAATCTGCTCAAAATAGAAGGGTTAAAATAATGTACCCGTGTTCCGACAAGAAACAATTTATCGGTCAACGATGTCTCATAGGATGTCAGTCGTGGGAAAAACATGCGACTCTTGAATTCGTTCCAAATATCTCGCTGAAACACGGTAGAATTTCTTGAAGGACTCGAGACAGCAACCGTATGAGCTTCATCGTCAGCATTTTGTCTCATCAAAACATTCATGCTTGTTGTTGTGGAACAGAAAAATAAAAACATCGCGAATAGAGAACTGATACCCTCTCTTCGTAGTGTTTTGTAAGTGTGGCACGAATTATTGGTGTAAGACCGGTGTGTAGTTCATCTAAGGTGTGGATCACGTCATCAATTGCCTTTTGCTCATCAGTGTTGGTACCATACAGCCCTAAAAATTGGACACGCCAACTTTCAATAGTAGACATAGAAAGACGAAAGAATCTGCAGCATTTATTCTCATTATTCTCACATAGAATTGTTTCGATCAGTGCTGCTTAATGAACAATGGAAATAATTTCTGTTCTGGTTATGGTTACCGATTCTGTCTTTTCGAGATGCTTACGAAGTGTATCCGTAACACTGTGGTGGTGATTGAATGCGCATATTCATACAGTGAATTCTATAGGTCTGCCGATGGAGCAAATCTGACCGGAATTTTCCGACTTTGGAAGGATCCAGAGCTTGGTTGCTCGAATCATAGGATCGAACTGTATGCAAGGATACATTTAAGCACTGCGCTACACTCTTACCACTCTTAGCTGACTTTATAACGATTAAGTCCTTCTACACGACAAGGTAGTCACATGTTACTTGAATCCTATCACTCTCCGCGTTTGATCCTTCTCCTTGAATCCACATTCCACGAAGACATTCGGACTTCGTGTTAACCTTGGCTTATGTTTGTTTCAACATCTTCGTTAGTGCAAATGAATATTATTTCATCAACGAGCGGCTTCCGATTTGTGCGTCAGGTTAATGGTTTCGACTAATTGGTCTTCATCATGAACGTCATTAGATACAAGTCGAGGCGACTCCCTCGGAGGCCGTACTAGCGCTTACTCAGTTCTTCACAGCAGGCATGCAATACCCTTTTTGGATTGGAGAGAGCCATATGTTTATAGACGAGTCTCATGCCAATTTCTTGAGCCCGGAAGGATGGAAAACATGGTGGTCACGGAGCGGGGTCGATCCACCTCCTTTCTAGTGCCGATCGTCATCGCAACTACTATGCAACTGGTACCCATAAACAAATAAACAAGACATTTGTATATGTTGGTTTTCCATGAATATATCGAATATCGGATGGCGCATTCTCAGATGACACTCTTATGGCTGCTTCAGTGCGGGAAATAAGAAGGTTCAATCGTTCAATGTGAAAAATGTGGTTCTTTTCCTATCCGTCGAGCAACTCCAGTGCACTTTATGGCTTTACACCAATTACGACAATCTTACTAGTGTCCTCTTCCGGGATCACTTACTAATAGTAACGGAATCACTGGGATCTAAGTTGTCCAGGTAAATTTTCTGATTGATCACATTCTATTATTGAAATGAAAGCAGTAAATAATCAACAGATGTTCCACTGGTCATTTAACCATTAAAATACAATGTGGATGTTGAGATATTTGTAAAAGCCCGAACCGCAAGTGTCTGCTGTGAGGAACGAACACGCTATTACTCTTTTCGGCAGGGCAAACGCATTCGCCACCACACCATGCGGGTGCATCGTTTCGCTTGTCTCTCAGTTTTGCAAATATCTCAGCACCATTGTGGTTGCATTTCGTACAATACTCTCCTTAAAAATCGTAGTAGGCAGTAAATAAAGACTTAATACATTGAGGGTGTATGGCAAAAATGATAAGGATAAAAGGATAAAGTTCTCGGCGTTGATCAATTCCTGAGGGATGCGCCACGCATTCGCCTTCATTAACTATCGTTGGGGGTGATTGAATGCATATCTGGCCTTTACAATGACATGCGGTGGGCTGCCGATGTATTGAGCCAATGCTGCTATCCTCCCAGACGAGTCTGGTACCAGTTCGCCGACTCCGGAGGGATGGAAGGCTTGGTGGGCCATGGGGGCAGGAATCGATTCCACGTGCGTGCCGCAGTGGCGCCTCCAACCACTGCGCCACACGCGCCCTGGTATAACTGATATGTGGTAATATTATAGATCAACTTAGAAATTTAGTTGACTTCCCAACCTTCTCTTCAAATAATGCAGCCTCATTATTACAATTTGACTAGTGCCCTGTCCAGTAAGCAGATTGCTTTTTCCTAAAGTCCCACCAGGGTTGTTTCAGTCACAATCATGGTAGTATTCTAACCGTTTTGTTTTCTCGCAGCTTGGATGAACCTGCTTCGAGCAACTTATGTGTACCCTTTGCTATGTTGGATTCATCACTCAGGAACAATCCTTTTAGAAAACTGAGATAAGACGGTAAACCATGAAGAATGTCCTTCAAAAATGTAGGTTTTTTAAAACAGGATGTGAAAACATTAAAGGGTTTTGGCATCGAAATTTGACAAAGTCATGAACACTCACCAAGGCTTTCAGCGACGAATCTCGAGATTTCGTTCACTCCAATAAGTCGAGTGCTCTCGTTTACGATCAGCACCGGAAGTTTGGCATCGTCTTGAAATCCATCTAAGAGAGCAGATAGGATGAAATCTGTCATATGTTGAGTAAGTTAGCTGAAGAACAAGAAAAAGTCCAGCAACTATGTTGGGATCACTAAAAACAACTAAATTGCCTGGAAGTGTTTTCCAGTAGATTCTAGTAGATTCCATGCCTAATTATAATGGATTGAGGTCTTATCACGCGCAATATACTGCAAACCTCTTTCCAGAAACCTTATGCCATCTTTGAACTATCTACGGTCCCCGTATCGTTTAGGTTATTGGTGGCCCAATCTCAGTTTGTAACCTCGACGCTCATTATAGGTTTGACGGTCCCATTCCATGTATAGAAGAACCAAAAGAAAAAATTGGGTGCTACGAATGCCGAAAA
Organism: Angiostrongylus cantonensis; assembly: GCA_009735665.1. Lineage (NCBI taxonomy): Eukaryota > Metazoa > Nematoda > Chromadorea > Rhabditida > Metastrongylidae > Angiostrongylus > Angiostrongylus cantonensis. The sequence continues at coordinate 1,521,878 of MQTX01000074.1, forward strand.
ACTTAGTAAAGAATCTTTTCCTTGATAAGTGGGGATAAATATAACCTTTTTTTTTCTTCTCTTTCCATTCGGAAATTGTCAATCTCGTGTCGATGAATTTTCGTCCAGCAAATGTGAGCATCAATCTCACAGCCTCAACGCGCCCACGCCCTTTTAGAGAGATCAGTTCAAGCCTGTCGCCCATTTTTCTATAATTGTTTAAGCATTTTGCAGTACCAAAATGATGGCTTATCCAACAAGTTAATAGTAAATTGGAACATCGATTTTACCAACGAAAATTACTGGTCGAATAACACTTATATCTCTGTGGTAGCTCTATTTTTCTTTATCATTGTCAATCTGGAATTTTTGTTTGACTAATTAACAACGTTGTGAGCCACATATGACTCACATAAGTTATTCTATTGTCCTATTTATCGTCACTGTAGTGCTGAGATGTACCGCGCAATATGGTTGCTGGTTCAACACCGCTCGGGCCAAGTGAGCCTTCATTTCTCTCTATCCGTCGAACTGGTGCTAGACTTTTCTGGGAGAAGCTATCAACGATCCACAAAGGTCGCTTTTGCTAAGAACTTAGGAACACTTTAGCAGAGATCTCCCGAGATTCCCGAGAGCATCAACTCGATTAGAATTCAATGACATTCATGAGCATCATGAAATCATCACCTGGCAGTCAAATCCAAATGCAGATCCGAAGGATATTAGACCTAGAGTTTGGTGGATTCGAGAAAGTAAATAGAGTGGAAGAATTGTTAGAATCCTCACAATATGTGGAATTGTGTGACACAAATAAAGAAAAATATAAAAACTTATGTATATACCACACATTGGTAGTGATGTTTGTCATCACAAGCATGGTTCTAGTTCAATTCCGCTCCGGGCCAACGAAGCCACTCGTCCCTCCGGGGTCGGGAAACTGGTCCACACTTGTCTGAGAAATAAGATGTAGTGAAACCAGCATAGAGTACTTTGATGGTCGTCCTCGTGAAGATTGTCAACATAAGCACTATAATACTTTATCGAAGATCGTCCAAAAGGATGTGATTTCTTCATTGGAGTTTTGAGGCAGTAAATAGAGCGTCTCTAGGCTTTATAAAAGAATGATGTGCTATCGTTGACATTACATTAACATTAATATTCGCTGCAATGAAGGTAGGCTGTAATACTCCGAAAATAACCACAAGTATGGTGGAATGGAAGCCCTTGGTAGTCAAGGAGTCCTTACTCAGTACATATAATTCTTCGTGAGCTGTACAAAAATTTCACAACCAAGATTTCTCCATTCTACAACGATATTAACGTGGACGTCAAGAGAAGAGTTAGGCAGGGCGATAAAATCTTGCCAAAATTATTTACAGCCACCCTCCAGAACGTCATGCGAACATTGGAATGGGATAATATGGGATGAGCAAAACTCGGAACTTCAGATGGGCTTCGAGCACGTGACTTCTCTTACTGACGAATCATGTTCTCTAGAAAACCGTAGGCAAGAAATAAAGAATAAAACATTGTTCTATATGACACACCAATAAAACTTGGTGCCAAATCGGTGTGAGGATCACAAACCACAAGAATCCAAAGCACATCCACTCTTGGATTTCGGTGTCGATCAATCTGTTAGCGCACATCATATCACTTTCAACTCTGTTAGGCATCATAGGAATGATTGAATACAAATTTGGATTACACAGTGACTCCTGGAAGTTTAGACATGATCTATCAAGTTAGTGAATTCTATAACTCCACAAGAGTTCTGAGACTGCTCATATCTCAGCATCCTTGTGGTTGCATTTCAATTCATGCCTTGCCATGAAGAAAGAATAGGCAATAAATAAAAGCCAAAACATTGTGAATCCGAACTTAGCTTGGCTGAAGCAAAGGTGACTTTTGTGACTAATGCCCATCGGTTTTTCGGACTAACTTGACTAAATCTACGATGTAAAGAGTCGAAATATGTAGCATTAGGAACAGCCCAAAAGCTCAGTTGATCCCCTATGAGCTCAAGGAAAGCAGCTAAAATTAGTCAATTACTTCAAAAGGTTTGTTTCTTGACCTTCGTTGCTTTGAAGACATTTGGCATCACAATGTAATCACTTTTTGCTTACTACCTATTCTTTTTTAATGGCAGGGTATCACGTGAAGTACAACAAGAATGATGTTGAGATATTTGAAAAATTCCAAAGAGCAAGTGTCTGTGGCGGGATTGAACCGAGCTATTACCCTTTTCGGGAGCTAACGTGTTCACCACCACAACAGGCGTGTCCTTCGTTTCAGCTTCTCCCAGACGTGTTGTGTAGGCACTACTAGCAATCACCCGTCAGCGGGATTGATCTGGCGAGCATAAATGGGCAATGAACCCAGTTTTTAATACGTTTTCAATTTTTATGTTCGACTTCGAACTATTTCTATCTTGGTCTTGATAAGCAACGAGAAGTCATAGTTCTTTCTGTGAAGGTGAAGCATCGGAGACAGTACGTGGACTGAAATCAACAGCTAAGTCTGCAAATCAGGTAAAATAATAATCACCTGCAAGAAAGTGATCAATGTTTCAAGGTAAAGAGTAATCCTATGAAGTTGTTTGATAACCAAACAAAGATCGCAGGTATCTACTACGAACAACTTCGGTTCTTAATTGAAGCAGTACTTCAAAAATCGCTCAATTGACTGTCCTGCACTGGTGTTCTACGGATGCCGCAAAGTTTTCGAAGTTGGCGAATCTTTTTTCATGGCATTTCTCGGCTATTAGGTTCCTCCGCAATTTCACAGTTGTTAAACCTTTCGCGCCATCTGGTTCTCGTCCTCTCCGCTCATTTTTGAAAATGTTTTGTCGAGTTAAATTACTAAGTGATGGTGAAAAGAAGGAAGAGTAAGTTAAAATTTGGCTCCCTCTAGCAGATCAGGTCCTTTCAAGTATGTGGAATCGAGGAATTTCTGGATTTAGCGGGGCGAAAAGTAAGCAAGATTTTTTAAGTGAAACAATACCCGAATCTAGCGAATGATAAAATTTTTTCTAGAGCTAGGAACAATAGTAAAACAAATGTTTTTAAGATCTAGAAATCGAATTGTTGAAATTGAATTTCTATCATAATGAGATATTTGCAAAACTCCGGACGGCAGGTGAGTGCGGTGTGGAACGAGCGCGCTGTTATCCTTTCCGGGGAGTAACGCGTTCACCGCCACACCATGCGGGTCCTTGGTTTCGTTTCTCTCTCAGCTAGGTCCTGAGTTTTGCAAATATCTTAGCATTATAGAGGTTAAATTTTGCAACATTCCCTGTCATAAAAAAGAATAGGCAGTAAATAAAAAGATTAAGATTGTGATCATAACTATGTAGCCTCAGCTTAACTGAGTTCAATGCCGATTTGGGGTCCCCAGATCAATCCCGCTGATGGGTGATTGCTGATGGCACTGATCGATAGAGCTAGTTGAGAGACAGGCGAAACAAAGGACCCGCCTTTGTGTGGTGGTGAACGCGTTACTCACCGGAAAGGATAATAGCGCGTTCGTTCCCCAACACCGCAGACACCTGCGGTTCGGAATTTTGCAAATATCTCAGCATAATAGAAGCCATATTTCGCAATGTTGTTGAAATCGTCAGGTCCAAACTTTATCCTTCTTTCTGGTGTCCCTTATTTATATCCCTGAAGAGAAGAAATTTTATGAAATCTAGGTTATATATTTTCCCTCACAAATAGAACAAAATTGAGGTTATAAAATATTTTCACGCCACTCCACTGGTATGTTTTCCTTCGTTCTTCAGTAGCAGTTCAAATATCCAGCACAATATAGAAAGTGGTTGAGTGAAGCAAGAAAATGATTACGGTAGTGATCGAGAAATGGTACTGCGTGGAGTCTGAACGCGTTCTCCGATGAAAATGGTCACGTATGCAAATCGGGTAGCTGTAGAATCTTCCAGTCGTAATGGATTCAATTTTTCGACCAGGAAAAAGGACACTGTTATTCTACGAGTTCATGCACATTTTTTCTGGGAAGAAAAAAAAACGGAAAGAGAAACGGGGAGACATTCTGTCTTCCTTTTTCATTCTGTTCTTCTCAGAAAATTACGGTATCGATGATAAGGTGCCATTGCTTTTTTTCGCTCTCTTCCATGATTCTCATTTAATACTTGAGAAAAATCCCGATTACAGGCTCAAACTGGCCGTTTCCAGACCTTAATTTTAAAATTTGTGCCCGACTTTTCATTCTCTCAAAAGATTTGGTATATTATAACTACTAGCACCAACGAAAAGTGACAGCAAGAAGGAGACCGTAAAGTTGACTGTTCTATAGAAAATGACCGAAATAAGGAAGAACGAATGGGAGAGGAATGATAAAATGTGTGAGATTTATCAGTTGAAGGCAGTTCGTACTGGATTTCATGCTATAGGATTTTCATTTCAGTTCCACTCGGCTTCAACAGGTTTTTAGTAAATGTTTCCAGATCCTACCTAGAACAGTGCATAGGTAAACCAAAAATGAATGGATACGGTATTTAAAATTAAACAACGCCGTAAGATGGCATGACCTGGGTTAATTAGCGAGAAAAATGAGGCCGTGCTGAGCTCTTTTTTTCAAAAATTTCTCTAGAAATCGGATAGAATACGGGTTTGAAAACGAATATACGGATGGTAAGAGAGGATTTTATTATTCCAGAGCGCTGAAATTTAGATTTGTATCAAATGACATTCTAACGAACGAAGATGCATTTCGCCGATATCGTCGGCGATAGAACGACGACGACTTCAGCCAGTCAGCCAACGAGAGCAAACCACTTAACACAAGCGTCCACTAAACATGACGACAGTGACGAAAGCAGGTTTGATGTAAATATTGGATGAATGCCCAGAAAATGGAAGCTACACACTTGTCTATGAGATCGTAAAAGTCCAGATTTTCTAATGTTTTGGTATGCTTGAAGAGGGGATTTCATTCATGACGAAAACTTGGCGAAAAGCTCGAATGCACTGAAGCTGAACCACAGTGAAGTGCGAATCAGAGGAGGAACAATGACAGAAGCAGAGAAAGGTGGAGAGAGAAAGAGAGAGAGTTAGAGATATACGAAGAAAGGGGTAGAGAAAAGGACGGAGAGGAATAGGAAAACGGAAAATATATGGCAAACATTGCTTTATAGCACTACGAAGCTATAGATTTTAACTGGAATGACAACAGATGATTCAGTAGAAGTCGTTCTAATAAAAAAGAAACGTTGTTGACCATAAACTGATGTGGAGATAAAGTTGAAGAGATTATTGGAAAAAAATGAAGGAGAGAAAAATGAACAGAAAAGATTGGAGTAAGTAAGTTTTTCTTTTCTGAAGTAAAAAGCAGATGTCTTCGTAGATTTTGGATTTATAAGCTCGTAACCTAAATAACGTTTCTGGAAAGACTTTTTCAAAAGGTCAGAATTAGGGTCTCTGGTAGAATTTAGTTTTGTCGACTACCATTCATGATCTTATTATCTACTGATCCTGTCATCGTTAGACATACAATTTCCGATCCAATCAATAAAGAGAATTTTATCACATTTCATTTCACTCTCGCGTATAGGAAGAGGAACTGAAGAATATCATAGAATACCACATGGATACCATAGATCTACGTTTTATGACAACTGTGTGATTTCAAAATATTTTGAGCTAAATGGGAAATGGTTCACAAACCGACTTATTTTAATCAATACGTATCACATAAATGATTATTACCAAGCATATGCCGTCGTCATTTTTCGAAAGTCGGTTTCGCAGAAAAGATCGCAGCAGCAGGAACAAAAATAACCCGAAAAATTTCAATGGGATAAGAAAATTCCAGGAAATTGACTAGGAATTCTAATAAAAGGATGGATCCCTTGATAGGTGAGGAACCGCGCCGGGGTTACGTGGGCGGGGAAAGTGACGGCACGCGACAAATTTATTCAGGTGTTTGGCTGTTGCTGAACATTTCATATGCATTTTATAGGAGATTTTCTATCTACAAAGCTAAAAGTTACAACAAAAACAGTTTTCTACCTAGAACGAAGTAGTTTGAGTTAAAAGTTGACAACCTTTCTCGAAATATTTTTCCCTCGAGCACAATTTTTTAGAGATTCTCAGATTTAAAAATGGCTACTTGTCTTTGCTTAGTATTTAACACATAAAGGATCCTAAATTATGAGAAGGCTTTCTATTTCCACGCTTTCTCTATCCTTTGGGTGATGTGGATGAACGCATTCTTCGCGATAAAAGTGAGATAGGACAGAGTGTTCGGCACTGATTAATCCTTTAGAGATGCGAGATTCCATTCGTAGCATCGCCGAGGAGACTGAATACGTATCTCGCCCATACAATAACCTATGGAGATTTTCCGATGTATCAGGTCAGTATTTCTGTCCTCCTAGAGGAACGCTTCATCAGTTTGTCCACCCCGTACGAATGGAAGGCTTGTTTATAGCTAGGCACGGGATTGAACCAGCGACCTTGTGTGTAGTGCAAGCCACCTCCAATCACTGCGCTATGTGCTCGTCTACTTTGATGGTTATGGGTAAATAAAACGATAAGGGATAAAAGCTTTAGCCGTTGATTAATCCCTAAGGGATGCTCTATGCATTCGACTTCATTAAGTACCGTTAGAGGGGATTGAATGCATATCTGGCCTTTACAATGACTCGCGGTGGCCTGCCGATGTATCGAGTCTGTGCTGCTATCCTCCCAGACAAGTCTGGTACCAATTTGCGCACTCGGAGGGATGGAGGGCTTGGTGGGCAATGGGTGCAGGGATCCATACCACGTGCGTGTCGTAGTGGCGCCTCCAACAACTGCGCCACACGCAACCGTGAGTATGGGTGCGCTCTATGGGTAAATAGGTTCTAAAAATATATCCAATGATCTTATTCACCTAATTCAATTACTTCACTCAAAATATGTGTTCATGTTACCAATTCTCTCTCATACCTTTACTCGTTGTCGCTCAGTTCTTACCACCGTTTATGATTGCATGGCGCACAAACATAGATAATTTGAAGATTGACGCCATTATGTAACGATTACGATCACATCCAATTCGTGTTGAAGTTGTTTTACCTTGGTTCGTTAATTCTTTGCGCATTCTTCTTTCCTTAGTTCTTCTTCATTTTCTGTTTTTTCTTCACCATGAAACTATCTTAGGGAATAAAGATGGTGCTCATTGTTTTTAGGTGCTTTGAAAGCTCTTTATCAAGTTCTTCGTTTTTTTTTCAGTTGTTTTTTAACCAGATCAAGCACGTTTCGTTACTAGGATTAGAACGAAACCTCAAGTGGTCGATGTTTATCTGCGGGAGTACCGGATATCCTCAGAGCAAATTGCTTTGAGGGCACTTGTGAGTTGTGCAGGGTTTTATAACTAGCGTGTCTGGTTTTTTCTTTGTTAGAGACCATTTCCGTTACCATTTACAAGTGACCACGGTTTTTTTTAATAATTGAATAGCCATTTCTGTCTTTCAGAACTATCTGACGCTCAGCAAAATCTCAAAATTACAGACATTTTTCAATTTGAGAGAGTTCTTTTCCTTCTATAGTTTTTAGACGGAGATATTTGTGTCAGAGTTTTTTCCACAACGTCAATGATAGCCCTTTACCCTCATTTGCATAGAAAAAAGATTTGCCACCTTGAAAGAGTTTTTCTTGAAAACGTTGTACTTCTCATTGGGTTTCTTGTTGGAAATACGAGACCCCTACTAAGCTCAAATGACCCCCGTCGGGGGAACGTTAATCCCTGCTTTACAGCGCAGTTTCACACCCATTTAGAAAGGCCTCATCGTGGCGATGAGGAGGTAAATCACTAACAGAGATGAGAGAGCGATTAGTATAAATTAGCACATCATGATCTATTATCATCGACGATCGTCGTTTGTTTAGTTCCTCAGTGGTTGAAATACTAGAACGCATGTACTCTTTTTTTTGATGAGCTTAAACGAGGTTGATAAGTATATTTATTTTCGGCTAATGTTTAGACGTCTTCATCTTCATCAGAGCCGATGATCCAGGTCGATGGTCCACACTTGTTATTCGCCTCGATGTGGCAGCTTCACCTTCATGTCGAGTTAGGTCATCCTCAGCGGGCCATCTCGAATGAGGCATACTCTCTTGGAAATGCCGTTTCATGCAGGTTGCTGATGGTTGATAGCTGTGATCGTTCGGTGGAACTATAACGTGTGTTAAACAAAGAAATGTTTTTCGACAATGAAGAAAGAATGATAAAGCCTTTGAATGAAGTTGACGGCTCTGAAGTTGTGGGTTAATGTATTGCTGACAGACAGTTTGACACACTTTGTGATTGTTGTTGTCCGGAGTTTCAGAAGCTAAATCAGGCCGCTAGATAGGACTCTACGCTTCATACCATTTTTGCCACAAAATCCATACTTCTGAATTTGGTATTCTGAGTATTATGAGGTAGAAGGGTACCTCTAGTAATTCACTAGAAATGGCCCTACAAGAGGCACGTTATAGTTGGTTCAACTCCACGCCCGAGGCTGGCCATGCCACATCACGAATTCGCCCAATTAGTACATGGGATTTATCTAGAAGGATAAAAATACTAACTTGATATATCGGCCATGGCAAGTAATTGTACAGATATTCATTCGGTCAACTCTGTGGTGCTGCAAATGGAGACGAATTCATCACACAAATGCCAAGAGATTGGTGGACGCTGAAGCCTTAATTGTTTACTTGGAAAGTAATATAGATTAGTTTTCCCTTATGAACATCGGCAACAGGATTCTTTACGGAAATTACCGAGCTTATAGCCCTCTTTCTTTATGAAACACTTTCGCCGTCCGTTGTTACGTCTTGACGACTAACGCGGCTTCTCCGCATTTCCGTTTGCGTGTGTGTATAAGTGGTCATGCGCCGATTGACGGCTCATAAATTTGCATAGTAGCGACAACTGGGTACATTCCGTGTCAGACCGGATGTCAATCCACAATATACCTATTTATCTTCGCCTATTCTACGAACTTCTGTCATTCGGACTCGGAGCGCTGGGCGTATACTTCCGGGTACATTTCTTCTAAAATGTCAAGCATCTCTCTAATGTCCAAAATCTATGGTAGCCTTCGGATTTTCGATTGGGGTTGGGATGGGATAGACTGTGGTGATTTTGAATAAGAATGGTAAGTTTTTTAAAAAAATAGATAAACTCATTTAGACCCTTGCGGAATGAAACTACTAAGTGCCGTTGGGCAGAGGGTTAATCGATTGAAAGAACTTATCTTTTATCAACAAGCACCGGAACTCCTTCATATTATGACCGGAACATAACCAGTGGTCGAAAAGCCTTGCCTCCTTAAATAAAGAGCTCAAATAAGGTTTTTCTTAGTTGCTGTTCTTTCCTCTATGTGCTTTTCTGATAGCGAACTCAGTTTTAACCCCAAGACAATGAGTGGTGTAGAGCCTTGCATGACCGACCACTTATCGTGCAAACAGTTGCCGGTTCGACATTCCATCATCACAGTTCAAGTACCTCTGTCTATAGTACCATTGGTCGATGTTGATGAGATTTTAATAGATTCGCGTTAAAATGATCTGCAAAGCTGCTCTCTGGTTTAGTAGTTGTCCACTGCGTCAATTTCACTTCACAAGCCCAAGGCTATGATAATCTGTGCTAATATGTGGCGGGATATTTTAAGTGCGCGCTATCATCAAATGTGTCATTAAGCTTTATGTTTTGTTCACCTCATTTTCTCCTTAAATGAATAAAACTGTTCGCTTGGTCCGAAAACGTTCTCCGCTTACCAAAAAGTAACGACCGATGCTGGTTTTTCGATAACTAGTGATAAGCATTTTCTCGTTCATTAGCTGAGGAGCTGAGAATTCCCTTTATTGTAGACGAGAGTTCGATCTACCTAAAACACAGCACTACTGCCACGTCATATGTATTGAACTCAATGCGCGTCAGACGTTTTATGTTAGATTTGTTCTGAAATAGTACGAATAATGTTGGCCGTAATTTGCAAGCCTCCGACAAGCACTTCAAGCACTGCGGCTGCCTGGCTCTCGTCAGCTTCGCTCTCTCATTAGGCCATCTGTTGTTTGTCAGCACCATCACTGCCGTAACGACAACATCATAAAAACAAAGTAATTATCTCAGTGATTACTTTACAACAGTAATTACGTATTTTTTCAAGTATTTTTGGAAATGACTTATGATCCACACTGGGTTCGAATGAATTTCGGGCTAGTCAATCCATGTTCGAATGAATTTCGGGCTAGTCAATCCATGTCGTCATTCTCATGGGCCTCATTGCCATTTTCCATTTTTCTTTACTAGTTTTTTTTTTGTTTTCATTTCAGCTCCCGTATCTAAAATTGGTTAAATTCTATAGAATCGATGTTTACATTTAAGAGTACAAAGCCTTTCGTTGTGACCTCTCCATTATTTCGGTTGCTGGGTGCATAATCTGTTTGCATAGAATTTGAGAACCCTATAAGGCCCTGCACAACGTAGTCCTACGGTGAAACCATGTGGCTAAACCAAATGCAACTCTATAGTCGTGAAAAACAAACGGTCATCTTTTCTGTATCCAAATGCTTCCATTGATGTTAAGCTTGTGAACCGCACAAGTCTTTTGCCTTCATTCTGCTTAAAACTTCCGTACAGATTAAGTGATTTCTCTATAGCTTATCATGTAAAGTAGCCAGGATTATTTCATTTGATATGGATTTGACCCAACGTCGTATATTGTGCGGGGTCCAAAAGTGCTTTGATTCATTTCGTTGCCTGTCATCCGTGAACCAGAAATGTTTTCGGATTTGCTAGTAAGTTTAGATGCCATTCGAAAACTTCTTTTCCACGAATGTTTTGTAAATGTTTGTCGACTTGATTCTTGCTGGACTACGGCACCTCATGGGTTCTTACAACGATCGCTGGAACATTTTTGGTAGGAGGGAGCTTTCCCTAGACAAATCCGCTGCCAATTTTGCCAATATATGAGTGATGACTGGGGTTTCGATTGGGATGTTTTGGGGTCGAACCCACCATTCGTGTATTATTGCATGGCATAACTAAACAAAATTATGGTTAAGCCAATTGCAATGCATATTTTGTGTACATTATTAACGTTTAGCAATATATAAATCATTGGTCCTTTCATCCATATCAAGCCTCAGTGCTACCCATTTGGTTCTGCTCGCTGTAGAAATCAAAGAACATTGAATTTTCGTCCAGGCTCATCACGAGGGAAGATGACCAACAAGTTGACGACCAACGTGTTATACGCTTGACGCTCACCAAAGTCATTCATCGATGGCTCGCATCCAGTTGGTTTGGTTTCGTGTCCTACCCATTTGATTTTCACTGTCGTAATGTATGGTATTGTGTCTCCAATCCTTTGTGGTTAATGTAAGTCGGAGGATTCCGTCTTTCAATAAGGCTGGCAACATTTTCACTCGGCCCAAGTGGTGTTTAGACTGACAAGGCCTGCCTGGAGACAGAAAGGTGCTCGAAAGGCCGACTTCCTATAAACCTCGGCATAAATATAAATATATATATATAAAATTATTTGTTAATGTCATTGTTATTGTCGTTGTCGTCGTTGTTGTTGTTGTTTTTGTTGTTGTTGTTGTTGTTGGTGTTGCTGTTGCTATTGCTGTAGCTGTGTTTCGACAGCTGACGTTTCGAGGACTTCGGCTTCTTCAGACCTGTTTTTTAAAAAGTGGCTTTACTGTTTGTAGGAAAGGAAGCTAACTGAAATCTAAGAGTTGAATTCAGAACATAATGCTCATAGCCTTTACATCAGATGCTTTAAGAAGCTCTCCATCCTCTTGCTTCACTTCATGAAGATTCATAGTTATGACTCATATAATGCTGTTTCCTATCCAATCAAACACAATTGATTCGTTCGGGAATACTGGTTCCATCAAGTGTGGATATAGTGGTATCACGAAGTCGTCGATTTTTCGTACAGACTGCCTTAATTGGGTCGAGCCGAAGACCGAAATTTCCAAATACATATGTTTGATGACCTACTTCTTCATAACTGCTTGAGAACAATGTCACTGATGACGAGGAAAGTGACGCATCTGCCACCCACTGACTCTCACTCCCCACTGTCCTCGTGTTTTCTTTTTCTTATAACATTTTTTTTGAATAATTACTGTCATTTTTGTCAACAGTTTTTTGCTTCGACGCTTTCCGTTCAGTCCGACGGCGACAATAGCCTAACAGAATGACGTACTCCTCTCCATGAAGCTACTGTACAGCTAGTTTACTAAAGATTTTAATATGGATGAAGACCTCTTGAAACGAAGTCGAATAGCTCGATGATAGTGAGATTTTGCGGCACTTAAGAACTCGCTCGCAATATCTTATTGGGTTTCGTAACCTTTGGCAATATGACGCGTCGTAATGGACCGTTCTCGAACGGCTTTACGTGCTTACCTGTCCATCGATTAGAATTGTGCCTTGTTAAACATTGCCTACTTTCTATATGTTGTACACAAGTGTTTTTCCTGAATTTTCGTTCACATAGTACTATTATTAGTGCTAGTAGTATCACTACCAACATTAGTAGTAATACATAGTCATAGAGCGCTTATGGCGCAGTGGTCGGAAGGGCCCTGCAACACACATGTGGAATCGATCCTGCGTCTATGGCCCACCAAGCTCTCCATTCTTCCTGCGTCGGCAAATTGGTACCAGACTTGTCTGGGAGGATAGCAACACTGGCTCGATGCATCGGTAGACCACCGCGAGTCATAGGGGATCTATAGGCCAGATCTGCATTCGATCACCACCAATGGATGCTTAATGAAGTCGCATGGAGCATCCTTCAGGGATAGATCAACGCTGGGAGCTTTATCCTTTATCCTTTTAATAACTAGTTATAATTACATTTTTTACCTAGAAACTTAGGTGGTTATGACGAGTATTGTCTCTCCCAACCGGATTAGTCTTCGCAAATAATGAAGTCCCCAGGGATTTTACCTTCACGCTGTTTTGTTTCAAGGCGACGACATCTGCGAATATTATTCCGTCATCCATCCATAAATTGTTCGCAGCTGAGATTATAGCTTGTTGTCGACGGCCAAAAACACGTCCGCTCATTTTGTAGACCTGTGATGATTCTTCATTGCATCCTCTTTAGGACCTATTAATAATTTTATTGTTTCTCTGTCGTCGTATCTTCGCAATAGACCAGGATCTCAAAGACAAGACGTTCTTCTTTTCGAAGGTATGAACTGCACAGTCCAGCTTGACGTGTTATGTGCACCGGTTATATTTCAGAAGACATCGTTTAGGTATTCAGTGACTAATAGTAAGATTCTCGAAGTTATTGAATTGTTAGTCTCACGCTTCAAATGCATGACAAAGACCATTATGTGGACCATTAAGCCAAACAGGTGAGCGGAGAGTTTTGGGATCCGTCAGGTGGTCTTTACGAGATCCAGCTTCACCTACTCTCCATCTTGTGCACAACACCATGTTCGTTGGATTCCATAGACACAGGATGTGATCTTCATTTAGCCTAAATAATTACAAAGAAAAGAAAATTATTCTTAGAAGCACCTATGCGGGTTAAGCCATATGGCACTGTTTGTTTCATATTAACTATTTTTTTTTCCCACTAATCGTCTGCATTTTAGTGATTCTTTTCGAAAAGGTGAAGGTGTCAACTTTAGGGCGAAGATTTAACAGTGTTTTTTAAAAAAATACTCAGTCATTGGACCATCGATTAGTTCGACCAGACTAAGAAAGCCGATGACGTCAGAACGGTTGGTCGAATATAAATTCATCCCAACCTCATGTAATCTTGAAAATTTAAAAAAGGAATATTGAAGGTTTAGGAGGTTTCTTTCCTCAGTGTTCAGGTTCCATTAGTTGCAGTTATTCCGTAGTAAACGAGTTCCAATAGTTTTGCGTTTGTCTTGACGCTGTCGAATGTGGGATTGTTTTCTTCCTGGTTTCGTAGTTCTCATAGGTAAGAACACGCTGCAGGTGACCACACACAGATCTATACAAATTCATTTTCTGGTTTTACTATGGGAACCCTGTTCTCTCAACTGGATACGTCACATTCAAAGTTACTGATATTCATGACAAGTTTACGGAGTCTATTCAACAAATTAGTTGAAAACACAGATCCTTTCGACTTCCTTTCCTGGAAAAGATGATCGCTTCAATGTTTGGAGCCTTTTCACGTATTGAAAATATGCTGTTGTTTAGATTAAAAGAAATTCTTCTACTCCACGAGTGAGTCGTGATTTTATCTGGCACTCGGGCTCTGTCTACCATGCTCCAAGTTGATGTCAAGGCTCAGAAAGGGAAATTCCGAAGAAAGTACTTTCTCTTTATTTTAACGTTTTATTTACTTCACTCTTGTTTTTGTTGTAGTATTTTTTTCAGCATAGGAGGAGTCTACGTAGTACAGCTCTAGGTGACGAACTTAAGCTTATACCAAAGCCTATAAAGCATTGAGATCAGCCTAGACGCAGTGATTGAGTGCTCTGATTGTGCTGCATATACGAAAATTCTGTTGAAAATCCTGGAAACAAGGAATTGAGAAACAAGTTCCGCGTCACCCTTAAAAAACAAGCTCCCGGTCTACTTCAACGAAAGCCAAATTTAAATCCTATCCGAGGCTAAACCTAGCCATCACCTGTGGCAACTTAAATGTCTCATATTCATATGTAGTGTGAGTCGCAGTGCTTTCCCTACTCGTTTCATTGTTTTACAACCGCCATCCATGTGCTATGATTCATGTGTGGATTTGTTTGCAATTAGAAAACCTGTCGGCTTTCTCCTTAATTGATGTTTTGTATGTTCGAGAACCCGAGATAGCTGTAAAGGGCGTTCTTGGATTATCGCTATAGGTAGTTGCTAGCCTGGGGTAGACTTTGGCCAGGCTGTCCTCGGCGTTCTAGGGAACCATAGTGGCTTAACCAGCAAGTCTCCTAGTAATGGTGATTGTGCTGTGGCCCGCACAACTAGTGAGGTCGGGCCGTTCAAGTGTCAAGTGTCAAGTTCCTAGCCACTGCTGGAAGTTCATTTTCTTGAGAGCATCATCTTTAGCTTATTTATCCCGACCACTAGAGGATGACATAACAAGCCGAACAACAAGATACTTGTAATAATATTTGCTCATTCATGCATTTGTCATACAATCCTTTTCATGGTTTCTTTGCTCAGCTTATAGAAGAGCGTACAGTAGGCTTCGGCGCTTCATTGTGTTCTCGATTTCCAGAGCTGTAATCGTGTCCACCCATCTGCCGTATGACAACAACAATGTCCTGTCCATGTCTCGCCCCTCATTGATGTTGCTCAGGATGTTCGCCTACCCGCCTTCTCGTCGCAATCCCCACATACACACGCCGTCACCCGTATCGGCCACACCCAAGCTGACTCCACCCATGTTCCCTGGTCACAACTAATCATTAATGCTATTGACCTCATCTGTCTAGGTGCAGCTGAAGCTGCCTGACCTGCTTCCATATGTCTTTACTGCATCTGAGCAAATCGTCATTTATGAATCGGCATATGTTAGATCACATTGGTTGTTCTCTGGCTTTGTATGAGTGACTATGGATGTGTATACAAGTATGGCCATGAGTGGCAATATGTCTGTGTGCATGCACATATATATATGTATATATATGTATATATATAGATATATAGATATAGATATAGATATGTATATGTGTATAAGTCTATCAGCTGGCAGTGTCAGATTTTTAGGAGTTTTCTTTCTTCCGATCACTTTTCTCCAGCAAAAAATCTTGGCTCACAACGTTACGTTTCTCTCCCATTTCATTACCTCGATATATTTTTCTTGACACTTGTATTGTTTAATTTCAGAATACTCTGGAAATTTTGTACCTTTTTCTCTATTCAGTTGGCTCCACTGGTCGTGTGTACCGCTGTAATCCACGCACGGTTGTCGGCCGATCCGACATCATGGGCTATGAGCACCATACAAAAAACGCTGACCGGCTCCATTAGCAAGCTTTGGCAAGGCAATACATGAAATATGCCTGCCACAACCGCTCCAGTGCTACGAATAGAGTCGAATACCTGGCGGATCCTTGAGGGACTGACCATCTTCGAACCCTTTCTGCGCGTTTAATTGATTCTTTCAATCTCTGGAAATCGTACCTTCTGAAACAACATGACTATTATCAGCTCATAGATGACCCCGAAACTACAGCGGATTTGGTTTGGTCGATGGACGGTTTGAGTAAGTGGGAATATAACGGAATAAATGCACTCCTTTCCACTGCACAACATGTCCACAATGTTTTTTTTACTAGCTTGTTGAAGAATATTGGCGTACAAGGGCGAATGGAACGTTTTGGTCAGAGATGGCTTGGAATACACACGTTCCCGATGGCTCGACTCTGCGTATAGCACTGTATAGGCTCTTTATTACTCCCGGGGTCGGCAATTCGGTAACAGAGTTTCCTGAGAGGATGGAAATGCTGACTTGATACATTTGTAGGCCATTGTAGTTATCGTACAGGCCAGATATGCATTCAATCACCTCTAACGATGCTTGATGAAAAAATGCATGGCGCATCTCTCGGGGATTAATCAACGACGAGAGCTTTATCCTTTATCTTTTTACTTGCTGTGTTAGAGTTTATCAATGCTGGTGTACACTTGCTATAATGATTTCTGAAGCTTACAAACCTTACGATTCCATTTCTTTTTTTGTTCTTCTGCTTCATTAAATTCTTTCACTTTCGTCATTATAGGGCGCGTATGGCCCAGTGGTTGGAGGCGCCGCTGCGACGCGCACGTGGAATCGATCCCCGCGCCCATGGCCAACCAAGCCTTCCATCCCTCTGGGGTCAGCAAATTGATACCAGACTTGTCTGGGAGGATAGCAGCACTGGCTCGATACATCGGCAGACCACTGCGAGTCATTGTAAAGGCCAGATATGCATTCAATCACCTCTAACGATGCTTGATGAAAAAATGCATGGCGCATCTCTCGGGGATTAATCAACGCCGAGAGCTTTATCCTTTTTAGAGCTTCCGTCATTATGTTTATTTTGTTAGCATTCTTCAAGCATGTTATCAAAAACACCTCCGACTATTGATTTTTTTTTAATAATCAACACTCTATTTTGTACGAAATACTACAAAGGTTGTTAAAATAAGGTCGGTTTAGTGATTCTTCCAAATTTAGTTACTATGTTGTTGTAGAATTTCATTCCTATTTCTATAATATCTCGCAAAGCAATATTGTGACGGACGTCCCTCTATCTTCTACTTTACCCTCAAGTTTTTAGAGTTACGCATCCCTGCAGAGCAACACATGTGAGTCCTATATGGCTCGTATTTCCATCAGTGTATTTCCGACAAAATTGAATAATTGTTCATCTTTTTTGTAGTACCTACTTCAGCAAAACTATGAGTGAATTATTATCGATGGAAAGAGCAAATTGTTAGGAGGTGTGTTTTAGTTAGCGCTTGTTGAGCCTTCTTTTAAACTGTCGAATTCACACCCGACACACCCAAATTCGAATATTTCGAATAGCTCGAGCCACCTCGACGGTTCGAATCTGTCGATTCAATCTTGAGAAGGTACCTAATGGTAAGTTAACAGAGCGGCTTCTGTAATACTGTTTTTTAAAGGAAAAGAGAAAACTTCATCCATTCAGTTACTATTTCGTCCGTTGCCCCATAGGTACGGTTATTACGCGCGCTATACAACGAACCGTATTGACGTGGTAATCTTCTCTAGTGATTCTTTAAGAATTCAAGAAGAACAAACGACCTCTACCTTCAAAAGAGAACCCAATTCGTAGATAACTTTTCGATGTTGAAGATGGATAAAGGATAAAGCTCTCGGCGTTGATCAATCCCTGAGGGATGCGCCATGCATTCGACTTCATTAGGTATTGTTGGAGGTGATTGAATGCATATCTGGTCTTTACAATGACTCGCGGTGACCTGCCGATGTATCGACCCAGTGCTGCTATCCTTCTAGACAAGTCTGGTACCAATTTGCCGACCCCGGAGGGATGGAAGACTTGGTGGGCCATGGGCGCAGGGATCGACTCCACGTGTGTGTCGAGCTGGCGTCTCCAACCACTGTGCCACATGCGTCTTTGTTGAAAATGGATAATGAATAAAATGACGTCATATGTTCTTGCCTTCGTTTTTTCTCTATTATTAAACTTTCCTCTAACATCCGCTTAGATCTCTACTAGTTTATTAATTCTTCTGTAACTGAAGATATTTTAGATGTAATCGATTTTGTTGTAAAATTTGCAAAGTTTTTCTTCCCATATGACACCTCTACGTGTGTGCGTGAGTGTTCTTTGTCAGTGTAATCAATTCAAGTGTGCTTTATTACTACGTGTGTTGTACGATTTGTTCCGTTAGCAACTGCAGTTTGTCTTTCTCATTTCATCATATCTTTATCTCATTTCTTTTCTTTTGCTGTCTTTCTTCTTCTTTTTCTGCTTTTCTCTCCCTCCCTCTCTTTTCCCCTTTCTTCTTCTTTCATGCTTCATTTTTCATCAAATCCAACCACTCATATCTTTGCATCAATTCTTCTCCTTCGCAGTCTTTACCCGTTTTTCTTTCGTCACATTCCTTGCCTTTCTTCCCTTTTCTTTTCTTTTGCACTTAATTTTTCACTAAATCTAATTGCTCAAAGCTGTAAATGCATCTTCCCTTCTCTCTCATCACCATCTATCCATCTGTTCTCTGTTCCTGATTGAACGGAAATAAAGATGTCCCCACGCAAATCAGAGTCTCATAGTGGATTGAGTCTATATAGAAACAAAAAAAAGTGATCCGCTAAGAGAAAATCCAGTTACCTACAGATTTTGTTTAATTCTCTACAACATCTTATTATTGCATGTTCTTTTCATAGCATTATTAACTAAGCCTCGAACTGTCGTGGTATTAGACCCGGGTAGAATTTGATTGGTCTTCTATCTATTCATAGGTATACCATCATCCATAAGCTCTGAGAATCAGACTTAGAAGAATAAAAAACCAAAGACGTGAGTGATTTGAAGGGGAATGAAGGTCTTCCTGGACAATTCCAGTTAATGTAGCGAGAAGATTTCCAACACTTTTCCATGTTCTCCAAGATGTTTGTGCAAAACTGTGGAACGTGGAAGTTTTCCTTTGTTAGCACTTGTCCTAGAAGGATCGAGAATGTCCTCGGAGAATTTTATATCTCTTTTTTTTCTGTTATTCACTTGGCGAATACGCATAATGTAGCTTATTTGGAAGCGCTACGTCACAGTGGTGATCAATATTTACTTCAAACTCCAGAAAATGAAAGTTCTTTAACAATTTCCTTCTCATTTTTCTTTGTCCCAGTGATCTCTTAAATAATCTGCCTACTCATTCCATACTGGAATACGGGGAGGACGACATTTATGTCACCGAGTCATCCCAAAACTATCGTTTGTAATGTGCGTTCATTAGTTTTATTATCTCCCATAAACTTAGCTATTGCTTCTATATTCTTTTTTATTTTTCTTTTTTATATTTATATATGTATGTTATAATATTGTACTCCTCCCAACGGTTTACTGCCTCATCGTGAGTGGGAGGTGTTCGTGGATGTCGAGCAGCGATGTGTAGCAGGGAGATTCATCCCCTTGGCAGGGTCTCCCAACTTGCGAAGGAGTCCTACGTTTCTATAAGGAAACCTAGCTAAGAGCAAATCAATACCAGAATCCACCACCGTCCTGTTATCGAACTAGTCGCATGGCGGCAAATCTCCCTCTGATTCGCGAGGACTGCGACTGCCTTACCTAGAGTAGACCATAGCTAGGCTGACCTTGGGACTTCAGAGAACCACAACAGCTAAACCATCAAGACCCTGAAAAGTGGAAATTTTGCTGGTGCCCGCACAACTAGTGAGTCCAAATCATCCAAATATCCAAGTATACGTTGTACTATATTGTATGCTTACTCTTAGTTTTTTTTTCTATATTCTGTTTCCTAGTTTTTTTTTTACTTAGTTCAGTACTTGAATAGCCGGTGTTTGCGAAAATTACGCCGCTTTGATCATAGTATAATTTCCACTTGCTATTTCTCCTTGGATTCCCTCATAGCACTACTGGGGTCTTCTCAGGCCTTCATCACAGCTTGTGGATGGGCAAAAGGTTTCGATCATGATTTTAGTTGGTTTCCGATTACGAGTATCAAACTTTTTCGCGACTTCAATGACTGCGGCTGAGTATAAACCTCTTATTGTTCGTCGTAGTTCGACACTATTCATTGATCAAAACTACTTTACCACTACTCCGCTACTACTCTGGACAGCAACACTTTCTTACAGTGATATGCTAAGGCACTAGAAAAGAAATGATTGCTATAAACAAGTATTTGATTGATTAACAAGGCAAAAACGAAGTGTAAAGCAGATTGAAGCTTTTTTGAAGAGAACCTCAAAGATATCGACAACAGGTAATCAATTTTCAAGGTCCTTCTCTTCTCATTGGCCAGAATTTAGCTATGAATCAGGCGGAGAAGACGGGGTTTGGAAGCAACTACAGTAACAATGCATGTTTAAAAATTCTTGTTTAGGCTTCTGAATTGAAATTCGATACGATTATACTGTTTTTCTTTGTTAATGTATTCTTTGATATGTGAATAGTTGTGAATGCAGTCTGATTGTTTATGCAGCAGTTGCTCCCTCAGTTAGGCCAGTCAGTCGGCCGCGTCCCCCGTTCGTCGTCGGCGCTGACCGCCCCTATCTACTCTAATAGTCAGCATTAACCAGTTCGACAATCGCTCACATTTATGAAACAGACTCTCTAAAAACCTTCTGACGCGTTAAGCTTTTATTCCTTAACCGTTTTGACTCATCAGCTTTATTTTTGTTGCTATCAACACCTACCTTGAGGTATAAGACGTTGAGGAAGTTCCAATTTTCCCATGGGCTTAGGTACTCACCTAGATTTCTTATAATTTTTCTAGTGGTAAATTTCTGGAACTGTTCAGTTTTTTATAAAGCGATGACGTTTCCTATTCTTTTTTCTAGTAATACAGCCACAGCAGAAATTTTCTTATCCAATCAGTCCAGATATACGTCACAAGGGAAGTAGAGGCGTTCCGACTAAATTGTTCTCTTACTAGTCTGTGTCTATTGGCTCAACATTCACTTATGTCACAAGCTTCTATGGACTTTTAAAAGAGCTTTTCTATCTTCTATTCTTCTTCTGTGTCACCTTATGACCCCATGTTACTTCTCATTGAATGAGTCGTCCTCTTACCATAGTCTTCGTTTATCTTCAGTTCTGAGCTTGAGTTGCTAAGTAAACTTTGTTCATTCGAGGAACGCGTAGACATCATTACACTTTTCGTCAGGAATAGTTTGTTTTTGCGATTTTTTACTGGAAGGCATCTACGGATAATTCGCTGAACACTACAGAACGCCTACACTCTCCTTCTTTAACCAAATTATTAAAATATAAAAGATGCTTTGGTGCCATATAAAAGATTTGATGGGAGGATGAGGTTGATTTGCCCCGTCAACTGGACGGGTTAGACACCCACAGGTTTTTGCTGACGAATGAATACGTTGATGTGCGTTAACGAATGATAATCTCGATCAGGGATTCTTTTGCAACAGTCTCAATTAACGACGTGTTATATTCTGGACAGGTCGACGGCCTATGTGTTTTTTCGAATCTATGTGGGTACTCGTCTATATGCATTTGGAGATAAATCCGTATTGGCATTGTAGAAAGGATAAGGCGCCCGTTATCAACCAATCCATTAGGAATACGTCAATGCGTTCAACTTCATGTGCAATATTTCAAAACCTGATTTAATGCATACTTGGTCTCTACAGTGACTTACGGTCTCCTGCAAATGTAACACGTCGATATTTTTATTCACCCAGATGTGCCTGATCCCAATTTGTCCACCCTGGAGAGATGAAAGAGCATGGATAATGGTCTCGTGGGCGGAGTCGAGCCATCGGGAACGCTGAACGTATTTATTGCAAGGCACCTCCTATGACCAGTACACTACAGCTTACCCTTTATTACTAATCCTGTATGTGTGGTTAAATGTCGCTTTCTCATCGACAGTTGTCCGTAATGTGGATCTCTGCTCTTTTTATGTCTTTGGCTCGTAAAGGCCACAGCTGCTAATACCGTATTAATTTCCAATTAATGTGTCAATGAATGAAGTAAAGATCGCGACGAACTGAGCACTCAGCTTAGTAACTCTATAAACTCTATAGACATCAGTGAATTAAGGTGAGGTTATAGCGTTCTGATTTTTCTTTTCCTTGAGTCATTTAAATGCGTCGTCACGCCCTAGCATTTAGTTGTTGTTGTAGTTGAAAGTACTTGGGGTGTTTTATCATTCGATGTATCTTCTATCAAGCCAACTCGATTTAGACACTGGGCGTCGTTGACGAAATAATGTAATATTGAAGACCCTAACAAGTAAATGAAATATCATTCGTGGCGTGTAGTGCAGTACTTTAGGGATGTCATGCAACGCATACGTAGTCGTTGGCTCGCTTCCGCGCCTTAGAGAAACCATGGCTTTCATCCATCTGAGGTCGGCAAGCTATAGCACACATGCCTAGGAGGATGATAAACACTGACTTGATATATCCATGGATCAAACTAAGTTAAGTTAGTAAAGTAAGTTGCTGTATTGGCCAAATGTCAGTCACCTCTACGACACTACGAATGGAGCCGAGTGCATGGTGCACTTCTACAAGAGTGATAAGTGCCGGTTGTTCACATTTTGCTTTAAGTAAAAAATTAAAGTAAAGTAATTTAACAAACTAACTGAAGTAATCAAGTAAGTGAAGTCACAGATTACACTTAGCTGCGACTCTCTACGTTGTGATCTAACCTGATCGCATAAGTATATTTTGGACAGAAATAAGGGCATTCCTTTCCTTTGTCTTCTAAGTGTTTAAGCGGTGGAGATACTTTGAAGGAGAATAAACCTTAGTAAATTAGTTTCCTTCTTATATTAAGTGCATTCTAGAATTATAATAGTTTACGAAGGACTAAAAATGGACTACATAACTTTGTTCATCGTTGTGTAACGGTGGCAGCTGTCAATAAATTTTTCTTAAGCATTCACCTTAATCGGTACCACCCCCACCATAAAACAAGCCAATGTCGTCGCAATGACTTTAGAGCTGTTCGTGCACCACTTATGGTTGTCTTTTCTTTCTGAAAAGGTTCTCTTTGCAGTGGATTCAAGAAACAATAAGGGTATGATTGTGTAATTGTTCGGGGAACGGAACGGACTATTTCGGGAACTTTTCCTTTTTTGTTGTTGTCTTCGTAGAGTCACACACCACAATACTAAACAAGTTGTCTGTTGTAAATTGAATTTCTCTATCGCCTATCAGCTTTTATTTGCACCAATAGCCGTTCCTTTTGTCAACCAGCCCTTCACCTTTGTGAGAATTTTATCAGGGAGTATTTTTTCCTATGGGGAACCCTTTAGATACGCGCTCCAAGTGGCTTAAGAATATCAGTAGCGAGGATTCTTAAGTGACTGAATGAGTGAAAAGAGTGATGGAACAACTCTAAAGCCTGTCTCATTCAGAATTTTTTTTTACTATTTTTTATCTCAGTTAAATGGAAAATATAATAGTAACAACCTATGTTAAATTGTCTTGTGTTCTCAACTGAGCGTAGAAGCTTCAGCATGGCGATAGCTCTTGCATGGCAGTTGGTAATACGTCGTTAGTTAGCTTAATCCTGATTCGGCTTAACTGTTAGTAATCTCTTACTTTACTGCTGCTGAAAGTGGCAGTTGTTCAGAATAATAACAGCAATCCATATAGCGCAATGAAACGAAGCGCGAGTGTTGCGTACAAGGTCACTGGTTCAACGGCAGCGTAGACTAATTAAGTCTGATTGTCATGCGTGTCAGAGTAAATACGACTTCGTACCTTCAATTATATCTTGTTTCGATTTCTCTTCCCAATGTTGTCGAACGTTCTAATATTTTAGGTATCAGAGATTCTGACTAAGAAGTTTTCCTGCAGTCTTTACGAAGAGTTGTTTAGTTTCTCTTCCATGTTCCTTTCTTTGTTTCTTTCTCTTCCAGGTGCTTAATTCGCCTTTGAATTAATAAAGTCCTAAGTTTCTCGTTGTTTGGTTTTTGGCAATCAGTAGATTTAACTGGTTTGGTGAAAAAAAGAGTGAAAAAGCGAGTAAAATAAAGAAACTATTCTCCACTATTCTAAACAACCGTAGTCTATAGTTGGATCGAACTATTTAAGCAAATATCTGTTTGAACTTAGCCTTAACTAGAAGAAAGGAGCGGAATATATTAAATTTATACAGGGCGCATGTAGCTCAGTTGTTAGAGATGCTCTGCATCGCACATGGGATCTTTGGTTGAATCACCCCAGGGTAAAAAAAGCCCTCCATTCCTTCGTTATCTGAGAAGATAAAAATGCTGACTTTATACATCAGTAAACCTTCATAATTGATTGCATAGGGAAAATAAGCATTCAATTACCTTGGTGAAGCTGCGAACAGTGTCGAATGCGTAGTGCATCATTAAGAGATTGATCAACGCCGAATACTTACGATACTGTACTACATAAACATACATAAACAAGTCTTTTTTTTTGAATGTAGAGTTGAACTGCTCAAGTTTTTGTTTGTCTATGGTTATAATTATCTATGGATGACGAGTTCTTTGTGTCCATCATTGATTCATGTATAATTGCAAAGACTTCAGGATGGTTGCCTAAATACTACATAAACATACATAAACAAGTCTTTTTTTTAATGTAGAGTTGAACTGCTCAAGTTTTTGTTTGTCTATGGTTATAATTATCTATGGATGACGAGTTCTTTGTGTCCATCATTGATTCATGTATAATTGCAAAGACTTCAGGATGGTTGCCTAATTAGCAATCATCCGAGTAGAGGAAAACTAATCTACACTATAGGGGTATCAGTTGTTCAGTTAATTCTTGCTGTCATCGATTCATGGTACATTCCATTAGAAAATATGGGAGGATGATGGGTGTTGGGAGTAAGAAATGAAGTGGTTAGATGCTACTTATAAACGAATCATCGAATTCTGCTGCCCGAAACATGTGAATATGTGACGAACGGGAAAGTCACACTCTCACTTCTTCATATCCCTATCCTACTATACTACTTTCATTCCTTATTAGTTGAATAGAGTTGAAAATCACTGAAGCATTCCGCATTAATTAGTACCTGAATAATGTCCCATGGATGCATTCGACTCAATGCGTAACATTGTAGAGGTATATGAATGCATATTTGGTCTACACAAAAGACTTAACTATATCTACCCATGTTTTAAGCAAGTCTTTTTTTTTACCTTTCCAGACAACCATCAGTTCCTTGACTTTGGAGAAATAGGGGTCTTGGTTTGCTGCGGAATAGGAACCAAGCCGACAACCACTATGTATTGCAGGACGCATCTCACTTATCCGTTATCTATGTCGAATGGAATTGAATATTGTATGGTAATTGAGGTCGACACCAATGAAAACGTAATTAGCAGCCGTTGCCGAGGTGGACTGAGGAACACCACCACACGCACATCTATCGGAAATCTCCGAAGACAGACCTCCAAAGCGGAAACAACGTAGAAGACTCCACCATCCAGATCAAGGACGCCAACTTCAAACATCAGAAGCAGAACACCTTTAGCGATAATTAACTAGATCTTTCATATAGTATTAGCAGTCTTAATTTGTTGATTTGAACCTTGCTATATGTTCATTCGGTGGTATTTTATAAAGTTTAGTTACTGGTAGAGCAACTTTTAGTACTTTTCATAGCTGTATTTGGGTTTATCTTAGCAGTCTTAATTTGCTGATTTGAATCTTGCTATATGTTCATTCGGTGGTATTTTATAAAGTTTAGTTACTGGTAGAGCAACTTTTAGTACTTTTCATAGCTGTATTTGGGTTTCCATCACTTTTTTTTCTCGTTTTTCAGGTTGTTTGTCAAAAAGAATTTGTCCCCATAGGATATCATTCCTTACGGTGATCAAAAGACTGGCTAAGGAATAATAGCACTAACCAAAGCAAATTGAATCCCTAATCCTTTTTCCTTTTTTGGAGCCTTCCCTCTCTTTGATTCGCGTTTTGCGACATTTTTTTTTGCAGTTTTTGGCTTTGGATTTTTAAGAATCTGAAAGTTCTGTAAGTCTTCTGGTATTTCATAAACTTAACGAAATCCATGGTACGACTGGAAGCCAGTCCTGAGTACAGTACCTTCAATCCTGACCTTCTCTGCCAAGATTAGTGAAAAATAATGAGAAAAACGTACTTATTGTTATGAGCAATAGAAATTTGAAGTTTTTCAAGAGTGCACAAGTAGCTAGACGTAGGCTGTTTTAAAATTTATGGAAACTGGAATAGAGATGCAAAAAGTAGTAGCACTGTTTGTTGAAGACATGATAACAATGGGCGTGGTCGGTCGTTGGTAAGAATTGGACGAGTTTTCACAAAGCCAACAATAGATACCGCCGCAGCTGCAGCTGCACCAGTTTTTCTTTTAAACTCCAAACAGAAAATTTCGTTTAACTAGGAAAGTTGTGCATTTACAGACATCTGGAATTTGTTTTATGAGCAGATCAATATTTTTCATTTCATTTTCAAATGTATCATCCTTTTTTTAATTTAATAAGCCAAGAAGTCGTTGTTTTGTGAGTGTCTTTTTTTTGTTTGATTGAATTTCTTCTTCATTTAAAATTCAAGGGCCCATGTGGCACATTGGTTGGAGGCGCCACTACGACACGCACGTGGAATCGATCCCTGCGCTCATGGCCCACCAAGCCTTCCATCCCTCCGGGGTCGGCAAATTGGTACCAAACTTGTCTGGTAGAATAGCAACACTGGCTCAATACATCGGTAGGCCACCGCGAGTCATTGTAAAGGCCAGATATGCATTCAATCACCTTCAACGATACTTAATGAAGTCGAATGCATGGCGCATCCTTCAGGGATTGATCAACGCCGAGAGCTTTATCCTTTTTATCCTTTTCTTTAAAATTCTCTTTTATCACTTCCAAGGCTAGCATGATGATCTCATGATGTGAGCAGTGACAAGCAATGCCTCCATTCGTTTGCTGTCATGAGCCAGAGCTGCTGCAGATAAGCTCATCTTTAGTCAGATAACGTGAAAGACGCTACATTCTTCAAAGGAGGCGCTTAATTCAGCCTGCCCTACTGGAGTAAAGTGTCTGTCCTCTTAGCTCATAGTCCTTGCATACTTAACGCTTTGGGGAAAAACCTCGTGTCATTATTTTTTATTCATTGTACTTTAGTCATCCTATGTTTCATGAAGTTTTCCACACTTTGTTCTCATTAAGAAGAACACCTACATTTTACGTGCTGGACTAGAAAGGGTGAATATACAGCTTCTTGTCTTACTAATTCAGTTAAAGTATATCTGAAAAATCTACTCTAACATTGACCTAAACAAATGGATTAAACAAGTTCGTCTTTTAAGTGCAAGAACTTCATGAGTTAGTTATCCCCATTTCGACGACACACATACCGTAGCCTTAAAAATTCTTAGTGGGATTAGTGGGATTTTGGAACGTTATGCTCTACTAAATATACGATACATAGCGCAGTGGTTAAAAGTGGTCTACAATACATAATGTTATAATATTTGGTTAATAATATCTACTAGTTGGTTCGGCCTCAGTCGACGGATATACCAGGCTCTCCGAAATTAGAAATTGGGGCAAAACTTTTATGGAAGGAGACAAATACTTACGTGATGCAACAGCAGATAATCTTAATATAATAATGGAACAGTAAAAAAGGATAAAGCTCTCGGCGTTGATCAATCCCTGAGGGATGCTCCATACATTCGACTTCATTAAGTATCGTTGAAGGTGATTGAATGCATATCTGGCCTTTACAATGACTCGCGGTGGCCAACCGATTTATCGAGCCAGTGGTGTTATCCTCCCAGACAAGTCTGGTATCAATTTGCCGACCCCGTAGGGATGGGAGGCTTGGTGAGCCATGGGCGCATGGGTCGATTCCACGTGCGTGTCGCAGTGGCGCCTCCAACCAGTGTGCCACACGCGCCTCTATAATGGAACAGTAATGGTCGAAAACTATTTGCTGAACTCAGTGATACCCTTGACAGCCACTTGTGTGTGTGTTTTTTTTTAAAGAATAGCCATATTCCACGGGTTTTCAGACAACTACCGTTTCAAACCTAAAGAAAAACGTCGTTGAGTCGTGGGTCAAAAATTCTGTATTGCTGGGTGTCACTTCCATTACTGGGTAACCTTAACTGTAGAACTTTAGTGTCTTTACCGTTCAGCACATTTCACGTATGATTTTTACTGTACACCTTTTTTTAGGGCTGGTTTTGATTTGGTGTTGTTTACTGTCAAGGGTACTTTTTATTACGGTAGTTGTATGGCGTGTCATAACTCGTCTTGTCGGAGATTTTCTCTCTCGGTGTTTTTCATTTTCTTCTCAGCCAATATATGTCATCGTACCCATTTAATGATATATCGACCTTTCAGTTATGATTTGAGATCTGAGCGACTTCTAAAATTTTCGATCTCCGAACGAATCACTTTTATTTATTTATATTCCTCTAGAGCCAAATTTAGCGACGAAAAAAAAGGCTTTCAGGCCATGTTCTAACGAAAGTTCTTCTCACGAAATTAGTCTAAAACTTGATGTAGATAAGTTTTAATGTACTCGAAATAACAGAGCTTCATTTATCACCGCGCTTGCTATGAATTGAAGTCAATCCATATTGGCCAAATCACGCCTACCAAATACAGGCCTTTTCGTTGTACTATGAAATATAGAAAAAAACGTAGTATTTCCAACGATGGACTCTGTAATGACATCGGCGGTTGACCAAACAATTCTTTGTGTTTTTGTTTAGCAAATATGAGGTGTTATTTTATTTCTTTATTTACACAAGATAACGCTTCAGCGGATTTCGCCTTTCTCAGAACCTGGAAAGGTCAAGTTGCCCGCAACCTATCCAGCTAAACACTTCCATAACCAAACCGGGTAAATGCTAAACCAAGATTTCAATCACAATGAACACAGATTAACTTCTTTGCACACTTAACGTGTTATTCTGCACTCTTGGTTTAGCATTTTCTCTGTTTGTTTGTGGAGGTGTTGGGCTGTGTAAATTGCGGTCAACCTAAGCTTCCCAGGTTCTGAAGAAGGCGACATCCCACCGAAAAGTCAGCTTGTGCGTGTAAATAAAGAAATAAATTAACATTTCGTGTCTGCTAAACAGAGATACGAAGTATAGAAAAAAGTTTCTTGGCTGAAACCTTGTGCAATATCGATAGTGAATAGACCAGATATTAGTTAAAAGTTCAGAAAAACAACTCCTCGATAGAACGATATATCAGAATTCGTATGAATGGAAATCAATTCGCTCCGTCATTCAGCGCATCTCTGTGCGTTGCTAGTCTTTATTTCCTTACGAAACTATTCAGTTTGCCCTCTTTTTGATTAAGGAGAATCTTAATCAATAGGTAACTTATGAACCGGTTTCATTTCTTTTCTGTAAGTTCTACCTTTCTCTCGATTACCAACGTCAATGAGACGTTCCTCATACTTTGTAAACACTTCTCTTCGTCCAAACGCCTATAATTCCTAAGATCCACAGTTTCTGTAGATCGATTTCTCGCTGTTTGGACGATATTTAACCACATCAGTTGTTTTTTTATTTTAAAAAAGTAAAATTGTTTGGGATACTACCGACCCTATCGAGACGGTGTCCTATATGCTTCGCCGATTCAGATTGGCTTTGTTAGTTCACTTCTGTTTTCTGTAAGGGTGGAAAGACGGGCTACAAGCAATACAAGGGTTAATAATATTTTGTTATTTCTGTTTTTTTAATGCAACAACAAGATTTGAGTCGGCCAGAAAGTCGATAGTGAGCGCAGGATGTCACGGCGGAATTTCAAACGAGGATTATTTTCGTTCTTCTATTTTTGGTAATATAAGCCCGAATAGCACCGAGCACTAAGCTGGTAGTCAGAATTTCAATGAATACTAGAAAAACTCATGGATGAACGTTATTTAGAAGAGTAGAAAAGGGAAATTATTTGAAAAGTAATAGGAAACGTCTCATGTGGAGAAATTTCCTGTGAGGTTTCTTCAGAGAAGTATAGACTTTTCGAAAACGAGTAGTATAGTGCCCTATGTGAACAAGTAAAATCGGAGCGGAACTGAGGGGAACTCACTAAGGAAGCAGCTCGGCAAGTGACAATGACAAATGGGGACATTACTGCTTCAGTGCGAGTTATTCTATGATTGTCGAGATTATAGGTGATAGAGATTATTTCCTAACCTAAATACAGGATAAAAGCATTCTGTGTTGACCAATCTCTTAAGGATGTGTTATACTTTCGACTCTCGTTAAGTACCGTATAGGAGATTGGGCTATCAAATCACTGTTGCTTTCTATCCGCCTGGACAAGTTTGGTACCAATTTTTGGTAACACGGAAGGGTTGGGAGCTCTATTTGCTTTGAGAGTTGTGTTGAACCAAGAACACCTGTAACTACTGCCCAACGTGCGCCAACGTAAAATGCTTATGCATAAATTGACTATAAAACTTTTCCAATGATCTGAATGGCTTAAGTTGAGTGAGTGCTTGCCATAGAAAACTTCTGTTGACATTACTGATACCCTCCCATCCCTATACTACACGTTATCACTCGAACTGCTTTACATCTGTGGTCGGCCGGCACATAAACAGACAATTTGGAGGTTGACGCCATTATGGAACGACTGCGATCACATCCAATTCATGTTGAAGTTGTTTTCCGTTGGTTCGCTAATCCTTTTTTTCATTCTTATTTTTTTTCTTTTTGTTATTTTCCGCTTTTTTTTAACGTAAAATCTATGTTGCTTTCTAAAAGTGCTATTACAATTTATTGTTCTTACGGGCTTTGGAAATTCCAGGAACTTATACAGTTGTGTGGTTCTTCAGTTATTTTTCATACCGGAGCAGCTGCATTCCGCTGTTAGTACTAGAATGAAGTTTTAAGCCGTAATGTTTGCTTCCAGTGGTACCATATATCCTGAAAACGGACTGTTTTGAGGGAAGTTTCAAGCAAAGTAGCACCATCCAACAACGATAAAAACAATGAATAACTAGCAGCATAAGTAAATGATGAAGTCAACAACCCATAAACTTCGAAAAGCGGCCCACTGTTGTTGTGCCGACAGAAGTGGGTCACAGTTAGGACGGACAATGAGCGATAGATATCCTTAGTCTGATGGTGCTTTATAGTCTGACAGGCTTTTCGTTGTAAGCGTCGCTGAGCGAAGCCGTGCCTTGTTTTCGTATTGGAAGCTGGGCCATTATTTGTCGATCAAATCGTCTTACGGCCGTCTCGACCTCTTACGAAAACTATTTTGTATGCAAGTAGCATTATCGATAAGCTCTTTATCGATAAGCTAACACGAGGTTAATAAATGGCTTTATTGAATTTTTCTTTCCTGGTCTTTTCTCTACCCTTCTTTTTCTCTAAAAACCACAATTTTTTACTGCCTACTACATTTTTTCAAAGCAGGGTATTATATGTGACATAACCACAGTGATGCTGAGATATTTGCAAAGCTCCGGACCGCAGGTGTCCGCGGTGGGGAACGAACGCGCTATTACCCTTTTCCGGCGGCTAAGGTATTCACCACAACACCATGCGAACCGATTAGTACCATCAGCAAGCATGCGTACAAAAAACAGCGCTAAAAACCACAATATTGCTTAGTTACGTTAACGTTGAAGAAAAGTCGGCTTTTGCAATACTTCGAATGCTTTCTTTTATAAATTTTACAAGTTAAACAATGGTGATTTACCAGTAGTGTCTGATCCACCTACCGTTGTGAAATCGGTCCACCACACTTAAGGACCCATTTTCCACTATGAGTCCGATTTTATGATGGATGTGTATGCACTTATTCACGCTTTGCTCATTGTTCTTCATCTTGTAGTTATCATGTACTTTCCACATCTCTTGTCTATAATGGTAGCTGAACGCCAAGAATGAAGGCTATTTTTCCCTCTTTTCCAGTACGCCCATAGGTCCAGAGTTTACAAATACCATTGCTTAGAGGACTTTTATAGTATTCACTAACTTGATGAGAAAGAAGGCTTAGCCTTCGAAGTATCGTTTGTGGTTGCTACTTTTCTTTTTTTTTGCATCTTTCTTTTCTCTCAGTTATTTCTTTCCTGATATGGGACGGTATCATTTAGGAAAACTCGTATTGATCGTGGTTACCTATCGATAACGTCTTATCAATCATAACCTAGTTCCATCACGGATTCTCTCTTATTTCGATGTTGTTTTTTTTGAAAATGGAGTTTCTTCAATCTAAGATCTTTTCTGATATTTTCTACGTAGTTCATTTTCAGGCCATATCATTAGGCTAATCTCATTGAATAAAACACCTGGATTTATCCCGCTTCATGAAATTTTAACCTAAACCTTAAACTGAGGCTGTTCTACCGTATCCTGCACACTATTCAGTTATTAATACCTTAGTATTATGCAAATTTCAATTAAAATTCTTCTTACAAACTTTGGAAAACACCAATTTAGCCCGATAATCACGAAGCCACAGTCGACTTCAGCGTCACTTATCATGACCGGTTCTATATTCTTCCGGTGATTCTCGATTTGTGATTTTTCGTTTTCGTTGTGGTATTTTCCTTGTGGATGACGATCAACTGCAGTTTGAATTTCAGAATCTCCATCCTAGCATTCGTATGGTCAACAGCTAGCAAGAACCGATATTTCTGTTCTGGTTAGAGGTAACGGGTGGAGTTGGTTCACTGCCTTACGCGGCATATGTCTCGTTCACTTTCCTCACTTGTCCGTATCGGTGACACTGACGTCGTTCTGACGTCAACGGATTTCACGGACTGCGTTGCAATTCCGTCCGTTTGTCAATCGTCAAAAAATTGTTTGTTTTCTCATTCATCCATCGCAGTTTTTTTTCCTTTGGGGTTTTCTTTTGATCGATGTATTAAGTTATGGTCTTAAATTGAATCTTTAGCAACAAGAAGAACCAACCACTAATAATTGCGCAAGTTTTTGAAGGGTTTTTACTAGATTCGTGTAGCTTTTCGCTCGTAGTTCCAATTCTATAAGATGTAAAAGGTTCGATAACTAGAAAAAAAAGCACGGCTACAGCCAACACCACCAACTGCAACGCATGCGCTTACCGTCGTTTTGGTGATTGAACCATCCATTGAGATCTCGCTTGATCAAGTCGTTTCTCATTGCTCGAGATATGAACCTCGTCAATGCATCTATCACTTTAGCAAAACTCCTAAAAAACCAGGGGAAAAGTAACTCCTTGGCCTCGGAAATCTCCCCTTTTATGGTGATGATGGAATAACTAAATTTATATCTTGTTAAAAGATACGAGTCTGGGTAATAACTCTTGGTATTCATCCTATCAGGAGAGTGTTCGAAGTCGAAAAGAAGTTTTTTCATATGCATCAGAAATCCCAGTTAGGTGTAAGCGAGCACCAGAAATCTTTCCTTTACTGATTGCTTACCGCAAAGTGGCCTAACCGTCCTTGGATCTGTGGATCGATGAGTTGTTGTGGTGAGGATTTAGGAACATCACAGGACTTTCGTTGTTTGTGCAAGCAGCTCCCTACGCTGTTTCTGTCTTCGATTTTTCGAATTCTATTCAAGTTTATTTCGCATTTCCTTTTTTTGCTGTGATGGATATTAGGACTTCGTTCAGAGTGTATATGCAGACAAAAAGCTGCTGAGTGGAGTTTCGTGGACGTCGGTGTCTTTTTGTAAGCCTTTCAAGGAAAAAATATTTACCAAATATTGTTTATTTTTGTTTATTCTTTAATTTTTTAATAATCGACACCAAAGTACTACTGTTCGGTTTTTTCTAAGCGCTTCAATTTTTCCCACAATTATTATTTATTTTTTTAATTTGTTTACAATACAACATAGTACGTATCACTTATCAGTGCCTGTCAGCCATGTTTTTGCTTTATGTTGTGTTGAAGCTTTGCGGCAAGTCTTCTCATTGACGCAGAAAACATTGATTTTCTTCGGAACAAACTTCTTGATAGAAATCATTTATGTCACTGGAACGTCCTGTTTCAACGAGCATATCGGTGCTAGCGAATGATTCTGCAAGTGTGGTAAGATGTGCTACTTGCCTGGGAGCATGATAAATATGATGAGCAGTCACTGTACACCTAGGTAGGACATGATAAGTCATTGCATAGGTTCTCACATAATCGTATATCTCTATGGGATTGACCAACGACGAACGCTTTGTCCTCTCTTTTTTCATTTTCTTTTCTCCTTTTTTTTCGTTTCGACGTTTTTTGAAGAGAAAGATAGTTCAGTCAGCACTTTCTCATCTTTTTATTACGTATCGATTGTTTTTCTTTTATAACCGTCCTGTTCGGAATATTGAAAACGAATTATACATGTACAATGGCGATGACGACGACGACGGAAGTTCTTGTCTCTGACTTAAATGTGGCGATAACGGCGATCTGGTCATTCATTAATATACTCGTCCTCGTGACTCAGATGTTTCTTTTTTGTCCGCATCCCGATTCGAATATGTTCTTCGACACAGTGCCCTTACAGTTCCAGGCTCAATGTTTTTCCTAAACCATTGGTCGATATTACATTTGAAGTGATAAAATAAGAGATTAAGGTTTCGATTTCGGTCAATTCGTTAGAATAGTGCTATGCATTTGATTCAATTCATTGCATCGTCGAGTGCGATTGAGTCTATCCGGTGTCCATTGCCGACTCTGGAGGATTGACGGGCTTGCCTAGACCTACGTGTGAGATTGAATCAAAGATATTTTGCATTGCAAGATACATCTAACCACTGCGATACATTAATCCTAGTTCTTTTGCAAGTGATCGAAATGAGAAACAACCTCGTGTATAACGTGGAGCGATGATGGCATTCAGTTATTCTAACGTGCCAAGTCGAACTAAAGACCATCTGAGTAGGACACATATGACGACTACGCCACACACACGCACTTCAATATTACAACTCTGTATTTGTGTACGTTATTTTTAATTACATCAAGCGTGAAGAGAGCTATTTTCCGAGTGGGCTACGAGTAAGTATGGACTGTCGATCCAGATCACCGGCTCTGATGAAGACGATGACGTCGAAACGTTGGTTGAATAAACATCTACCTCAATCTCGTGTTAGCTTAACAGTCCAAGAAGATATTTTCTGTGTCGCACATTGTTTGTTTTTGTTTCTGCCAACCTCTCTCAGTTTTACCAAGACTACGTCGAAAATTGGATTTATGTTATACCTAAATTAGTCCTCTAATACGAAATTCTTAGAAGTCTTGAGTCTGAGCCTGAGAGTCTGAGAATGAATCCTTGAAGATAGCACGTCTCAAAATTGATAAAATGATAGAACGCCCTCCTAGATCTTTTTCTTTCTAAGGAGGCAGGAATAAAATTGAGCCATCCTAGTCCAGTGGAATTTTTTAGGAATCAAGTCACTTTATTACCAATATATTAGGCGTTTAGCAGTAATTATAAAAGTAGCGCTTGTGGCACAGTGGGTATGAAAGGAGAGGAGTGCATGTGGGGCAGTAAAGGGTAGACGTGCATTCCTCCTGAGCCGGCAAATTTCTATCAGGCTTGTCTGGTAGGATAGTAGTACTGACTCGATGTATCGGTAGGCCATCCCAAATCATTGTGTAGTCCAGATATGCATTCGTTCACCTCTAGCGATGCTTAATGAAGAAGTATTAATGAAGAATGCACGGCGCATCCCTCAGGGATTGATCAACGCGGGGAGCTCCATACTTTTGTCATTTAATTCTAAAAAAGCATAGTCATTCAGAGTGACAACTATGACTTGTAACGTTGCCTCAAGTGTTTTGCTTTATTAAAAAAATTGGCGGTGTAGATGTCTGGAACACTGTCTGGAAAATAACAACCTGAAACTAGGCCTAGGGCTTTGATGTACTGAGTGCACGTGACATATTCAGTTGAAGACTCATAGAGCGGTGAGTATGCGATGAAGCCATTCTGTGGTCAATGTGATTGAAATCTTGGTTTAGCGTTTTCTCTGTTTGGTTACGGAGGTCTTTGGCTGAGTAGATTGCAGTCAACTTGACCTTTCCAGACTCTGAGGAAGGCGAAATCCGCTGAAGCGTCACCTTGTGCGTAAACAAAGAATAAAATAACACCTCGCGTTTGCTCAGCAAGTATATAAAGACTTACCTAATCAATGCCGAGGGTAATAGAAAGTCGGTCGTGGGAATTATTATGAGTGCATTGCATTCAATGACATCTCGAACGTCTCGTCAACACGACTTATTCCGCCTTTCACTGGAGAAATTGGCCTAAAAAGCAACTATTCTTAAATAACTGAAACGCTTGATTAACAATTCCATACAGCGCTACGAAAAGCATGAAATTTCATCATCTACGCTGAGGCGAAGAAGATGAGAAATCGAACGTGGGAATCATTTCCATGGGTAGGTCTGTGACTTCCAAGCCAAAGTATTTTAGGATTCATCATTTTTATGTAGTGTTTTCCATTTACAGGGGAGTTTCCGTGCCATCTCACCAAAAAGGGTAGCTCAATGACTTTTCCGTTTTCTAGGTGGTATATTTGGTTCGGCGCACTCCGCGTTAACCAATCCCTGAGGGATGCGCCATGAATTCGACTTCATTAGGTGTCGTCGAAGGTGATTGAATGCATATCTGGCCTTTACAATGACTCGCGGTGACCTACTGATGTATCGAACCAGTGCTGCTATCCTCTCAGACAAGTCTGATACCAATTTGCCGACCCGGAGAGATGGAAGGCTCGGTGAGCCATGGGCGCGAGGATAAATTCCACGTGTTGGTCGCAGTGGTGCCTCCAACCACAACCACGAAAGCTACACTCGCCTTTTTTGGTCTATATTGTTATAAATATTGTGTTTTACTTCCTTATACGGGTCCGTGTGGCGCAACGGATGCATGTGGCGCAGTGGTTGGAGGCGCCACTGCGGCACGCACGTGGAATATCCTGCGCCCATGGCCCACCAAGCCTTCCATCCCTTCGGGGTCGGCAAATTGGTACCAGACTTGTCTGGGAGGATACCAGCACTGGCTCGATACATTGACAGGCCACCGCGAGCCATCGCAAAGGCCAGATATGCATTCATTCACCTCCAACGATACTTAATAAAGTTGAATGCATGGCGCATCCTTCAGGGATTGATCAACGCCGAGAGCTTTATCCTCTCATCCTTTTACTTTCTTATAGATGTGCTTCTTCTTTTGCCAAAATTAGCGTTGCTAGCTAACCAATTTTTTTTGTATTTTTTTCAATTTTATTAGGATAATCTATCGATCCTCCTTGTTAAGTCGTCCTCGGTGAGTCAAAGGTCTTTTCGCAGCTATCGCCGTTGTCACGAAAATCGCTGCCTTGCTGGAGGAATACTAGAACTCCAGTCGTGAAGCAGTAAATTTTCCTTCGTTCTGCAAGGTGCGGCAACTGCCCGTTGTGAAAACTTGAGCAGGTTCTAACACGATTTCTTTGCAACTATGAAGGAAAACATCTTCGGCGAAGGTCAGTATGGGGTGAAGACGATAGATCTCGAAGTCGTAGCCAGACCGTGAACGAAGTGTCTGCGGGACATGTGAAAACAAATCGTCTAAATAATACACGACTAGGAAATTTATCTAAGAAACAAATATGAGAGATCTTTTCTTGGCAAGGTTTCTACTATAATAGTAATCTGAGCTCTTTTCCAGTTGTTTTGGTGTAGAATTTTTTTATTTCTAAGCCGACCGTCATTTATCCTCAGCGCTACCCAGCAATGTTATCCAGGCCTGTATTGGTTATAACTTCTTATTTATTGCCCATTATTGTCTTTTTATGGCAGGGTGTTATGTGAACTGCAACCATAATGATGCTAAGATAACTACAAAACTCAGACTATTTGCAGGTCTCAGTTTTTCAGATATCTTAGTATATGGTGGTTGTTTCGGACTATTTCGGTAATGTTAATAATGCTGAGATGTTTGCAAAATTCCGAACCGCAGATGTTTGCAGTGGGGAACGTACGCGCTATTGTCCTTTCCCGGGAGTAACGCGTTCACCACTACACTGCGGGTCCTTTGTTTTGCTTGTCTCTCAGCTAGTTCTGTCGATCTTTTACTATCAGCAATTATCCGTTTAGATGAACTAGCTGAGAGGTACCGGAAAAACAAAGGACCCGTATAGTGTGGTGGTGAACGCGTTACTCCCCGGAAAGGACAATATCGCGTTCATTCCCTACCGCAGACACATGCGGTCCGGAGTTTTGCAAATATCTCAGTATTGTTAACGTTATATTTCGCAGTATATCCTGCCGTTAAAAAGAGTAGGAAGTAAATAATAAGTTGAAATTATTTTGATAATTTTAGAATTTTCTATGGAAAATATCTGTAGTCCACTTTCCAGCACCATAACGCTTTTAACCCTGAATAAACAGATAGATGGTGTCTTCGTAGAGCCAGTTCTGTTTTTTCAATCGTTCCTTGTTTTCCCAAGGAAGTCACCCAACTAAAGTATTTGTTCACCACCGATTCCCACCCTCTGTATCAAATCTATCCTTTGTCTTCTATCATTTAGCAATTTCCTCTTACCGTAGTCACTCATTCTATGTGCGCTCCCAAGCTGCTTCATTTTGCCTCCACCGAGAAAAGACTTGACGGTAATCTTCTACCTCGACCACCAAATCATTACCGGTCTCTCCTATGATTTTCGCACTACGTCTTCACCTAGATTATTTTATTTTTCCTACATTTTTATTTATCATTTAAAATCAATCGATGGCTTCATGTTAAGTTTTAGCGTATTTACTGGTTTGCAGCCTTCTCTTTAGCGCGGCTTCATGTAAAAAAGACAATATCTAGATGTCGCCAAATGCTGAAATCACTGCCATTGACCATTAATGAACATTTTTAGCTTTTTTTATGTTTTTTTTTCAAATTTTATTACAAATTAAAAAGTTTCATTAACAGCTTTATACACGGTGTTAGTAGATTAATAAAGGATGAAGCTCTCTGGGTTGATCAACTCCTGACGGATGCGGCATACATTCGACTTCATTAAGCTTCGTTCGGAGGTGATTGAATGCATACCTGGCCTTTACAATGACTCGCTGTGGCCTGCCGATGTACCGAGTCAGTGCTGCTATCCTCCCAGGCAAGTCTGGTACCAATTTACCGACCGCGGAGGGATGGTAGGCTTCGTAGGGGCGCCGAGACCGACCCCGTGTGTTGTGTATGTGTGTGCGTCTGTATGTGTATGTGTATGTGTATGTGCGTGTATGTGTGTGTGTGTGTGTGTGTGTGTGCGTGTTGCAGAGCGCTTCCGACCTCTACGCAACATGCGTTTGTAATAATACGGCAGTGGAATCCTTAAATCAAATATTTCTTAGATCCTTCGTTGTACTTTTCAATTTATATGCATTTACGTTCACATACATATATGCGGATTTAGATGTCCTCAAATATGATGCGGTTTCCAGCACTTCAATTCGTCAGGTTGCCTTTCATCCATCGTCATTTATGAACGTTTTCGCTGTGGTGCATCAGTACGTCCTCGGCTTGGCCATCTACTTTCCTTCCTCACCAATAAT
This sequence comes from Angiostrongylus cantonensis, assembly GCA_009735665.1. Classification (NCBI taxonomy): domain Eukaryota; kingdom Metazoa; phylum Nematoda; class Chromadorea; order Rhabditida; family Metastrongylidae; genus Angiostrongylus; species Angiostrongylus cantonensis. Next base: position 1,561,476 of record MQTX01000074.1, read on the forward strand.
AAGTTGGATGTTGCTTGAGTTTGATTTTCTGCGAATTCTTGAAATTCTAATGTTATTGGGCGTCCCCAAATTTTCGTGGTCCGTGCTAGCTTTTGTGGATTACCGGGACGTTTAGTGCCACTTGCTGTGAATCGAATGCGATTCTTAGAGAGCAACAGCGATTGGTAAGATTAGTGCGACTTATCAGATTTCATCGGTACAGGATGTTTATGCGCATATGAGAGAAACGACAAGTATATTCGACGTTAACCAATTCCCTGGGAATGTGTAGGGCATTCGTCTCGATTTGTTACATCACAGTAGTGAGTGAGGAGATACACGGTCTATACAATAGCTTATAAGGAACCAAACTACTGTTTTTCATCGTCATGGACAAGTTGGGTTTGGACAATTTACCGATTGGGAAACGATAAAAGGCTAGGCTACATGCCGAAGGATCGAACCAATGACCACGGGAGCATTGCTAGGGCCGCTACGATTAACACCACCGACAATTTTCTGTAACTGGTTTATTAGATGTGTACAGTTTCATAAATGTATAGTCGCGGATTTTTTTTTACTGTTTTCTCTACTGCGTTTTCTCTGAAAGTTGGAATTTAATGGTTAAATGAAGTAAAATTGAAGAGAGATACGTGCTGTCCTCAACATATTGAGGATTTTTTTTGTCTTCTCATTAAGCCCCGGCTTGATTGAATTTAGCTTTGAGGTCTATCGATTTCTCTGTAAGAATATTCTAGCAGTTCTCACGATGACTGCTGTTTTTACGATGCGCTGATCGACTACGGCCAGCATTTGTTGTTTCTTGTGTCTTGGCATGAGTCCAAGTCAATGACGTCATTTTCTATTTAATCAAGAGGTCGTTTATTGTTTTTGAATGAAACGAGCGACTTCACTATTCCCCTTCCAATTCCATCTAAAAATAGTTTTTTTGTTGTTTTTTTAAAATTATTTTTCCACTTTTTTCACATTCGTATGCAAATTGTTGAGTGCTTCTTCCAATACTCTTATCCCTTTGAATCATTAACGTCATTGGTTCATTTTTTGGCATAAATTGTCTCTCTTCCACCTCTCTCCCTCCCCTCTCTCTCTGTCTCTATCTTTGCTTCTTTTCCCTCTGTCTGCTTCATTCCCTCTTTTCCTCTAACTCTCTGCGTTACATTATCCGAAGTTTTCTATTCCATACGCGATTTTTTTTCCAATTTTTCCTTTCGTAAGAAGGGTCCACTTTCATCAGTTATCGAATTACAATAATTCTTTTTTAAATGTCATGTTAAATGTTACAAACCTCCCAACGGCTTACCGCCTCATCGTGGCTGGGAGGGGTTCTTGGATGTCGGACTGCGATGTACAGCGGTGGATTCGTCCCCCCGGCAAAGTCTCACAAGCTGAGAAGGAGTCCAGCGTTTTCATCAGGAAGCCTAGCTGGGAGTAAACCAATACCACGATCCACCACCGCTCTGGTAACAAAGTTGCATGGTGGCAAATCTCCCTCTGATCCACAAGGGCGAATACTGTCTGTAATGGTGACGATCTGGGAAAGACTTTAGCCAGGCTGACCTCGGGTATCCAGGAAGCTACAGTAGCTAGACCAACAAAACTCCGAAAAAACGGGAATTATGCTGGAGCCCGCACAGCCAGTGAAGACGGGCGTTCAAGTATCAAGTAAGTAAATGTTACGAAGGAATCCTCTACTTTGCACTCGTTTTCTACGTGACCGAAATTTGCTGGTTTTCCGGAAGGAACTTCATGATATCGATGACGTCATGTGAATACAGTAAAGCTGCTCATTTTTCTGACGAAGACCTTGTCAATTTACATGTTATTTTCACTTGGGTTTTTTACAATTATTTATTATCTATTCCAATACAGGGTTCCTTTTTAGTGTTTCTCAAGACCGACTTTCTATTAACCTTATAAAATCGATAATTCGATTTGATAAATAATTCCCTTTATTCTTGATAGGCACATATGAGCTCGAAAATTCTTAGAATTGGGCCAAGTTTCTCAACGGCTGAAGTTATTTCTAAGGTATCCTTGTTTAGGGTCGCATGTAGTTTACAAGAACTTCAAGATAGACTCCGTAACAAAGCTAGAGCCGAAGCACTAAGCAGGATCGAACAACAAGATCCAGGACAGCACCACTACAGCCGTTTACTTAAGCATTCCTTGGACAACAAGCTTCTAACATTGAAGTAGATGACAAATTTCGGATATTTGCGCGCTTGACTTTTAAAGTCTTTAATCGTTATCGCACGAAAAAGTTTCGCTCCACCCTTAAAAAGGCACAAAAATGTTTCATGAGGTACGAGAGCTGATAAGGTGATAAGGTACGAGACTATCGGTTTGTGATAATGCTGGAGCTTGTAGTAATGGCTCATCAATTAGATGTTGAGGTATCGAAAAATGCTATAAAATGTTGCTTAAAATGGAGTGGTCTGGTGTTTTCGATAACAGTGACTGAAATAGCACCGAGCACTTTCACGGGCAAGCTAGTTCGTAACTGCCTGTGTGGCAGCCTAAGGCACAACGGGGAATTCCATAATATGCCCGAACGGTAGAGGCTGTGATTGGATGAGGTCAGGTACCGTTTATCTGATCTTTTGTTAGAAGGTGCTGGAACGAATGAATAGGGATAAAGGGTAGACACCTTTGCGTTCGTATAAAAGAGCACTTTGAACATAAGGCTGAACAAAATGTTCTACTAGACTTCCATAGAAGACGGGTCATAGCGGGGAATAATCTGACGTAGAAATCACCCTTCTTGTAAGGGGATCTGGAATTTCATCGTTTATGACCCTGAAGCATTCTGGATAAATTTCAAGGTTCCAAAAATGGATCGCAGTGAGAAATGTCTCATTATCGCACGAGATCTCAAACAATATCTTGGAGTGATGCTTGAACACGAGAAGGCCTCATTACCCATCTTCATGAGCACTGAACAGTTGGTCTTAACACGGTATGCACGGCGGATAATTCACAGAGAGTGGTCAGTGTGTGAGGAAGCTGTTTTGTTCACAACGTGTTTGAAATCTAGGTATAGTGATCTTTCAACTGAGGTTATGGAGGCGTTTGGCTTCTTGGGTTGCAGTTAACTTGACCTTTCCAGAATCTGAAGAAGGTGAAATTCACCAAAACGTTAGCTGTTGTGAATAAATGTTGTGTAATAATAACCTCATTTGTGCTTATTTAGAAAAAGCCGTGTTAGCTAATCGTCTCATTCAACTGCATACTTCTTTCTTCGTCCTTGTTTTCATTAAGAGTCTGAGCTAAGCTTAAAAGTGATTATCAGGGTTTCCGGAAAAGCTTGTTTTCCAGCATAAACTCAATGTCGTTTTTTTTCATATCTAACAGTCGTCTCTTTTTCTTACCTTTCGATTTGTTCATTTCCTTTTTTCGTTCTTCTGTCGTTTTCTATGGATCTATTCGTCATTTTATCCATGTGGTTTGTTCGATTGAACCAAATAAGGTGTTAACAAACGCTTTCACCGATAGAGATGGCGACCTTTAATTGAACATTTCCACTAGTTACTATTATACTCTGTGTAAGGGAGGAATTTCGATCCAGATTAGTACCCGCAAGATTACGTGCACTTTCTTCATTTCAGTATCTACGAGGGATTAAATGCTAACCAACAGCGACCTTGCATTTTACCTCAGATGCAGGAGGTATGACGTCCATGTTTCTGCTATCCTGAAGATTGACATACACCTTTTGTTTGTTCACAAACGTATTCCTGCATGTATGCATGGGTGTGCTTGCGTGTTTACGGATTGCATCTACTCGTTAGCTCAGCTGATTCAACAGAATGTCAAGTAGATGGAAATCGCATTTCACAAACGGCCTTCATATCTGTTGTTAAGGAACCGAACGAGATGCTCGCATTTACATCTTCTCTAAAGCATCTGTAGCGCAGTGCTTAGAGGTACGTTACTGCAAGCATTTCGTCGTTAGCTCAATCATTCGCTTCGGTTAAAGCAAGCTTTTTATCCGTCCAGAGCGACAAACTGGTACCAGACATGTGTCTGGGAGAAAAGTAGCACCAAGTTGGTACATCGATGGCCCAAAATGCATTAAATCACCCTACCGATACTCAAAGAGGCGATTGTGTGCGCATACCCCTTATAGACTGTTAAATTTTATCGCTTTATCCTTTATTCTGTTTGTCAATTCAATTCAAGCGAGCCACCAACGTACTATGAGGTACACAGGTGATTCGGAGTTGTCTTCAACAAGCCAGTTTTCTACTTACTACAGTAAAACCTGGCAAGAAGTCCCTGTCGTTGCCGTTTCGGTAATAACTCTAAAAATAATGGTCCTCTTACGAAATTCTACCGAATCTGGGATTGTTTGCTGTTAGTGAAAGCGGAGCAAATTGATCGTGACCAATACGTATGATGCGTGACTGGATTGAACAGAGGAAACTTTTCCAGTTCTTTCACTCGTCATCCAGTTGATAGAACTCGGATCCAATGAGGTTAAAAGTGACGGATGAGTGGTGATAGGTGAGAAGTGATACTCTGAAGTGAGAAGAGAATGTGCTCTATTTTCATCCTTACACCAGAAAAAAAAAGAAAATGAATGGAATCTGCCATCTTGTGGTAGACATGAAACAGGCGGCACTGTTGAAATTCTCGATGTGTTTGTACAGAGTGAAATGCGGTACTTAGGATTCATTTCTAATCCGCTTATTTCCACCTATTCTATTCATCTGCATTATCTTTTTTTTTCTTGTGCAACTCCCTCATTTACAGTCTTCCTAGGTTTCATCGACTTTTTCTTTTTTCTTCCTGTCTTTTTTTGTTTTCGAGCAATTTTCTGTTTCTCTGTTTCATAGTTCGGGTTCGATTTGCTGCACGATCAGATCAAGTTCAAATATGCTTTTAGTTTTCTTTCTTCGCGAACTACTCATCAACATCGACACGTGTGCATAAATCTTCATCGTTAATGAGGCTTATTTCGAGTCTTCTCAGTGTTAAGGTATGAGTTGCCTTTATAAGTGTTTTTTTATATAAAGGTTTGGTGTCTTTCTGAAATATGCCGAAAACACCAATGTGTGCGACGTATACTCCCGTATTGATCGAATCACCGTGACAATCAATACTCTGCTTTTATCGCACTCATGTACTGGTGCGATCTCACCGCAACGTTTCTGGAACTTGCGACATAGCGGTTTTACAATTTCTTACTTATAGACAAGAATTCAGGTAATGTTACCTTTAGGGACGGATAGCACAGTGGTAGCGATCTCGGTCATGACGATCATGGTTGTAGTCCTATACCGCGTTGGGTCGACCAAGCCTCTCATACTTCCGGGGTCGTAAAATTGGTACCAGCTTCGTCCGGGAAAAAATCACTCTCAGCTATTCAACTGGGAATGCTCTAGTCGGGATCTGTAAGGACAGGGAGAGTCGACTCGACCACCATTCTTCGACATTAAAGATGAAATGAAAATCCTCAAGTAGCAAGCGAAGCAACACGTAAAAAATTCGATGATCTTTTTGGACCGGAGTGACCCGATAGGGTTCGCAGTGGAGGTGTGCAGAGAAGTCGTTGAATGGATGCGTGGAGACGAATCGAATGTGAGACGTGTTGAGACCCGCACAGTAGACGTGAAGACGGGTCATACAAAATTAAAAAATAGTTACCTTCTATCAAGGAATTGATGAGAAACAGTGATGAAGAATTATTTGTCTTTGTATGATTAACTAGCATTTTATCCGAACACTTTTCTTCATGTTGAGCATGTATTGAAAAAAATCACACAAGATTTTATGGTTGTGCTATTTTTGCTTTACTTATCCCTCTACTCAGTGCACTTCTGACAAGGGTTACATTTGAACACTCATAGAATTTGGAGTTGTAACTATTCACAAAAAACGGACTCTTCAGCATCGACAAAATGAAAGCCAAGCTTTTGCAAAAATGCAGACAACTGTAACGTTGTAGTGTTAAAATATTTCACAACGTAGGGGGTGAGTTTCATGTCGAGATCCTCCTGTGATACTAATGATATTTCTCCAGTATTGACCTCAAAAAAGATACTGTGCTCAGTAACTCGTCAAGATCTATACTATTTCTTTGAAGGAGACTTTTCTTGTTCTGTCATAGTTTAATTACCGTATTTTTGGGTCTGTTCTGGAAACAAGCTGGAAATCTGCTAGCGTTCTTGTTCTTTCTTTTTCTTTCAATATTTAATCGACGAAGCTTTAGAGAAAATCTTACAGCATGTGGTTCGAAGAACGTAGTTGGTCAAATCTTCGAATGTCAGAGTTGGTGGAGGAATGGAGAGATCTTTGGTCTTTCAAGGTGAACGTTTCGCCCTGAACTAGTGAAAATCTTAGTTTTTCATCGACTTCATAAATGCCACTTGTATTTTTCAAAAAAAAATTCATTTACTCGGGTTACATTTTTTATCATTAAATGAATTAAATCAAATTGTTATTATTATTAAATTCTTAAACTAGATTAGATAGATCAAAATTAACTTTCTAAATTAAGATCAAATTATTAAATTAAATTGGATCATTGGGTTATTAAATTATTTATTCAGGTGATATCACCTGTATCACCTGTAGTCCCGTTGATCGTCGAGTGACTCGAGCGGGCGCCAGTAAATCCTCCATTTTTCCCTATCGCGGGCAAGAGTAGCCCAATGGGTTCTCCTCGTTTTAGGGACCCGTCGAGCATCATATCTTTCTTCTAGGCTTTTCATGAAGAACTCTGACCATCGGGTCGGTGGTCTTCCTGCAGTACGTTTGACATCCCGAGGAATCCAGTCACTAACAGCTTTGTCCACCGGTTGTCATTAATACGCATTATGTATCTGTCCCACCTTATCCTCGACTGTTTGGTGTGCAAAACAGCATTTTTGATTTTTGATGGCTGACGCAGGTCGGAACTTCAAATCCCTTCTGTTACTTGGGTGGCACAGGATCCTTCCAGCATCGCTCTTTCAACTACAGCTCACGAAGAATCTTTATGTACTGAGTAGGGACTCCTTGACTACCAAGGGCTTCCATGACTGCAGTTGAATCAAAGGTATTCTCTAAGTCGATGAAAGTGAGAGAGAGCGGTCTTTTGTACTCTCGCGATACTTCAATGAGCATTGTTAACGTGTAAATGTGGTCCGTCGTACTAAATCCTTTTTGAAACCCTGATTGCTCACACAGCTGTCCTTCGCCCAGTGTTCTATCAATCCTGTTTAGGATGACTCGAGTGAAAAGTTTGTAGACGACAGACAGCAACCAGATTGGGCGATAGTTGCCTATATCGTGTAGTCCCCCTTCTTGAACAACAACACGATCTTGCTGGTCTTC
>MQTX01000074.1:1568982-1637024 GCA_009735665.1 Angiostrongylus cantonensis
AGCGAGAACGCACTCACACACGCATGCATGAATACGCCTAGCAAATACAGAAAGTATGTGCCAAATCGGCGCAGCAGAAACAGGGAGTCCATCCCCTGGATCCACCTGCGTCTCAGGGAAGCAAAGGTCGCTTTTGGTCCGCGATTAACCCCCTATCCGCCACCTGGGGACGCGCCACGTAGCCTCGCGACTAACCTGCTCGAGATCCCTCATATGAGGGAGATCCGTGGATTCAGGTGATACATTTGTTTAAATTATTTTATATAAATACATAATAGTATAAAAATAAGGCAATATAATATTAATTTATACTTTCTATTTTTTATATATCATGTTATATATGGTAATATCCACCCAATTGTTTACCGCCTCATCGTGGCTGGGAGGTGTTTCTGGGTATCGGACTGCGACGTGCACCAGGGGGATTCGTCCCCCCGGCAGGGTCTCCCAAGCTGAGAACAGGTCCAGTGTTTCCATCAGGAAGCCCAGCTTAGAGTAAACCAATACCAGGATCCGCCACCGTCTTGGTATCAAAGTAGCATGGTGGCAAATCTTCCTCTAATCCACAAGGGCTGCGACTGCTTATCGCGGTGACGACTTGGAGCAGACTTTGGCCAGCCCGTCCTCGGGATTCCAGGGAACTACTATGGCTCAACCGGCAAATCTCCGAAAAATGGTGATTATGGTAGGGCCTGTACAACTAGTGATGACGGGCCGTTAAAGCATCAAGTATCAAGTATATGGTATTGTACAATATTTATAATATTGATATTATTTTTATCATTATTTGAGCTATTAAATTATTTATTCGGATTATATATTTACTTGCTTACCTGATACTTGAACGGCCCGCTCACATTGGTTGTGCGGGCACCAGCATAATCACCATTTTTCGGAGATTTGCTGGTTAAGCCATTGTGGTTCCCTGGAATCCCGAGGACAGCCTGGCCTAAGTCTACTCCAGGTCGTCACCACGACAAGCAGTCCAAGCAGTCGCAGCCCTTGTGGATCGGAGGAAGATTTGCCATCATACGATTTTGATACCAAGACGGTCGCGGATCCTGGTATTGGTTTCATCTTAACTAGGCTTCCTGGTGGAAACGACGGACTCCTTCTCAGCTTGGGAGGCCCTGCCGGGAGTTGAACTTTATCCTCTGTACATCGCAGTCACCCAGGAACGCCTCCCAGCCACGATGAGGCGGTGAGCCGTTGGGAGGGATAATATATTTATTCAAATTATTTATTTATTAATTATTATTTATTTGTTTCTTTATTAATTATCCAAAATGGTTTCATTATTGCTATTCAAAATTTTATTTTCGAAGTGCTAGTTGTTATTCTTCTCAAAAGGAACCTGTCTAGGTGGATTTTGTAATTGCGGCAATATCGTACGTGTTTGCGACAACTAATTTTTTGAATTTGCCGAAACTTACGCTAGAAAACGGAGGACGTGAGTCGTTTCCTTTATTAATATTAATGTAAATATTTAAGGTGATTTTTGTTGGAAAGAACTCAATTGATTGATCCGGGTTTCGTGTTTTTCCTCTTAGCTGCTACAATCTTTAGTAGCATTTGTTGCCGCTTACGGTGTTGCTCTTCTTGTGCTCGTTCTACCGACAATCGTTCTTGAACTAGCTGTTGGTCAATTAACTGGGCGAGCTCCTGTACAAGGTTTCTACAATCTGTCACCGGTCTTCAAAGGTTATTTTTTTAATGATAAGTGATCGTATATTTTTTCCGTTTTTGGATTCCTGTTCTGGCGTTTTCACTGTATTTTCATGAGGAAAAAAATCTACAAGTGATTAGTTATTGTATAAAGATTTTATCATGAGGAGCGCGTTTAGCACAGTGGTTAGAGGTGCCCTGTAATACACATAGGCTCATTTCTACTCCACAGGCTCACCAAGCCTTGCATCACTCCGGGCTCGGCAAATTGGTACAAGCTTTGTCTGGGAAGATAGCAGCGCTGACTTGATACATTGGAGGCCATCGCGAGTCATTATAAACGCCAGATATGAATTCAACACCTCCAACGGTACTTAATGAAGTCATGGTGCATCCCTTAGGGATTGGCCAACGCCGAGAGCCTCATCATTTTTTTTTGTTAATAATGCTGAGATATTTGCAAAACTCCGGACCGTAGGTGTCTGCCGCGATGGGGAACGAACTCGCTGTTGTCGTTTCCGGGGAGTAACGTTTCACCACCACACAATGCGGGTCCTTCGTTTTGCCCGTTCTCTCAGCTAGCTAGATTTTTTTTTGTTTTTGAAGCGACGGTATCACATTGAACGTAGTTCATTGCTTGTGCTCTCTCCAGGTAACCCGGAAGCTGTGGAGCGCTTTTTTTAAACTTGCAGAGCGAGTAGCGCAGTGTAAGAGGTGCATTGCGTTATACACGTCACTCATGGGTTTAATCTCACTACCAGCTTTACACTCACGCGGTGTTGGAAAATTGCTGCAAGTATTTTTGTGAAGAGGGGTAAGAACTAATTTAATTAATCGGTATTTCTCCAAAAGTATTACCTGGAGAAAGTATGCATTTAATCGCATCTACGATGTTACGAATGGAGTGGAATGCATGGTATTCCCAACACCAACTTTTATTCTTATACCCTCCCTTTTAACATGTTTTTACAAATATACGCCTTTAACTACTGTACTTTTTCTAATTCCAGATTTAATTTAGGAATTGGAATATCTCAAATTCTCTTCACATTACTAGTGTTGGCGACAATGACACGATTTATTGGATGGTTGATGTTGTTCTTATATTATCTCTTCTGGACCATTCAAGCAGATCGACCTGGTATCGTATTAGACATCGGACATTGATTTTTTTACAATAGATTTCAGATTTGAAGAAAAAATTCTCGTTTCGATATAGGATTACCTTGGTTGAACTGCAAGTACTTTCCCGAGTTTCTGTCAGCACCCTGCCGTGATGCTGGATCGATGGCAAATTTTACCCTTGCCGCTCACACTAAGCTTAGTACAGTACGATCGGAAAGCTCCTTCATGCAGTTCATGAGGTGATTCAGTTTTCCATTCGATAACTTTTTCATCCTTGTCATACTACATTTATCATCTAACATATTTTTCTTACCGCATCTTTCAGTTTTTCGTCAGTTTAGGATTTTTTAGTGCATTGGAGAAGCCGTCCGCTTCTATCAGCGACTTTGGAGACTTTCAGTATAATCTGCTTATTGTACAAGGTCTAGTGTGGATCATTGTATTCAGTGGTATTTGTTTCGGTGTGAGATGGCTTGGAAAGGTTTGTGAAAAGCTACGTAGTATACGACCAGTATCATCGGTAGTGCTGGGGATTTTTCCGTGTGTATTATTCGACTATGGCACAACCTATACATGACCCATATTTGGTCTAACTTTTCTCAAATCACAAGGATTCTACTATAGTGCGAAACTCAAAATCTCAATTGCGCTTCGAACTTGCGATTACCCTTTCTGAGTACTCACGTGTTATCGACTGGACAAGCCCTTTGCTCCTCAAAGCCCTTTGCTTCGCTTTTCTTTCAGCCATTTTTTTACCCTAGCGGTGCTGTCAGCAGTTATCTGTCCAAGAAGAATGATCTGAGAACCACAAATCGGCATTCAATCCGGTTAAGGTGAAGCTACAGGGAAAACCACAATGTTTTAACTATTGAAAGTTAAGACATTGTTTTCAAATTTTTGTTGAAGACTTTAGTTTGAAAAATCACACTGCAGCTTTTCATGTTATTGTTCTTTTTACTTGCTTGAAACTTGAATGGCCCATCCTCACTGGTTGTGCGGGCTCCAGCATAATTTCTATTTTTTCGGAGTTCTAGTTTAGCCATTGCGGTTCCTTGCAGTACCCGAGGTCAGCTCAGCGAAAGTCTGTCCCAGGTCGTTACTGCCACATGCAGTCACCGCCTTTGTGGATTAGAGGGAGATTCACCACCATGCGACTAGTCTGATAGCAGGACGGTGGGGGATCGTGGTATTGGTTTATTCTTAGTGGGCTTCCTGATCAACACATCAGGCACCTTCTGAGCTTGGAATACCCTGCTGTGGAAATGAATACGTGGCAGCCCAACACCCAGAAACATCTCCCAGCCATGATGAGGCGGTAAACCGTTTTGAGGGAAATATTATATAGGCAGAAAATAAAAGGTTAACACCATGAATCATGACGATGCGCGACAAGGTAGGTGGACCTAGTGTAACAGCGTGTCGGACTAATCGTTCTGTGAACGCATTGCCGTGCAATTGCTATTGCTGTTACCCTTTCCGCAGGCTAACACGTCTGGAGTTTTGCAAATATGTCAGCATCGTTGTGGTAGCACCACAATGCTTATTATTATTATTTGTTTGCTTGTTTATTGATTATTCTTTTTTTTGTTCTGCTATTACAATATTTATCCTATTTATCATAATTTTGTCTCAGGTGGTTCCATTGTTGTTCATGGCAGCGTTCAGTATGCTTTTGGCGCTTCTGATTCGTGCTTGTACTATGGATGGGTTAATGGCAATATTTAATGTCTATCTCAATGCAACAGACTGGAACAAGCTCGCTGACTATAAAGTATGCTTTTCCCTATGTCTTTTTTGAAGGAATTTTATTTATTTTTGGTTAAAGAGCAACGCACTGGAAAATTTGATCCCGTCGGTGTTCCCTCATTTAGGTCCTTTTGCACGACATCCGTAATACCGTACCCTTTTAATAGTTACTTCAGTTGTGGAAAGTTGCGTGCGAACAAGCTATTCTTGCCAGTGGAATCGGCTATGGTGCATTCATTACAATGGGCTCGTACAATCGACGATCCAACAATCTTGTCGCGTCAGTAAATTTGTTGTTTTTTCGCTATAAATTTATTTATTTTAAGTCAAAACTTGGCAAAAGGTTGATTTTTAACTGTGACACATCGTTTCCTATTGACGACAATGTCATTTTTTATAATAAATTTTTTAATAAATTTTTATGCTTAAGATGCTTGAGAGGCTGAAGACTTGTAAGACATATAGAAGGGGCTCTTAGAATTTCACGTTCTGTGGCTGCATATGGGGCTGCTGTGGCGCAGTGGTCGTAGGTGCCCTGCAACACACACGTGGAATCGATCCCTGCCCCATGGCCCACCAAGCCTTCCATCCCTCCAGGGTCGGTAACTTGGTACCAGCTTTGCCTGTGGGGATAGCAACACTGGCTCGATACATCGGCAGGCCACCGCAAGTCAGTGTAAAGGCTAGATATGCATTCAATCACCTCCAACAATGCTCGATGAATTCGAATGCATGGCGCATCCCTTAGGGATCGATCAACGCCGAGAGCTTTTAAAGCACTTAACTTTATGAATGCATATAACTTTTTGGAAATATTATTTTTACTTCGGATTCGCTCAGACCTTCAAAAAATTCGGAAGCATTCAGTGTTCCAAATATTTTCAATAGAAGCGCGATTACTGATTCGTAGGCACCACATTTTGAAAGGTCATACTGCCCATTTCGGCCACTTATTTTAAAAAATGCGAACCTTGACGAAAACAAGCAGGATAGGATGGCTTTGTGGGCTCCAGAAAATTGGAACTCTAATTTGATATAAGAAGGACGTCTGTATTTTGCTCGAAGAAATGCGGAGATTCTAATCGTTTTTATTCTACTTAATGCATTTCATCGTGAAGTGAGATACTTATACTTGAACGGCTCATCCTCACTGGTTGTACGGGCCTAGCATAATCACCATTTTTCGGAGACTTCCTGGCTAAGCCATTGTGGTTCCTTGGAATCCCGAGGTCAGCCTGGTCAAAGTTTATCCACAGGTCTTCACCACTACAGGCAGTCGAACCCCTTGTTGATCAGAGGGAGACTAGCCACTATTCGAGCTTGATACCAGGATGGTGGTTCATCTTGGGATTCGTTTATTCTTAGCTAGGCTTCCTGATGGAAACGCTGGACTCCTCAGCAACCCAGCAGGGGACGAATCCCTACGCTGTACATCGCAGTCTGACACCCAGGAATAACTCCCCCAGCTACGATGGGGCGGTATACCGTTGCGAGGAAGTGAAATATACTCGTCTTAAGTCACAAATAGCCATTTCTTGCATCTTGTATGCGTTGGCTTCGATGCACTTGATCTTTTGTGCTATTTGCCAGCCATAGAAGAAGCCTAGTCAAGAGTAAACCAGTACTAGGATCCACCACCGTCCTGGGATCAAACTAGTCGCATGGTGGCAAATCTTCCTCTCATCCACAAGGGCTGCGATTGCCTGTGCTAACTCAACGAACTCAACGCATGGTGGCAAATCTTCCTCTCATCCACAAGAGCTGCGATTGCCTGTGCTAAAGTCGACCTGGGATCGACTTAGCCTAGGGTGCTCTCCGGACTCCAGCAAACCACAATCACTAAACCAGCAAATATCCTCTCATCCACAAGGGCTGCGATTGCCTGTGCTAAAGTCGACCTGGGATCGACTTAGCCTAGGGTGCTCTCCGGACTCCAGCAAACCACAATCACTAAACCAGCAAATATGCGGAAAACGGGAATTGTGCTTAGGCCTGCATAACTAGTGAAAATGGGCTATTCAAGTATCAAGTATCTTGCATCAACATTTTAGTAACTTTACCTCCTTCAGAGTCGTTGTCGTTTCCAGAGAAGTGCCACCAGCCTTTTCACAAAGTATCACATGCAAATTATAGTGATTAATGATAATAATAAATGGTGATTTACCATTTTATGTTAGAGGCATACGAGTGATCTCACTCCTTTGGAAACGAAATTGGCTCTGAACAAGGCGATATCATGGAAAGGTTAGGCAGTGAGACCGAAAAAACAAAAGAAGTTATTAGTAACCGATTGTCAGCTCATTAAGGACAGTTCATAGGAGCAAAGCACTTGACCAGTTCTTGATCTACTGTTTTCTTCATTTACGAAAACGAATACAGGTTTGTTATTACAGAGATTCTATATGTGTTGTTACTAGCCATGTCGTACTGACGTTGATGCAATCCGTTACCGTAGTTGGTTTAGTTGGATTCATCGTATCCAGGACGGGCTTAGCGCCTTCTGATATCATGGATAAAGGTAGTCCACAATAATTCTGATCCTGATTACTTTTTTCTCTTTTTTTCTGCCGAGGTTTTCTATTTGTTAATGGTAAGGTAATTCCAGGTGAAGCACAAATGTGGCACATTCTAACCTATTTCTCCTATCTTCCGAATATGAAACTGTGGAGTGGATTGCTGCTTTTCGCATCGATGTGTATTCTACTTAATATATTTGTAAGTTTACGCTACTTTTAAGGGGGAGGATAGCACAATGGTAGTGATGTCCTTCATCACGAGCTTGGTGCTAGTTCCACTCCGCTCCAAGCCAACCAAGACTCTGATTCCTCCGGAGTCGCGAAATTGGTACCGAACGTGTGTGGAAAAAATCACTCTCTGAAAATTCAACTGGGTACCCCCCAGTCTGGCTATTGCACGACTCCAGGGAGAATTACTCAACAAGCATTCATTCTACGACATTCAAGATGAAGTGAAAATCCTCAAGCGATAACCGATGCCGCACGTAAAATTGGAAGATATTCGTGGCCAATGGATGCGAGAAAACGAATCGAATGTGGGAAGTGCTGGGATTCGCATGTTAGACATGAAAATGGGTCAAATAATGAAAGATTACACTACTTTTTGCCATTTTGGAAAGGCAAGAGTATTGTAATAGGCTCTAACTACAGTAGCGACGAGAAACGGATGACCCTATGATTTCTGGTTATTTTTTAGATAGAAAACTAGCTGAGAGAAACGCAAAGTAAGGGCCTCCGTGGCGCAGTGTGTAATGCACGACCCCCCAGAAAGGGAAATCGTGGTACGATCTGGCTCGAGGCCCAAGTTTTACGAATATCTCAGCGTCATTGTGGTTGTGATTCACATCCTACCCTGCCGTGAAATTTGTAGTAAGCAGTAAATAAAAAACTAAAACACTGTGATCTTATAGTTTTTTAACGGCAAGGAAAAATTATGTATGTCATTAAACGGAACCTGCGTGATTTTGTTTCACCTCAGTAAAACTTTCCTTTGTTATAAACAATTTGTTGTATTAAGTGAGAAATTTGTTTAGTAAAGAGAACTTAATTCTTAGAAAACAATTTTTGGTTCCCGGGTCGATTTTCTATTAACCTCAGGGTCGGATTATAAATGTATCGTTTTCTTTTTCAGCAACCGCAAGGTTGTTATACAGCACAAGTTTTACTTCCGTACAAAAACCATATACAGAACAAGGGTAGCTGACATTTTGAAAGTAGCGTTTTCTTCAAGATGGCGTTTTGGCAGTAGCGCCTTCTCCAAGATGGCGTTTTGGCAGTAGCGCCTTCTCCAAGATGGCGTTTTGACAGTAGCGCCTTCTCCAAGATGGCGTTTTGGCAGTAGCGCCTTCTCCAAGATGGCGTTTTTAATTTTTCTTTTCCTCCGTCTGTTTTTTTTACCCTAACGGGGCTATTAGCAAGTAGAAGCTGGCCACCTGTTAACGGAAATGATCTGGGGAGCACAAATATGCATTGTACCCAGCTAAGCTGAAACTGCACTCGAAATTAGGTTGCGTAACCTTTTTATGTGCTGCCTATTATTTTTTCATGGAGTGCTTTATATGAAATATAACCATGAGGATACTGAGAAATGAGCAAAACTGTTGTGTTATCTTAATGGTGCTGAGATATTTGCAAAACATCGTACTGCTGATTTTTGCGATGGGGACCGCATGCGCTATTACCCTTTCTGGGGGCTAGCGCGTTCACCACCGCACCATGCGAGTTCTTCTATTCGCCTTTCTCTCAGCCATGCTAATAACCCATAGGTGTTATCAACAATCACCGATGTTGCGTTGTCCGCTTACTTGCAAAACTTTGGCAACCTTTCACTCACGCCGCGGCATCATTATGAATATATTTCGCATAGTATCCTATCATAAAGAAGAAATAATATGCAGTAAATAAAAACTTAAGTACTTCGAAACCGACTTTCCTTGAACCTCGTGCTTAACCAAAGGGACCGGCCTTACTTGACACGAAGGCGAAGCCGCCACATTGAGACGAATACCAAGCATGGACCATCGACTCAGATCATCGGCTCTGGTGAAGACGAAGACGTCGAAACGTTAGCCGAAAATATATATAGTTATCAACCTCGTGTAACTTGAGACGAATACCAAGCATGGACCATCGACTCGGATCATCGGCTAAGACGAAGACGTCGAAACGTTAGCCGAAAATATATATAGTTATCAACCTCGTGTAAGCTCATCAAAGAAAGAATACATATTGAAAAAGTTAAGTGTTGTGACTTCTGCGAGAGTACAAAATCACTGACGTCATACATTGACATATCGTCAGAGATTTTTGCATGGGCCAGATACGGATTCGGCTAGCCTTGTAACTCTGCGAATGGAGTCAAATGCATGGTTCACTGATCAGTAGCAGATGATTTATTCTATAAATCATCATAAAAGGATAAAAAGGATAAAGCTCTCGGCGTTGATCAATCTTTGAGGGATGCGCCATGCATTCGACTTCATTAAGTATCGTTGGAGGTGATTGAATGCATATCTGGCCTTTACAATGACTCGCGGTGGCCTGCCGATGTATCGGGCTAGTGCTGTTGTCCTCCCAGACAAGTCTGGTACCAATTTGCCGACCCCGGAGGGATGGGAGGCTTGGTGGGCCATGGGTGCATTTCACGTGCGCGCCGCAGTGTCGCCTCCAACCACTGCGCCACACGTGCCCATAAATCATCATATTCTCGGACAATTGTAATATTAAGGCTTTTAGTGTCTTCTTTCATTGTCGGTGTTATCTGCTCTGGAAGATGCCCTCGGTGACCGTTGGTCACGTTGCTTCTTTCGTTTTGTGTTGGCGTTCTTCGTCTGTAGTGTAACTTTTGCCATTTCGTTATACTTCGCCACTCAGGTAGACCAGTAAAACATTCTTTTTCCTTTATTTTTTTACATTTCTACGTTTTTTTTTGTTTTAGGCAGGTCGTCATGCATATGAACTAGTCACTGGATTTCTCAAATACGTCACTGTTTTTGTTATCCTTACTTTTGAACTTTTCGCTACTGCCTGGTTCTATTGTGAGCGATTTTAACATTCTATCGTGGCGTGTTTTTCTTATTGCAATGAGCCAACTTCGTAAAAGGAAAATTAAGTGGATTAGTTGTAACATGTCTATGTAGCGCAGTGGTCGGAGGCACCCTGCAGCACACATATGGGTTCGACTCCCGCGCCCATGGCTCACCAAGCCTTCCATACCTCCGGGATCGGCAAATTGGTACCAGGCTTGTCTGGGAGGATAGCAGCACTGGCTCGATACATCGCCAGGCCACAGCGAGTCATTAAGGCCAGACATGCATTCAATCACCTCCAAAGATACTTAATGAAGTCGAATGCATGGCGCATCCCTCAGGGATTGATCAATGCCGATCAGTATCCTTTTTTAGTTGGAATACAGTGTGCTGTTCCAAAAGTGAAAGTAGGGTAAAGGCTTACGAGTGAACCAAACCCGATCGTAGAAAAGTTTAACTATAGTGTGGTGTCCACTCATGTATGCTAGCCTTTACGAAGGCACTTGATACATTTTGGTATCCAGTTTTTGAATTTACTAAAAGCTGAGGTTCTCGTTTACTTGTCTTCAAAATAGTCCTAATGCTATAGAGCGTTGAAAGATAGATGATTGGAGGCTACATCCGACGGAATCAATCTCAAACATCTTGTGAATCTACCGTCCTCAATCAGCATTAATACAAATTGACTGAACTTTTCGCACGCTGTTTGTCGGACTCCAAGCAATCAGGCACTGTGGAAAGTCAATGACATGACGTTCTGCAGAAAGAAAGAGGTGAATTACATGACATCAGCGTTGTACACTCAATCCAATCTGCTTTACTGTTCGGTACCTTCCGGACTGGAAGTTCTTCTATTCTATGTGAAGACAAGATCACTTGCATGGTAACGGCGTCCCCATTGAACCTGCCAATGCCTTCCAACGATTATAGAGTTCGTAGTTTCCCACTTGCCCACCTACTGTCATTTTATTCATTACCTTTGTATACCTGACAGAAGGAAGAAATTGAGAGGCTGATAATGGCATCAAGAATTGGAGAAGAAAAAGTGAAATTCCCCACGAACACCAACTCTTTTCTGCCGAGTTTTCGGAAACCTGCATGTCAAGTAAACAGGATGAAAATGCGATCAGCGTAATCGAACACGCTATAGAAAGGGCGACGCAAAGAGTATCGCATTTTGCTCAAGTGAATGTGGAAATCCGGATTTTCCATCTGCGACGCCGATCATCAGGGTCGTTGCCGCACTTGCCGAGGCACCGAAAATGAAGTTGCTCAGGCGTAAACGCACTGGCTAGGTAACTGAATAACCGGACTGGATTTTACTGGATGTAAAGTGCTCATTAGGAAGACTTTACATCCGATGAACAAACTTTTTTCTATGAAATGATTGTGAAGACCTCGGTATTTTATAAGAATTTGTCAGTCGAAAATTATGAAATATTTCTTTTGAGGTGCACATCGCCTGGGTATGGATCTTCACGTAATGTTAAGAAACGCATGTTGCTGGTGTTTTGGGCACTTCATTCTCCTCTTCACTTACCTTCTTCCAGTAATTCCAGCGGTGAGCAAACTTGGATGTGCTTGTAGTGGACGTTGGACGTGTAGTCTCCTTTTTCAAGAAAATCTCACGATGAATATCTTAACGTTTCACGATAATTTCCTTCAGTGATCAACCTCAGATTTCGTTGAGTATTTAGGGAATTGCAGTTCTGAATTTTCGTTCTTACGACTTCACAACGTTTTCACCAGCTATACATTCATGGCCATGGTCAGAATGGGTAGGAATTGCAATCGCGCTTGGACCCTTGATTCCTATACCTTTGTGCATACTTTTGACACTGTTAGGAGCATGTTGTTGCGGTGGAAAGGAAGGAATGTCAAAAGGACAGGTACTGTTAATTTTTTACACTAATTTAGTTGTTTTATTGATTGATATTCAAAGAAGTGCCTTGCAATACATGTAAAGTCGTTGGCTCGATCTTGCGCCTTGAACAAACCAATCCTCCCTACTCCTGGGGTCGGCAAATTTGCCTCATGGTTGTTGGGGAGAGTTAGACACGGTTGCTTGTTACATTGGTAAGTTATCGCAAATCATAATGAAGATCACATATGCATACGACTATCTCTACAATGCTACCAATGAAGTTGAATACATGACGCATAACTAAGAGATTATTCAATTCCGAACACTTTATCCTCTTATCGCTGTAAAAAGATAAAGGATAAAGTTCTCGGCGTTGATCAATCCCTGAGGGATGCGCCGTGCATTCGACTTCAATAAGTACCTTTGGAGGTGATTGAATGCATATCTGGCCTTTACAATGACTCGCGGTGGCCTGCCGATGTATCGAGCCAGTGCTGCTATCCTTCCAGACGAGTCTGGAACCAATTTGCGGACCCCGGAGGGATGGAAGGCTTGGTGGGTCATGGGCGCAGGAATCGATTCCACGTGCGTGTCGCAGTGGCGCCTCCAACCATTGCGCCACACGCGCCCGTTCTTATCGCTGTAATTACCTAAAAATGCTTCTGGCTCATTTCTACGACCTATAGAAATTATGTTGATCGCGAATAGTTTATTTCCTAATGCCAGTCGGCCTCTGAAAATTTAAATGGAGAGGTAGTGGTTCACCAGTTTTCAGCTAAGCTTTGCGATTTTACTACCCGCAGTTGCACTTTTAAGATCACCCTTGGGGATCTTGCATGACTTTGTTAATCTCCTCACATTTCCAATGCCCTTGAATGACAGTTGAAAGTCGAGGCTTCTGATATCAATGAGAGGAACATGTTCGTAATAGCTTAACTTAATGAAATGAAGAACAATAAACTTTATTACTTTTAAGCCGTGTGGGCGCGTGTGGCGCAGTGGTTGGAGGCGCCACTGCGACACGCTCGTGGAATCGATCCCTGCGCCCATGGCCCACCAAGCCTTCCATCCCTCCGGGGTCGGCAAATTGGTACCAGACTTGTCTAGGAGGATAGCAGCACTGACTCGATTGCATCGGCAAGCCACCGCGAGTCATTGTAAAGGCCAGATATGCATTCAATCACCTTCAACGATACTTAATGAAGTCGAATGCATGGCGCATCCCTCAGGGATTGATCAACGCCGAGAGCTTTATCCTTTATCCTTTTACTTTTAAGCCTATTAACGTTCGACTAAGGTAAATGGAGCGTTAATGAAATCCACTGGTCTCTATCCCGTTCTAATGCTCCTTCGTTGGGCTCTTTTCGTCAATAAACACCTAGAGCATCAAACTTTACTGCTGTTGTTTTTTTTTGTTGTTTTTTAAAAAACACTTTATGGTGATTTTTCCTTAGCAGATAGATGTATGGAAGGTTGTTTTTGAAGTTGCTGTGTTTCGTTTTTCTTCATTCAACATTCCTATTCAGCGATTGCGTTCCGTCTTCGCATCGCATATCCGAAGAGAGTATCGAGAAAAGTCATCTAGTAAACCGCCACCGCGATACACTGGAACCGCTCCAGGATATCTTCTTTTGCCTCAAGCTCCACTTGCGGAACCGGAAACATATGCGTAGTCTGGCTAACATAGATGTCTCTATATCTTCTTATGATAAGATAGTCGTGATACTCATTTTTAAGTCAGGTGAATACATTTTTCCACTTACAAACATTTTAATATAATATTGTGAAAGGTGTGTATGGCGTAATGATTGGTGATCCTTGTAACACGTACATAGTTTTTGGTTCGATTCTACGCCTCTAGTAGACCAAACCATTTATTCAACTTGGATCGGTGAATAGATAAGAGACATGTGTGGGAGGGTAAGAACTCAGAGTTAATACATCGCTAAGCCTCCATAATTCACTGTATAAGCTAAATATGAGTTCAATCAGTTCAACTATGTCACGAATGAAATCTAATACATGATCTGTACCCAAGGGACCATTACTTTCCGACCGACTTTCTTTCAAGAATGGGTGGTCCGGATATAGAGACTTCTGTGGCAATAAAAGGAAAAAATAAAGAAGAGAGCTAACCATTTAGTACAACCACAATGATGCTGAGATATTTGCAAAACTTCGGACCGCAGGTGTCTGCGGTGGGGAACAAGCGCAGTATTGTCCTTCACGGGTAGTAATGCGTTCATCACAACACCATGCGGGTCCTTCGTTTCGCCTACCTCTCAGCTAGTTCTATCGATCTCAGTCCCATCAGCAATCATCCGTCAACGGAATTGATCTGGGGAGCCCAAATAGGCATTGAACCCAGTTTAGCTGAGGCTGTAGTCGAAATCACAGTGCTAACTTTTTATTTGCCGCCTTCTCTAATTTAATAACCAGTTACTGTTTTTTTTTGATAATCACTTTGGTGACGAACTAAACCTTAATGGCCATGACAGTCAGACTTCATATATCGCTCTTAATTGGACGTTGTTACTTCAGTTGTCGGTACCGGTATTTCGAATGAATGGAAGAAGACAGCGACGAAGAAGAAGAAAGCTCCTCCTCTTCAGAGTTATCTTCATCTCATTTCTGTCTTTTCTTTTTCTGTTTTCTGGGCATTTTTACTAAAAGGATTTTTTTCTTCGTATAACCACATCTCGACATTATTTTCCTCTATCAATTTTCATTCATTACGGTTTAGTAGATCAAAATCTATAATCAATGATGAATCAATGATGATGAATATGCTGCCCCTCATAGTGAACCCTTTTCACTCGAATCTTTCATTCATCTCTTTCCTCTACTACTACTTATTGTATCTTAGAAAATGAGATTCGATTTTCTAAGATTTTCCTTGCTTATCTTTAGAAAGCAATATATATGCCATTTTTTTTGTATTTATGCTTGTAGTTGTCTCTTTTCTTTTTTCAAAATGTACTATTCCAATGGCTATGTTGCCCTTACAAGTTTTATCCTCGATTGTGTAAGGTAATCCCAGAGTATCCATCAGCTACGAAATAAAGAAGAAAAACTTCATTTGTCTCCGTCCATCTTGCGGAACCCCACAGTTCTTTGTTCAGTGCTGCTGAGTTCGAGTCTGGTCTTTTTTCATTTTTAAACCCTAACAGAGGTGATGCCTTCCAAAAGTGTTAAAAGCCATAGGGACATTTGCGAGCCATTCGGTAGAGATCCTACGCAACACTAAGGTTGTTCGAGGTTCAATCCCATACCCTGAGTTCACCAAGCATTTCATCGCTTCGTAAGAGTGGTATCAGAGTTGTCTCGGAGGAGAAAAATACCGGCTTAGTTGTTAAGCGTAGGTCACTGTATAGGCCTAATATATGCTCAATCGCCTCTATACTGTTGTGAATGGAGACGAATACATGGCGTCTTCCGCAGGGATTGGTCAACACCATTCATTCGTTCTCGACTAGATTTGTGAAGTTAAAACATGAAAGAATGCTCATGTGAAAACCACAATGATGCTGAGGTATTTCCAAAATTTGGACCCTAGGCCACATTCCAATCCAGGTTTAATCTTGCCGGGGACTGACATTTTACCCACTGCACCACTGAGGTTTTTCATTTCCCTTTCTCTCAACTTGCTTCAGTCAAGTGAAGTTTTTTATGTAACGATCTGGTAGGATTAATTGTGGATTCACACGTACCTACAGTTTCTTCTCTAACGAATCAAACAAGGAAGAATGTCGTCTTTTATTTCATATGTCAGGTAAGCAGTCCCATATCATTTGTGCCTTGTACAACATCGTTGAATTTGACTCGGTGCCACTAAGAAGACCCACATAAAAAAGACAAAAAGAAAAACTTCTATAGACACTTAGTTTGAATGGTCGCGTCTATGAAGAAGGCAATGGCGCCGAAATGTTGGACACAATAAAGAGTTTTAGCAGCAACCTTGGGTAAAATAAAAGGATAAAGCTCTCGGCATTGATCAATCCCTGAGGAATGCGCCATGCATTTGACTTCATTAAGAGTTGTAGGTAATTGAATGCATATTTGGCCTTTATTACAATGACTCGCGGTGGCTTGCCGATGTATCAAACCAGTGCTGTTATCCTTCCAGACAAGTCTGGTACCAATTTGCCGACTTCGGAGGGATGGAAGGCTTGGTGGGCCAGGGGCGCAAGGATCGATTCCACGTACGTGTCGCAGTAGCGCCTCCAACCACTGCGCCACACTCGCCCTCAACCTTAGGTAGGTAGCAGAAAAAAAACTACGATAAAGAATTAAAAGTGCGAGCTCCTCAGTACCGTATACTAGTTTGTTCATACTTTTTTATACGAGTCACTTTCGTTCCAAGGTGATCGCTTCGTATTTATATGGAATCATCAGCGCTGCGTCTATGTTTTGCAATAAGAACGACCTACATTTACCAACACCGAACTTCTCGGCGCTGGGTTTGAGCACACAACTTTTCTGTCGGTTTATTCATTACTTTGTTCGTTACTCTTCACAGTCACCGGCGCGTTCAGTAAATCCATGACACCGCTGTTTTCGAGCATTCTATGTCTTCCAAAGCTTTATGTCTTCAAAAACACCTTAATTCATCAATTCCAACCTTCATGTTAAGTTCTGTGGGCCTTGTCTTTCACGCCTAATCTCATGAATATTATTCAAGAATCTTTGGAATTGAGAACAACTCGGCATCGCTCCATTGGTCTACAAGGGTCATTTGCCGACAATGTATGGCTATAAGGTGTCCGCTGATGACCTGTTCAATCGGCGCAGTTTGTCAACATCACCATAAAACCACGAATCATTTTTCCAAAAAGATCCGTGGAATCGAAATCTTAAACTTCAATTAGTTGATTTCAACTGCATTCTCCTATTTTTTTAGTTTTTTTTTCTAGTTTCAAGCAAAGGGAATGGCAGGATCGACTTTCTATTAACCTTGGCACTGGATTTCAAATTCATCGTTTTCTTTCTCAGCAAAGGAAATTCCCCACAAAAGTATAACCTCAGTACTTTCGAGGCCAACAAAAGTCATCTATAAGACGGATGACCAGATAATCGTAAGAAAAACGCCTTTCAAGAATTTCAAGAAAAGGTGAGATAATGAAAACAAGCAAGGTCGCCTACCGTATGCGGCGCTTGTTCAATATTTGCTTAGGTTTTCTTTGGATGATCTGTCTTTACATGTCATGTGGTCCTCCATCATTTTTTTCACTCTTTTGGTTGTTCTTACAACCATTATTCGTGAAGGTCGTTAGGTTTCTGGGCTGATTCTGCATCAGATTGGGAAGTACTTATTTTCTTCATTCATGGATGCCTCAAATATTGACTGGATGTGGTTTTCCTTGGAATTTAGAGAGAGTTGTGTTGGGAAGTTACCAACATACAGCAATTGGTCCCAATGAATTGGACGATGTCTATCGCTTTATGGGTAGCTCTCAGGATAGTAATTATTGTTATTACTCGTTCAGGAACCGATCGAGTAATCATTGAATGACGGAGGGACACTTAGGAAGCCTGCAATCCTCTTTTGTAGACGTCAGCACTCTCCGTTCGTTTGAGTTCACGAAAAGTGTCACTTTTCTGCATAAGTCTTATATTTAACTATTTCTGAAGTTAGGGTATCTAGTCGAGTTTTATTAACTTTCGGGATACTCATGGATTACCTGTTAAGATCATTTTCAATACCCGTTGCGTCTAGCTGCCGGTGACTTCCAACCACCTCCGCCGAACCAATTCACACACATTTACGACGTGTAAATGGAAATGAAGTCTTTCCAACCTACAAGGACGAAAAACTTATGTTCCTGAATACAAATTGGTCTTTGGTCAAGGTCATTCTAGATTTCTCTTCGAATCCTTATTACCTTAACTGACACCCAACTACTTATTAGCTCGAAGTCCCTCAAATAACATGAAGATTCGTGGCTGGAATAATTATAGCTTATGTTTCTGAGTTTCACTTTACGAAGCTTCTATCGAAATAAAATATTCCTCAATATTATTGGTTTACCTCTAAATTTAGAGGAGACAGTGGATTTCTTCTATTGCTAATCAATAAAAACATCTATCATAACTCCCATGACCGACTGTCTATTAACCTCGGCATTGATAATCATATTCTTTCATTTTATTATTTATTAATTTATTTACTTTTTATTATTTATTTATTTTACTTTTTTCACTTTTTATCTTAATGATTTTTTTGCTGCTAATCTATAAACACATCTATCATAATTTTACAACTGCCTCCATGCCTTGGGCACAACTAGCAACATTTTTTTGTTTCTAAAAGGGTTTTTTTTTCAAATCTAATAATTGGAAGATTTGTCCTATTAGAGAAATAGTGGCTCTTGAAGTTATTGCTGAAATTACGCGAGGGAGTGGATTCCTTTGTGAGGAAGTGGATCCAGTAATAATTAGGTAGGTTCCTTTCTTTTCGTAATATACATCATCTCAACAGCGGGTCTTTAGATTCGAATCTTAGATTGTCTGGTTATTCTCACTTGGTCCTTAGTCATGCTAGTTCAGGATGTTCGCAATCCAATTCATCAACCTAGGTGGAGCTGGTTGATTTGACCGCTGTCGGATCGTATGCGGTGTGTTCGTATGTATGTCTCGGGTCATTCTCATTCGTTTTTATCATCTCAAAGCTGGTTATAATGTTATCCGTTCCTTCGTTGGTTCGTTTTTCTTTCTGGATCATAGCAATTGGTTACCATTCGGAATGATACAGCAGAGCGCGTTGTTTTCGGTAGTGCTTTCATCGGTTGACTTCTCCGATTTTTCTCGGATTCTCTGCAGTCGACTTCGCGTCCGGTTTTTTGTATCTGCGGTATCCTTGTATTTTTCCTGTCTCTTCTGTAAATCCTCTCAAATGTGAAATGAGAACTTTTGAACGATGTAATGATGGTGATGGTGATGCTTAATGTTCACTGAAAAACAGAGAAAGTCGTTAACGCTTCAGACGGTTATCTCATATTCCTCCGTGGGCATTTCCATGATGTTTTGCTTCGATGGTGCAGTTGTGCGCTGACAAGCTCCAGTAACTCTACCCTTCTCCACTAGGGAGCTATTTTGTTGTGATTTCAGTTTGTGAAAACGAACTGACTGTGTGTTTAAATTGTTAAGCTTACACGAAGTTGATAAAGAGTTTTATTTCAGCTGCTGTTTTGACTTCTTCGTCTTCATCATGTAACAATGACTAACCAACTATTCTAAAGTGATTCTATGGCTCTTATGAATAATTTGCGGACCACAACGCAATCAAAGCTATTTTCTTGATCAAAAACTGTTACAGGAACTAAAATTTGTGAGGAAAAAACTTTAAAAGCCGCCTGAGAGACAGGCGAAACGAAGGACCCGCATTGTGTGGTGGTGAACGCGTTACTCCCCGGAAAGGGCAATAGCGCGTTCGTTCCCCTCGACGGACACCTACGGTCCAGAGTTTTGCAAATATCCCAGCAATGTTGTGGTTGAAAAAGCTTTAGTAAAGTTGTTGTCTTACCTTCTTAATGTTTACCACTTCGGAAATCTCTGTCGAAGTCACCACCACGAGCATCTTAGCCTAAGGAAGGAACTTCTGCTTCGAAAATCTTCTTCTTAGGCTTAATGGATTACGAACCTTTCACAGTACAGAAGCGATGTAATGGTTTTTAAAATAGGTGACAGTAGACTTCTACATATCACTCTTACTATTCACATGTTACTGTCTACATAGACTTTGAGTGGATTGTGGTCACCTTCACCGTTCCAGGTTCTGAGGAAGACGAAATCCGCCGAAACATCAGTTGGTTGGTAAATAAGGAAACAAAACAACACCTCGTGTTCTTCCAACAAGGAAATAAAGAATTGTCCAGCGATTTTTATTTCCACTTTTTTTCTGAAGCATCGATAGAATTTTTAGCCTTTACTACTTCCCAAAAGGCTCATTAACAATGAACTATCGATCCACCAGAGTAAGCTCAATCCTAGAAATAGTAAAGTAGGTGTGCCGAAAAATACACTGTATGAGAAGTCGACAAACCAGCCTACGCTAATTAATTTTTTGCTTTTTCACAAATCAGAAGAAGTCGTTCATTGCAGTAATTGATGAGTGAGTCCTAATTTCTTCATTAGTTGACAACTGTAGGCTTGTCACCACCAATGGCAGATATCGCGCCGTTCGGTCTTCCCACTCAGCATCCTCATTCTAGTCTTATCTCCTAATTCTATCGCTATCATTTTGTTCCTGGATGGGCACTTTTCTTTATGGCATAGTTAGGGATCCCATAGCGCAGTGGCAGTGATGCCGGTCATCACGAGGACGGTGTTAGTTCGATCCCACTCCAAATTCTCCTGGCCAGAGAAATTGGTGCAGGATTTATCCGAGAAAAAGCATACTCTGCATTCCAAGTGGAAGCGCTCTAACCTGGCTATCTCAGAACTCCAGAGGGAATCAACTCGACCTGCATTCTACGACATTCAAGATGAAATGAAAATCCTCAAGCAGTGGCCGAAGCTACACGTAAAAGTTGGAAGGCATTCGTGGATGATGGATGCGGAGAAGCGAATCGATTGTGAAAAGAACTAGAATCAAAACAGCAGATGTGAAAGGCGACTAGTATGAAAATAAATAAAAGAAGTATAGCATAACTTTATAGACTACACGCTTTATTATTAACCTAGTTAGTTCATTCATTTATGTAACCGGACATCAGACATTTCGCAGAACTCGGCTCTTCATCTTCTCGATCCGTTCCTTAGCATCCGTCATTGACCAAATCAGATTTGAGTGTAGGTTCAGCTACAACATCAGAATTTTGTCTTCTTCATGAACGTCGTTGAATCTTCCTGGACTAATGAAATAGCATGCTCAAAGCTAGTTGCTGATCTTAACGGATAAGGAATAGCCTTCTTTAACAAGTCTCTCACCAGTTCGCCCACCGAAATGCGTTCTGGTTGAGTCGGAGCAGGAATTGGCGAACATTTTATGGCGTCTCTAACTACTTCGCTTTCCGTACTAGCGCTATGTTACTTCTATAACTAAATTGCCTTAGTCAGGTTTTATTTTGTGTTTGGCAGTTTTTTAGCAGTATTGGTATTTGAGATCAGAACGAGTTGATTATTTCATCATATTTTTATAGTCATTTCCAAAATCCTGTTCTTAGGGTACTGGTATCGATTTACGAAAATATTTAGTTCTTTTTAACAAAAGAAAAGGGCGCGTGTGGCGCAGTGGTTGGAGGCGCCACTGCGACATGCAGGGATTCCTGCGCCTATGGCCTACCAAGCCTTTCATCCCTCCGGGGTCGGCAAATTGGTAACGGACTTGTCTGGAAAGATAGCAGCACTGGCTCAATTGCATCGGCAGGCCACCGCGAGTCATTGTAAAGGCCAGATATGCATTCAATCACCTCCAACGATACTTAATGAAGTCGAATGCATGGTGCATCCCTCAAGGATTGATCAGCGCCGAGAGCTTTATCCTTTATCCTTTTTTTAACAAAACTGGTCAAATTCACTTAAAGTTTCTACGTTCAACAACAAAAAAAATCAATTTAAGATTATCTGAAAAATTCTATGTACTATCGGTTTTTCTGTCACGAGTGCACAGCTGTGTTGCTACCTGACCTTCCTCTTATCCAATCATCTAGTGATACAAACAGGCGTTAGTAACGCCTCCATTCATTCCATCCCTATTATATCTAGCTGGCTTTACTCTTTTTGGGCAGAAAAAAAACACCACATATGTTCGGATTTCCTTCATAGGGAGGTCGTACCGAATAGAATGATGATGTGGTAGATGTAGAGGCATTACCTATCACACTCTCCCGTCGGTACAACTCAATCGCGATTATTATATGGTGGTTTCAACTAAGATTCATAATTTGTCTGATTTCTCCGATATTAAAGCACTAGCTTAGCGCTGATCTTTGGTAGTTTGGATGGGTTGGAACTACGGATTCATTCTTTCACTTCCCTAAAACGGGATACGCCCCTCATAGTATCAGCGCTGCTTCGATATCGGATTCGACGATGCTTATCGCTCTTTCTTTTTAAATATGTAATTTCTAGATATTCAACGACTAGGCTGCAAAGGCTACAACGTAATTAAAATTGTAATAAGTCGTTCACAATAAAGTATGCAATAATATGTAGCGAAGTTCTGTCCGGTTGTACCACATTACTCATCCAGCCATCTAGTTGGCTCATTTTGGTAAAGCTTTCTATTTGGAGTTCTGAGAAACTCCTAAGGTCTATACTTTCTATTTGATTGACATTTTGTTGGTTGGACAAGTTATATTTTCCACATGTGTCTCAAGAGCACCTATGTCAGGATGTTTGAATTCCTCACCACGAGCACTCTCCGGCTTTTGGAAACCGGAACGAAGCCCTGAATCCCGAAGCAATTTCTTTCATGACTCAAGTGCAGGAAATAATTTGTTCTGAACTGGGTTTTCAGACAATATCGAAATTTCCTTAAGTTAGAAGAAAGTGTGACAGCAATTCCGTCATTGCTCACAGAAGAGCGTAGCGAGTAAGCTGGCAGAATTTCCTAGTTGATTGTATTTTTGTACTAGTAATGAAACGACGACGAAATGATCCATCTATAGCACATATGTTGTTATAGGACCCGTCTTTCTCTATCTTTACTTACAAATTGCTCAGTTTTCTTTGCCGTTTTTCATCTCTAGATTCAGTACTATTTATCGCTTATAAGAAGGATGAGAAGGATGTAGTAACAAAGGTAATAGATAGATGAATAGAAAAAGAAAGAAAGAAAGAAAAGATGCATTAATATGTGTCTTCAGTAATCTCTACCCATTTTAAAAACTGCCTCTTTGTGCCAGACTTCTCTTACGACATTCTACTTTTGAGTGCGTCGTTTATACCAATGTACAAAGTGCTCCTTAATCTTTCAGGAATCGCTATGGCTCTGCAAAAGCTGTCATGGGCAAGTTTTTTTTTTTTAAATCAGAGGCTATAATAAAGCTGTTAACAGCATGGCGTAAAGTCTTAATGTGTTCCGCGGATATCGTGGACTTTTTACTCCAGGCGGCCGTCGTCACAGTTTTTTGGCTTCCGATAGCGGATACGTCAACAACTGTCGTCAACGACATTCAAAGTGAGTAGATGATGTGCCTTCATACAGTCATCAAATCATCGTGATAATCAATGGTCAATGTCGAATACTTAGAAATGGTTTATTGAGATTAATACAGTGCGCGTGTAGCATGGAGAATAAAGTGCGCTGCCATACATGCGTGGTCACTGGTTCCATTCTACTCCTTGGCCTACCAACACTTTTATCCCCTTGGGATAGAGGGCGCACAAATTGGTAGAGGACTTTTCTGGTAGTGATAAAACACCTGATGTATCGGTGCGCTTCCAGAAATCAATACATAGGTTAAATATACAGTCAACCGCTTCTGCGATGGTACAAACGAAATCGAATGTATGGAGTATCTTTAAAGGTTAAATAAGCCTCGGATAAATCTCATAGGCGATTGAATACATATTTGGCCTATACACAAACTTGTCTGAGCTTAGTAATGTATGAAGTAGATTATTTTATCCTTGCAAAAAATTCCGACACCATTTTGCTAACCTGAGGGTTTGTTTCACTTGGCACCCGACATCGAACCAAAGTCCTTGCATGTATTAGGGCGTCTCTAACCACTGTGTTAAGCCTATCGTAAAGAATAAAAAAGGATGAAGCTCTCGGCGTTGATCAATCGCTAAAGGATGCGCCCATGCATTCGACTTCATTAAGTATCATTAGAGGTGATTGAATGCACATCTGGCCTTTACAATGGCTCGCGTGGCCTGCCGATGTATCGAACCAGTGCTGCTATCCTCCCAGACAAGTCTGGTACCAATTTGCCGACCCCGGAGGGATGAAAGGCTTGGTGGGCCATGGACGCAGATATCGATTCCGCGTGTGTGTCGCAGTGGCGCCTCCAACCATTGCGCCACACGCGCCCTTTTGTAATGGAATGAAAAACACTGATAGCAACACTACTGTGTTAATTTATGATGTTAGTATTCTTCGATGATTTGTCTGATATCATAAACTTATCATTTCGGTACTGTTACAGCGATTTGTTCGAAATCCGATGTGGATGTAGTGGTCGTTATTGATACAACATCGACATCGTTGAACACTACGGAATTCTTAGTTCAACAACATCGTCTACTTCGAACGCTGAAGTGAGAACTGCTAGTCATAAAGAGTAGAGTATTACTCATATGTGATTCACACCACATATCAGATCATTTTTTGTCTAGTCGCAAAAGTATGTATAATCCTCAAGCAGTTCATCTCCGTTGAAGAAAGAAGATTCAGTGGTTCAGAAAAACCATCGAAGCAAAATTATGCATACCTGGGAAGCTTCTTTCTTTGAAATCAGAACGAATGCAATGCTTTTCGAAAAATCCTGATTTAAAGTTGTTAAACAGTTTTCTAAACAATGGTAGAACCGGGTTTTTCAAAAAATAACTTCTTAACTTTAAAGGCGATTGTCGAATAAGTTGAATGGTACTCGATCGGTACGTTATGGTCTGATTACGTTTCATGGTCCAGTGGAGTTGATGCTCGAACTCGAATCTCCGTTTGCCAGTGATTCAGAAAAGGTTAGTAAACTAATGATGAATAACATAAAATATTAAAGGATAAATAATAAAGCTCTCGGCGTTGATCAATCCGTGCGGGATGCGTCGCATGCATTCGACTTCATTAAACATCGTTTGGTGGTCATTGAATGCATACCTGGTCTTTACAATGACTTAGGGATGGAAGGCTTGGTGGGTCATGGGCGAGGGTATCAATTCCACGTGTGTGCTGCAGGGCGTCTCCCACCACTGTGCTACATGCGCTCTAACGCAGCTAGCATACGTATGCCTTCATTCATTATTACGGTTGTATGAATGGAGTCGAATGCATGACTCATCCTTATGGAACTGGACAACATTGAAACATATCGTAGAGATGAATGAATGCGCATTTGGCCTACATGTTTTTTCGCTGAATACCTAACACATCAGTGTTTTTATCTCCTGATTTCGTTTTACCAACACTAAAAGAATGAAGGTCTAACTTCTCCCTGGCCGAAGGATCGAATCGACGATCATATGTGCACAATCTAAACATTCAGAGCCGCTGCTTTGCATGGGCCAGTGCGATCTCTGCATGTGTTTTAACTATTCGAAGGGAACTCGCGCTAACCGAAACTCCAACAAGTTTAGTTCCCCATTTTCATATCAATCGATCATTATTTGCCCTTATAGGTGTCCAATCTGGTTGCGTCTGTACGACAAAGTGGTCAGTCGACATCAAACTCGGTGGTGAGGGCTTTGGATGAGGCATTGTCGATGTTTTTTGAGTCACGACCAACCAACGAATTTGATCAGCGGCATAAAATCATCATTCTGGCTCATGATGGCGTGAACACAGATCTAGTTGCCGAAACTGTGGAAACTGTGTGAGTCTATAGATGACATTGATGGCCCTGTCCTTGCATGTATTTACCTTACGTGTCTTCTATGCGGGCATTATTTGCGTGGGTGTGGACGCTCATGTGTATATTTATGCATTTATGTTTGTATGAAGGCGCGAAATGTTTCCACTGTTCTCTTACTGTAACGCATACAAATTTGTACACAGCGGCCTCTTGCGAGAATCTGCATGAAGCTTCTAAGTCTGAACTCAAAGACTTGGGTGGCACTTGTTTTGTTTGTATCTCCAGCCTAAGTACTCTAAATAGAATCAATATTTTTTTACTGTTTGCTTTTTATTTTCTGCTGCTATAATTTTTACGGCAGGGTATTAAGCGAAATACAACTACAAGATTGTTGATATATTTGCAAAATTCCCGCTCGCAGGTGTCTGCGGCGGTGAGGAACGAACATGTTATTGTCCTTTCCGGGCAGTAACGCGTTCACCATCACACCATGCAGCTCCCTCGTTTCGTCTGTCTCTCAGCTAGTTGTATCGATCAGTGTCATCATCAATCATAATATTTTTTTATTATTATCACTCCGATATCATCATTAACAAACCCGAATATGTCCTAATTCTTGCATCCTCCTCGTTTAGCGTATTGGGATCAGACTTTTATGGAGAAGCCCTCTTCTAGCTATTACAAATGCCATCTGCTACCTACAGTGAAGGCCTGGTAACGCTGACGTGGGGCTACTCCAGAACTGCAAAAGGTGTGAGCATCAGGTCAACCGGGATTTAATGATATTCTTCACGAAGACCAAAATCGTAAATCCAATGATCATCGAGAATTACGAACACGAAAGTAACGAATTAGAGGGCAGAAGTGCTGTTATCTGCACAATATGGAATTTTAGGTCGTGTCAACCTAAATAAAGAAAAAATAAAGCTAGTCTATATTTATTTATGATCTTATAAACTGATCTTCTTTAGCTGGTGCGAAGTTGGTATATGTCTTCGTTGTCGTTGTTGTTGTAGTTGGTCCCACTCGTAACATCACGGCTCTGAGGAAGGCGAAATCGTCGAAACGTCAGCCATCGACCAACAACAGCAACAACGACAACGAAGACATATACCAACCTCGCACCAACTAAAGAGGATCAGTTTATAAAATCATAAATAAATATAAAAGGATAATGGATAAAGCTCTCGGCGTTGATCAATCCCTGAGGGATGCGCCACGCATTCGACTTCATTAAGTATCGTTGGAGGTGATTGAATGCATATCTGGCATTTACAATGACTCGCGGTGGCTTACCGATGTATCGAGTCAGTGCTGCTACCCTCCCAGACAAGTCTGGTACCAATTTGCCGACCCCGGAGGGATGGAAGGCTTGATGGGCCATGGGCGCAAGGATCGATTCCACGTGCGTGCCGCAGTGGTGTCTCCAACCACTGCGCCACACGCACCCCTAAATAAATATATTAACCATATATGCCGAGGTTTATAGAAAGTCGGTCATTTGAGTTATAAAGCTAGCCTACTTCGCCATGTAGCATGATTTGTAGATTTTTCAACAACTTTTCACATATGTCTATCATACATGTTTGTTTTCAGTTCAAATGTCGAAAAATTGGGTGTAGTCGTGTTCGCACTGACTGGTAGTTCTCGTCCGAACACCTTCGCCTTGCTAGGATATGCCGGCTTAAGAGATCGTCTGTTCATCTCTGACACTGATCATGCCACATTCCAGGATTCTCTGGATGAGGTTTATATTTTATAGAGATTTGAAGATCTTCTTTTAAAGCTTCGATTTAGTTAGTATTGTTCTTACCAGAATATTGATTTTTTAAGACTTCTTGTTGATTTTCCTGTAGAATCATTTCGATCTAAAACGGTGATAACTACAGGGAGAGATCACTGTAATAAAAAAAATGGTGATTATTCGTCACCATTTCGCATGGTAAAAGGAACTTTTCACGAAAATGAAATTTTGCACTTATGAAGATCACATCGATGAATTAACTGAAAGGACATATTCTGTTTCTAAGACAATTGTTAGGGACACATGTAGTGCAGTGGTCGGAGACACCCTGCGACACGCACGTGGCTCACCAAGCCTTCCATCCCTCGGGGTCGGCAAAGTGGTACCAGAGTTGTCTGGGAGGATAGCAGCACTAGCTCTATACATCGGTAGGCCACCGCGAGTCATTGTAAAGGCCAGATATGCATTCAGTCACCTCCAACGCTTTAGCTGTTATGCTATTCCTTTTCGTTTTCCTCTCTTTTTCCTTACCTTAAGCACCACTAATACAAGATCTTCCAGCTTGATTTCTCTCCTACCTTCGTTTTTCTTTCACTTTATTCAAGTGCAATGATTAAAATGCACTAATTGCTCTGAAGTATTCAAGAATCAGTGTAGGAGTTGGGGATCTGCGAGAACAACGCAACTTCACTCTCGACATCGTCAAAATTTCCGAAGAGGAGGAGAATTCATGGAGTGCTAGAAAAACGTTCAAAGGATGATAAACAAATTTTTCTCAGCGGTCGAAAATGTGACTTTAAAAAGGTGAAAAAGTTTTCTTTGCTGTCGTAGTTTGAATTATAGCGATATCGATTTTATCGATTTGAAATATGATGGAAAAGGAAGACGATAACGAACGTTCAGGTGGATCTCATTATTGTTCTTGACACATCTGGATCTGTGTTTCGTGTTTTCGACGATCAACGTGCTATTGCTTTGGAGATAATGGAGGAGATTCCTCTGGATGCCTTTGCGGATTCCGTACAGGTAAGCATTACTAGCAAAACAACTGCCCGACTAGTCTTAATATAAGAAAAAAAGACATTTTACAGTATCCATTTTCTAGTTCCGGCTTTTAAAGAGCTTGTTTAAGTGCTGCAGGAATAAGCAATCTGTAGCAACGAAATTTTTTAATACGTATTCTTTCTTTGATGAGCTTACACGAGGTTGATAATAATATTTATTATCGGCTAACGTTTCGACGTTTTGAAACCACATTTATTCGAATTCGGTTCGTTTCTTCGGATGTGCCGTCCACAAACGTTCCAGGCCTCGGCGGCTACTGTTTGAGGACTTCTCCGGCTTCGTCACACATGTCGTTGAATTTCAGTTGAATCGGTGCTCTTGGAAGTCTCAGAAAGCCGTGATGAGGTTTTCCCACGTTGATTCTTCAGTCAGATTCGGCTTGCAGCAGTCTAGTACGACCCCAATTTTCCCTCTCCGAAGATTTGAGAATCTTGGATAACACGAACCAGTATCGGACTAATCCTTAGATAGGTCGAAACGTCTGCGGATCGAGTATGATCACTACCGCTACGTTGCTCGCTGCTAG
Organism: Angiostrongylus cantonensis; assembly: GCA_009735665.1. Taxonomy (NCBI): domain Eukaryota; kingdom Metazoa; phylum Nematoda; class Chromadorea; order Rhabditida; family Metastrongylidae; genus Angiostrongylus; species Angiostrongylus cantonensis. The sequence continues at coordinate 1,597,720 of MQTX01000074.1, forward strand.
CGATGAAATTACTAGCTGATTATTTGGAGAAAGTAGAAGTTTATTCTATTTTTTGCAATAATATAATCGTCCAAATTTTTCAACCTTTTGAAACTAGAGGGCTGGTAGCGCATAAGAATGGTGCTGTTCATCACGAGCTGTGTTCACATTCATCACTGGTTCGACCCCACACCAAATTCACCAAGCTTGTCACCTCTCCAGGGTTGTGAAATTGGTGCCGAATTTGTCTGGGAAATCTTCGCTCTCTGAAATTTGAATGAGCTTTAGTACGGCTATCTGTTGACTCCACATATTACCGACTCTTCGAGCATTAAACCATGTTTATAAAGAAAAAAGCGATCCTCAAGCAGCAACCTGACCCACACATGAAATATTTAAAGACTTGCATGGATATTGTAAGGAATCGAATGGAATGCAAGATGTGCTGAGATCGCAAAGTGGCTGTGAAGATGGGTCAGGTACAATAAATAAAAATAAATAACAATAAAATCAGCCAATTTAAAAACTGAAAGTTAAGGCGTAATGAAAACCTCTCAGTCAAATTTATGAATTCAGGTGTCAGTGATTCGGTTCGCTGCGTCCGCTGATGTTATTCTACCATTTCTGAAAGGAAGGGCCTATTCAGAAATCAAAGACACTGTAAGAGAAGTGAAATTCACAGGACAGAATACCAGAATAGCTGGCGCTGTTGAGATTGCCGTGGATGAAATGATGCGAGCAAGGCGACCGGATGCTGTGCAGGTACGATAATGTATAGTATGTGAAATATTACAGTTAAGTAACTTCCGCGAGACGGTTGGAGCACAATGAGTTAGAGGTGCTCTGAAACTGAACCGTGATTGTCCTTACATCCACTTAGGATCAGAAAATTGGCTCAGACATGTTTTGGAAAGAATAAGAGCACTTACTTCAAACATATGCGTATCCAATACTTCTATTATATTACTTTTGAAAAGACAGATTAATTATTTGAGGTCTTCGTATTGATTTCTGACGGTCATGGGCAGGAATACTGGAATGTTGTGCAGGCCACCGGCAAACGATTGCAGGTGCATTTCACATTAGTTCTTTATCCTCCTTTTAATTCTTTCGACGATTCTGAGTAATGAGCAGTACTTTTTCTTGTTTTTTGTAGGGCTGTATCGCACTGACTACTGTTACATTTTTAGAAAACTGGTGCCGAGTTATTCGCTGTCTCAGCCAGTCCTGACTACAATAAAGCTGAGCTTCTGATTTACGTGGGGGATGAGAGTCGAGTATTTGTCGGCCGAAAGTACGATAGGTAGGACATATATGACAACGATGCTGTTTGAGAGAATCATCTAAAAGGGAAAAAAGACAAATCAAAAGTAGAGTTTCCATCGTAACTTTTATTTCAAATTTACGACTATTTTATGGTTCTTGATTCGATTTTGCTCGCTGGGCTAACCAAACCCTCCGACCTTTCGATTTGGTCAAAGCGGTAATGGATTTGCCTAGGAGGAAAAGAAGTGAAAGAAGAAACAAAGGAAAAAAGGGAAAAAAAAAAGGAATAGCATAACAGCTAAAGCGTTGGAGGTGAGGGAAAAAAGACAAATCAAAAGTAGAGTTTCCATCGTAACTTTTATTTCAAATTTACGACTATTTTATGGTTCTTGATTCGATTTTGCTCGCTGGGCTAACCAAACCCTCCGACCTTTCGATTTGGTCAAAGCGGTAATGGATTTGCCTAGGAGGAAAAGAAGTGAAAGAAGAAACAAAGGAAAAAAGGGAAAAAAAACCACTGACTTGATAGAGCACTAGACTTTGCAAGCCATTCCAGTAGGCTAAATGTGTATTCAATCACCTCTGTGATGTCACGAATGGAGTTCAATGCATTGAACATCCACGAAGAAATGATCAGCACTAAATGCTCTGCCTTTTTCTACCCTACGATAACCATTGATCCAAACTTCGATTTGTTACAAATGCTTGATACTTTTTTTAAAGCTTTAGAAAAGAAAGGTTTTGCAGCTTTTTACCTACGATATCGTCTTACCTGAACGACTGCGTTTCCAATAGTGACAAATCTGTTGCGAAGCTTCCTGGAAAACACCGCTCACTGGTAATTGAATTCTGGGAACATTTCTTCTTCAGAAAATCATGCTGGACGAATCTGATTTCACTGATTGCGTTGAAATCTTGTAATACTGTACAAATCGTGTTCAGGAGTTTTTAAAAACCACAGAACCGTCCACGTTTGAAAGCCTGTCCTCATCAACAACCAGTGAATCGTTTTCAATTATGAATGGACCACTAACGACAGCAGTTGATGTGATCATGAATGAAGAATTTCCTTCTTCGGGTTGGTGTCTTTTTGGGAATTTTTGGAAACTTCTCAAAATCTTTACGCTTCATTGTAAGCATGAAGGAGAGCATTTTAAAAGAAACGTTCTAAATAACAAACATAACACAACTATTGAAACCTCATCTAAAATAACATCTTGTAAACTGATTTTCTTGAGCTGATGCGAGGTTGGTACAATTTCCCATTGTCGTACTTGTTTCTATATTTCGAAAATTACTTACTTAATACTTGAACGGCTTGTCCTCACTGGTTGTGTGGGCCCAGCATAATCCTTATTTTTCGGAAATTTGCTGGTTAGGCTGTTGTGGTTCCCTGGAATCCCGTGGTCGGCCTGCCCATGTCTATCCAGGCCTTCACCATCACAGGCAATCGCAGCCCCCATGGATCAGAGGGAGGTTTACCTTCACGCGCCTTTGATGTCAGAACGATGGTGGATCCTGGTATTGGTTTACTATTATCTAGGCTTCCTAGTGAGAAAGTTCTTAGCTTGGGAGTTCCTGGCAGGGGGATGAACCCTCCGCTGTACATCGCCGTCCGACACCCAGGAACACCTCTCAGCCACGATGAAGCGGTAAACCATTGGGAGAATCGAAATATTAGTGCAATATAATCATTATTTCGACATATTGATGTAGTCAAGTTCGTCAGGTATTTAGAGAATCCTGAACTGTTTCTGAGATAATGAAAAACGGATGGGATGTTTCGTAAGATAGCATCGTCCATTAATCAGGGATTTCAAACGATGCGAAAAGATTCGCTTTTTATTAAAATTTACTTTCTTTCTTGCTCTTCCGATAAAATGCAAATCTCGCGACGACAAACCTTTGTTTGTCGAGGATCGGTAGCTACCTATGGTAACATCCTTAGCACGACCTTATTCAACTGCTTTGAAGGTGCAAGAAAAAGACCACTTGCCAAACCAACAAACTTCCTTAGCTTTCATTTGCTGACTATTAGGTTTTTCACGGCGGAATACTGTGCTAAATAAATAACATGGCTAGGAGAATGAGGAAAGGATCCCTGTCGGCGTGGAGCACGTGAGCCCTCGAAAAGGGCAATCACGAGTTCGAAGTCCACTATTGCCCTAAGTTTTGCTCACATCTTAACACCATGCGGTTGAAGCTTAGCATTATAATAGGTAAACTAAGAAATATACTGTTAGAACCAGAATAATTTCTTATGAATAAGTACCATTGTGCACGAAACATATGGTAACGATCTGTACCTATAATGCACGTAAGCTTGCATCCGATTCCTCGATAGAGGACTTACTTGCTCATGCAAGCAAGAATGATAAGGTACGACGTCATCGGCATGGCCGAGACGAGACGAGGCCACCCATTGAATGCCGTATATGACACTGAAGAAGAGCTGTTCCTCGGAACATGCGACAGTAGAGGCGTAGGCGGTGTCGGCGTTCTCGTCAACACGAGTTTGTCCATGAACATCGATTCATTCGAACAGCTTACAACCCAAATCGGACGTTTACGATTAAAAAGATGTGGATCAATACCGGCTTTGGCAATCGTTTTCGTGCTAACATCAAAATATGGTGAAGAAGAAGTCGAAGCGTTCTACATGAACTTGGAGAAGTTCTACAGAGAAGACCGTACATTCTTTAAGGTCATCATTGGAGATTTCAATGCCAAGATTGAACCAAGAAGAACGTCTGAGGAACGTCACATTGGGACCCACGGATTAGAATGGAACGAACAGGGTGAGCGGCTCTCTAAGTTTATCATGGCCACCAAGACCATCCATGGTAACTTGCAATTCTAGAAGCCTCGCCGCCAACGCTGGACGTGGGAATCCCCCAATGGAGAGTACCATAACGAAATAGACCACATCATAGTAAATAGAAAGTTTTCCCTAACCGATCTCGCTGTTGTCCCTAAATTCTGCACGGATCAGACCACTGCCTCTCTCGTGCAAGATTCTATTTCTCGCGGAGAGGAGAAATAGCCGCTAAAATCAAAAACCGAAGTCCAAGAACCACGACAAACTGGGACTTATTCAACTCATTAGTCGGCTGTTGGGAAGATACCGTTGTCGACAACATCGACGAGGAACACGATCGACTCATTAAACATCTTCACGTTAGCGCTATGAAAGCTTAGAGTTCGAAAGTCACCAAGAGACGTCTGTCCCCAGAAGCTCTCAAGCTAATATGCCAACGTGGAATCGCGCGACCTACAGACAACCGCGAACTAACCTCCGAGCTTGTGAAACAATGTAGACCGGCGATAAATGAAGATCTCAAAAAGAGAAGAGGAGCCGTAATGGTTGAAGCTGCAGAGGCTGGGAAAACCATTCGCAAAGCCTGCCGAAGCTTCGCCAATTACAAGACCAAGATTATTGCACTCCGACGCCCAGAAGAACCAATAACAGCGTCCAAAAAGGCAATGGAGAAAGGCAGAGAATCATCCACGAATACTACTCAGATCTCTTCGATAGCCACGTCCATCTCCCGTCTTATGAAATAAAAAAAGGATGGATGTGCTGTTCACCGGTTCTCCCTTCCGAAATCCGACATGCCACTTCGTCAGTGAAAAATCGAACAGCACCAAGTCCAGACAAGATAAGATCAGAACATCTGAAGAACCTTCCGCCAGTCCTCGTAAACACACTGGTTCAGCTCTTCACACGTCGCCTGTCTGAATGCAAGGTCCCTTCTCACTGGATGATCAGCAAGACCGTGTTGTTGTTCAAGAAGGGCGACTTACACGATATAGGCAACTATCGCCCAATCTGCTTGCTGTCTGTCGTCTACAAACTTTTCACTCGAGTCATCTTAAACAGGATTGACAAAACACTAAACGAAGGACAGCCATGTGAGCAAGCAGGGTTTCGAAAAGGATCTTCGTATGCCCCATTCACACCGGACGGAACGAATATCTTTGAATGCTCCAGTTATGTCTATCAAGATCTGGAAATCAATATGATGAACGACTTAGCTCCAGAGCTGAGCAGAAGGAAACGAGTGGCTTGGGGAGTTTTCAATAACATCGAGGATGTAGTGAAGAGAACAAAGAACACCCGACTCCGTGCCCACCTTTTCGAGTCAACGGTTCTTCCAGCCCTAACGTATGCGTCAGAAACCTGGTCGCTGCGTAAGCAGGATGAAAGATTACTCAGCGTTATCGAACGCGCAGTCGAAAGGACGATGCTAGGAGTATCCCGTTTCACGCAAGCGAGGATCCGAAGCTCCGACCTTCGTCAACGATCAAAAATTAAAGATGCCGTTCTATATGCCAAACATTCGAAGATAAGGTTGGCCAAACACGTAATGCGTATGAATGATAACCGATGGACAAAAACTGTTAGTGACTGGATTCCTCGGGATGTCAAACGTACTGCAGGAAGACCACCGAACCGATAATCAGAGTTCTTCACGAAGAGCCTGGACGAAAGATATTTTGATCGACGAGTCCCTAGAGCGAGCAGGCTACTACTCTTGCACGCGACAGGAAAAAATGGAGGATTTACTGGCGCTCGCTCGAGTCACGCGACAATCAACGGGACTACAGGTGATACAAGTGATACAGGTGCACGAAACATGCTAGCACTCACCAAGGATTCCATCCTTCTCTCTTTCAAATGAATTAGTACTAGAACTGTATGAGAGAAAAGGAAATACTGTCTTTATACATCGATAAGCAACCAGAAATCATTATAAAGATCAGCTATTGATCAAACCACTTCAATGACGCTACGAATGCTGTCGAATACATGAGACATCGCGAGATTAATCATCACTAAACACCTTGTGCTATGCGCTTTAATATACAGGAAAACCTGAAATATTTTATTAGGCAAGCTGTTGATTATCGCTGCTTTGATTTTCGACACGCCTTCTTTACAGGTGAACCAGTCGGCGGCGTAGATGAAGGAAACACGTCAGGAGGAATGACAAAGGCCTCGTTAAGGTTTAGAGACATTGCTAAGGTGAATCAGAAGGTTTTCGTAAACCATCTTCGCTATGAAATATGAACCGATTCAACTGAACAAATACCAACATCAACCAAACTTTATTTGTTGGCACTGGAAATGTCTTATTTTTATTATAAGTATGAACACTGTTAAATAGTAATTCCCAAGACCCACTTTCTGTTAACCTCGCCATTGATACGAGATAATAACGAGGTTATAATAGATGTTTTTAGAGAATTTGTGATATACTATTAGTTACCTTGCTATAGGTACTGTATCAATCCTACACAGCTTCCCTTTGTAGTTGGCGATTCGAACTGTGGAGTTGCTTCCTACTAGAGAGCTTTCGTCTGGCAAGATTCGTGTGGGCGTAATCAGCTTCGCTCAGGTAAATTTATGTTCGAAACACGAAACTGACGTTAGCTATGTTGTTCGCTTGGTAATGTCATTTTTGAAATCTAGGAATTACGCTAATGAATATACATGGAATTATACACATATAACAGTAATAAGAAGAGCTTTAAATACCTTAGTAATAAACATGAGTATTCCCCATTTTGAGTCAAGGATAACTCAGTGATAGCGAAATGACTTCGCATGCACATGCTATCTTTCGTCCACAGCGACTTACGAACACTGAAAACGGCTACGACTGGATTCCATGGAAAATGAACTTGACGAACATTGGACGAGTCTTCAAGCAACCAACACAGCCACACACAAAATCCAAAGACAATCATATGGATAAGGATAAAGGATAAAGCTCTCGGCGTTGATCAATCCCTGGGGGATGCGCCATGCATTCGACTTCATTAAGTATCGTTGGAGGTGATTGAATGCAAATCTGGCCTTTACAATGACTCGCGTTAGCCTGCCGATGTATCCAGCCAGTGCTGCTATCCTCCCAGACAAGTCTGGTACCAATTTGCCGACCCCGGAGGGATGGAAGGCTTGGTGGGCCATGAGCGCAGGAATCGATTCCACGTGCGTGTCGCAGTGGCGCCTCCAACCACTGCGCCACACACACCCAAGACAGTCGTGGTTAATGGATATTGAGAAACGAATTGAGTGAGAAAGGTGCTGGAATCTGCAGAATACGAGCGACGTTCGGTCACTTGCAAAAGATCGCGCAATCCAGTGTAGTCTCCCAAAGTTTCCAACTTCCTTTTTGAAACCTTCGTCTATTATTCTATGTCTATCTCCTATAGAATGCCAACGTCTTCTTCTTATTCCTTCTTCTCATTCTAAAAATTTACAAAATAGTAATTATTCTACAGATCCAAGGAGTCGTAGCGTGAAAACAAAAAGCCCCTTACGTATTACTCTAAGAGACGCTTAACTTGAACGACTTATTCTAGGGCACGAGATTGGAACTGCCATTAGATCGGAGTCATCGAGAGCTTGCAATAAATGCCCTTCGGAACATTCATCACACCGGTGGTACTGGATCATCTGTTTCTGGAGCACGTTTGGCTTTACAGGTTGAAAATGTTGAATGAATAATTACTTCAAGAGAACAGATTGCAGGTTTCTTTTTTGCGTTCTTTATTTCGTACATTCAAAGTTACAGCAATTTATCTCATCTCGACGACAATCAGCTCGACTCGTTACGGTGCTTTATTCCAGTAGTCACAGTCAAGATTATTGGAGGGAACTCATTAAAACTTCAGTGTAGGTTTTTACGGTGGCCCAAATATTTTTTCTTCAAACAAACACCCTTTCACCCCAATATTTCGGAACATTTATTAAAGATGTTTTATGAATAATCAAATTCGTTTAGTTCATTATGCATAAGGATTCTTCAGACACCCATAATGATGATGAGACACTTACAAAGCTCTGGACTATTGGTGTACGCGGTGCGGTATTACCCTTTCCTGGTACTAACGTGTTCACCACCGCAAACATGATATTCCTTCGTTTTGCCTGCGTCTCACTCAATTTTCTAGCCTGTTGACGGTGTTGCTGATGGTACTGATAGACAAAGAACTACCTAAGGAAGCAAAACGAAGAGCCAGCATGGTGGTGAACTCAATAGCCTCCGGAAAGGGGTAATTGCGCGTTCTTTCCTCACCACAAACACCTACGGTCCGGAGTTTTGTAAAATACCTTAGGATCTTTAAGGTTGTACTTCACATAATACCCTGTCGTGAAAAATTGCAGTGGGCAGCAAATAAAAACTTAACATTCTTCAAATATCTTTTCAAAAAATACAGTCGGCAAGAATTTAAGTGATTCGATAAAAGTAACTATGGCATCGTGTTATTGGATGCGTTATCGCGTGTTTCAAGCCTCCATCATTGGCCTAGGCTGAAGTAGAAGGGACTTGTGGGACTGAGGACCAATACCGTGCTTACGAACGAACCAGTGTTCTCTATCTCTTTTCAATAAATTTTTTAATTCAACTTCAATAGGACAAATAGAAAAGTTGTTTTTCTTCAAGGGACCTTCGCGATATTCCCAACAGTGTACTATTAGCTGTCACAAGAAGTAAAAAATTCCCGAAGAACGAAATCGAAGTAAGAGACTTAAATTCTTCAATAAAAGTTATATTATTTTTTTGAAATCTCCCATGAAGAACATGATGATCTTGTTTTTATAAACTTTTAAGAAAAATTGGGAATAGTTTAGATTTGGGCCGGCGAATCCTCAAAGGTGTTCATGTTCAATGAAGATGAAGAATTCCTGCATGCTGTCAGCAGGGAGATTGGGGTTTGCAGCAAAGAAGCTGAACAAAAGAAAATTGGTGATGTGGAAGACATCGTAGAAAACGAGAAGCACACAACGCTGGTTCAAAATCCAGATTTATTGTCGATGAAGGCCAAAGGCATCTTAGATGATAACAGCGCCAAAGGTTTGGAAGAATCAACAACGGTTGAAAGGAATGTGATGGCAGTAAGCTCTTGATAATTGGTTCTTACATATTTAAATATTACTATGTTGTACGACGATAGGGAACGTGTGGCGCAGTAGTTGGAGGTGCCACTGAGACACGCACGTGGAATCGATCCCTGCGCTCATGGCCCACAAAGCCTTCTAACCCTCCGGGGTCGGCAAATTGGTACCAGACTTGTCTGGAAAGATAGCAGCACTGGTTGGATACATCGGCAGACCACCGCGAGTCATTGTAAAAGCCAGATATGCATTCAGTCACCTCCAACAATATTTAATGAAGTCGAATGCATCTCTCAGGGTTTGATCAACGCCGAGAGCTTTATCCTTTATCCTTTATGTTGTACGACTGGAACAAATTTTGAGAATTTTTTTTCGAAAAAATGGCTTTCGAAAATATTAGAAGCTCATAAACAAGGAATTTTGTGATTTAGGAGTTTTTCGGCAGTTCCATACCAACTGTAACGAATTTCGAGGGACCATTAGAGGATATGGTGGGCGCGACTTCAAGTTTTGTTTCGTTTAATCCGTCATCAGGGTCTACGCACTCTTTTTTGAGCTCTGATGTCGGATCTACAACAGTCGGCATAAAAGAGCCAGTCTTAGGTGAAGGTACGTCATTTTTTAGATCCTTGTTTACAAAGAAAAACCAGGTAAAATAAAGTATTTCGTTGTTGTATGCCATCTCTGATTCGTTGCTTCCTGAAATGACAGATGAAGTTCTTCGATAAAGCAAAAGTTTAATCAGAATTCTTCATCGATTTTCAAGCATTTTTCCTGTGGCAGTAGAACGACATTATTGTCGAGTTTGGTGTACAACGGTGAAACAATACTACTTACTTGAATACTGGGACGGTTCATCTTCACGAGTTGTGCGCACACCAGCATATTTGCCATTCCCTCGCAATCTTGGTCCGTGGTGGAAACATGACACAATGGTAAAAACTTTGATAAGATGTGGACTTTGTTCAAGTCCTTTCACCTATGGGCACGGTGAAGTTATGGAACAGGTAGTTTATTGTGGATCAGTTACGGTAGCAATCAGTTATTTTATTTCCATTAAACGCCTATGATACTAAACGCAGGATCGAGTTCCTCTACATGACCTAGTGCGCGAGGCTCTTCAGTGCCATAAGATCCTTTTCTTTTAAACAGCACGAATGGCTGGTTGGAGTTAAATTAGTGGAAGAGATGATGGTAATCCGATCCTAAAGGTACCGTTTTCTGTTTACCGAAATGTACTGGTACAGTGGAATGGTACACGCACGACTGCTGGTTCTGCGTACTACGACGCCAATGAAGCTCTCATTCTTTCGCAGTCGTCAAATCTCTGGAAAAACGTACCAATTATTAGCAAAAGTTGGCAAGTATTTGTGATGAAGACCTGGGTATGATGTTAGTGGAGCTGTTCCCAAACTTCAGTTGGATTCAGTTCTTTCAACATTCAGCATTTATGAAGAAAACAATATCTTCTAGTAGCAGCTGAACTCTTACGAAAATCCGGAGTTCGTTGATGAAAGACAGTGAATTGAGTGAAATATTATGAGTGCTACGATCTGCACAATTTTTGGCTACGAGTCGTACAAATAAATAAGAAGGAAATGTTCTCTACCCCAATTGATTGAGTGGTGTGAACGAGTATAGGAGAAAAAAAATGTGAAACAAATGGAAGCTGAAGACATAATTATCTTAATATCGCCACATGTACAGAGTTCTTTTCCTGCTTGGGCTGTGGTTTCATTTTTTCCCTCATTTTTTTCTTTTTATTACTGGTGTCGTCTCATTCTGATCAGAAGAATATCTTGAAATTTAAGGCGCTCCCCATTCAGAAGAAGGATCCGGAACTGAGACCTCCCTAGAGGAGCTACGAGTTCACGGAATTCGTACGGCTAATGGAGTTTTGAAAACCAGTAACGAAAAAAATGGTATGTTGTAGTATAGACCAAAATAAAAGAAAATAAAGATAAATTAAAAAAATGAAACCATAAATGAAATGGAGTCACTATGATACTGGAATATTTGAAGAACTTGGATCCTAGGCCAGATCGAATCGCGATAACCCTTTCTGAGACTCACATATTACGCACAGCACCACTGAAGCTCTCTCTCTTTCTCTTTCTCTCTCTCTCTCTTTTCCTCTATCTATTTCTCTCTCTGCCTTTCTCTCAGCCAGTCTTTCTATGAACAATGAACATGAATTTTGTGAAAACATGAAATATATATAAAGCAACGGAAACAAAACCACAGTGAGGAAACGGTATAAAATGTGGCGTATATGGTACAAAATGGCCTTTAGGAGTATTTTTCACTATTAAATAAACGTAATTAAAAATATCTGTGTTATTTTTAATAAAATGAACAACAAAACAAAAATGAAGGAGATTCAACGACATGAACATTTTAGTAAGGCGTAGTTGGGTAAGGTAATACAGTAAGAGCTATAGACAAATAAAACGATTTAAAAAGGGTGAAACAGAAGGTGACACTTTAGCAAAGAAGAAAAGAAAAGCAGAAATAAAAATATGATCAGGAAAAAAGAGTGTGTCTTCATCCTGCTCTACCGACCTGATGCTCGTCATTGACGCGTCCACCAGCGTTGAGACGGAATTTCAACAACAGTTACAACTCGCCGTCAATCTGGTTAGTGGTGTCGATCTTCGGAATCTTTGTTATCATCAATATTGTTCCTTTACCTTTTTCTATTTTTTTTTCGACCCGTCTTCACGTCTGCTGTGTGGATCCCAGCACTTCTCGCATACCATTCGTTTCCACGCATCCGTTTTCCACGAAGATCATCCAAGTTTTTACGTGCGGATTCAGTTGCTGCTTGACGATTTTCATTTCATCTTAAATGTCGTAAAATGCTGCAGAGCAACTCTCCCTGGAGTCCTCAGATAGCCGGGTTGAAACGGAGCTGGAATTTCGTTTTTACACCTTACTATTATTGTTTGGTTATTTTCGTTTGCTTGAAATTTGTTTTATTCTAAATGGAAGAGTTTTAGGTGAAACGACTTCCAAGCGAAGATTTCGAGCATCGTGTTCAAGTGGGGGTAGTGATGTTCAATAGAAAAGCTGAAGTTGTCCTTAAAATGAACGAATTTCGTACCAGGTTTGCACAAGCTGTTGATTTCTACAGCTACCAGAGAAGTTAAGGGCGCGTATGGCGCAGTGGCTTTCGTTTTTACACCTTACTATTATTGTTTGGTTATTTTCGTTTGCTTGAAATTTGTTTTATTCTAAATGGAAGAGTTTTAGGTGAAACGACTTCCAAGCGAAGATTTCGAGCATCGTGTTCAAGTGGGGGTAGTGATGTTCAATAGAAAAGCTGAAGTTGTCCTTAAAATGAACGAATTTCGTACCAGGTTTGCACAAGCTGTTGATTTCTACAGCTACCAGAGAAGTTAAGGGCGCGTATGGCGCAGTGGCTGGAGCTGCCACTGCGACCGCATGTGGGATCGATCCCTGCGCCTACGGCCCACCAAGCCTTCCATCCCTCCGGGGTCGGCAAATTGGCACCAGACTTGTCTGGGAGGATAGCAACACTGGCTCGATATATCGGCAGGCTACCGCGAGTCATTGTAAAGGCCAGATATGCATTCAATCACCTTCAACGATACTTAATGAAGTCGAATGCGTGGCGCATCCTTCAAGGATTAATCAACGCCGAGAACTTTATCCTTTTATCCTTTTACCAGAGAAGTTTGCTTTCATAGGAAAAAAGGGGGGAAACAGATTCATCAGATTTACAAGAAACTATGGTCAGATTCATTTAGAGATTGGAATTTATGTTACATGAGTATCTTCTTTTTCAAGGTGCGTCTTTCTTTAGATCCGCCGTTTTGGATTCTTTGCTATCAGTACGACACTCTGGTGGTGGTACGTCAGTTGCCAAAGGAATCACTGCCGCACTCGATGAGATTCAAAAGAACCGTCGAAGTGGTGCACGGTAATCACACATTCATTACTACTCAACAAAAAGTACAAAAAATACGAGTTAGTCATAAAATGGAAAGCGTCTAGTACGAGAATGATCCGTTCATTTCCAACGTTCGCTGAGGTTTTTCGCTTCAGGCCAACAAAGATTATATCACGTGTCCGATTCCGAACTATCGCGTACGACGACATGTTTCACCTATGTTTACTCAAAAGACATAGTTAATTTGCCTAAGCCTCAACTAAGAATATTCTTTGTCGGAAATTATGACCATTCTTGCAGAACACCATCCTGGCAACTGTAGAATGCCTATGGTACTGATTCTAGAACTCCTTGTTACAGCTATATGAGGCATTTTTGGGAAAAGAAACTTCACTATCAGAGATGTTTTAAAGTTCTCTCGAGATGAGCAGCGATGTGTCACGCGATTGCAATCTAAGCAGGAAATTTCTATTTCATAGAGAAAGTTATTCTGTATTTACAGTGTTTCAACATTGACATCTATTTGGTGCGTATTCTCTTTTTTATGGGGTAAGCAAAACCCGATATCTTAGTTGGGCTTCAAACCCGTGATCAGCCCTTTCGGAGCTCGCGGGCTATCCGGCACACCAACCGAGGCCATTATTTTGCCTTTTTGTCGCTCGAATTTTTGCTAGCATCAGAGGAAACGTCAATGGTAGTGATACAATTCGGCATTGAATCCAGTTGGGGTGAAGCTGTAATCTGTGTTTATATTGTATTAAAAAATGACTTTCATTAAACTTCGGTAACACTAATCAGCAATTTTCTACATGACTGAGCTAAAAAGATGTTGGTTCAAACTTCTATTTGGCTAACGATTCGGCGTCTTCGCCTTTCTCAGAGCCACATTCACCTGAGTGGATGATCTACAGGTAATCATTATCGCTGTATGGATGTTCGTAGTCCCAACGAGTCGAATCCAGTGGAAGAAGCACCGCTCAAATGGAGAACTTCACACTATAGTGTCCACTTGTTGAGAATGAATGAAGGTCGATTGCCGACATCTAATATGATCTGCATTTTGGTGGGGTATTGCGTCCTGTTGCAGTCGGTACATCATTTGCTGGCAGGTATGGTGTCAATATCGTAGAAACCGACTTCGATTAAACCTGGGTAGCATTAATCGATAATTCTCTACGTAATAAAGCAAATCTCTAAGATATAAGAATAAGATGAATAACTGCTATGGGACGTATTAACCGCCCAAAGTAGATCGCATTGGATGGCGGGAATCGGCCAATATTGACCCAGTATAAAAGGGCACTTCCGAGCGAAGTTTTCATTCATTCGGTGTTACCACTCTACTGGATTAGACGCGGTACAACAATGACCAGCTGTGGACCATCAACTCGGATCAACACGGCTTTGGGGAAGGCGAAGGTCTCAAATCGTTAGCCGAATGAAGGTTAGTATCAATCTCGTTTTAGCTCCATCATGTAGAGAGCTATGTTTACATTATTTTGCAGTTGTATACGTTACGGATGGACGGTACATGCCATTCGTGTCTCATAAGCTATCATTTAGGCTGGTAGTGGTGTTGTTATCCGATGGAAACAGCCAAGATCATTGGGACGACGTGGTCAGATCGTCGAACAAATTGCGCACGATCGGTGGCGACGTCTATGCGGTGTCTACCGCTAGAAATTACATGTTTAGGTTTGTCCTCGGTTCCTTTAAGTCCAATGAATGATTTGGACTACTGGATTTAGACTACCTATAGCAATGATTTCCTTGACTTGAGCTGATCTCCTTCATCTTCTTCCATTTTCTTTTCTATTTTCTTTCCTACAACCAGTCAAATCGTTCCACGTTCTTCATAATACTAGGATTTATGCGTTTTTAAATGTGTATTTAAAAACGGATACATTGGAGAAAAAAGCAAAGCCTGGTTTTTTTTAAGCGTTAGATTTATTCTCTGCTAATAAAGCGTGGGGCATGTGTAGCGCAGTGGTCGGAGAGGCCCTGCAACACACACGTAGACTCGATTCACGTGTTCATGGTCCACCAAGCGTTCCATCCATCTAGGGTCGGCAAATTATCACCAGACTTGTCAGGGAGGATAGCAGCAATGGCTTGATGCATCGTTAGGCCACCGCATTATAAAGGCCCGGTATGCATTCGATCACCTCTAAACAATGATTAATGAAGTCGAATGTATGGCGAATCCCTCAGGGATTGATCACCGCCAAGGGGTTTATCCTTTATCCTTTAATGAAGCTTGATTCCAGTTTACACGTTCGTTAGGTCGGCCAATTTTCTTCAATTATCTTTCATTTTTTTTTACTGTTAGAAATCTATTTTTATGACAATAATCTTAGTTTAGGGAACTTGAGCTTTATGCTGGTAGCAGACTGAGAGTTTATATTGATGGAAGAGTTCATAAATTTCTCGACGATATCGAGCAACAAATCGTCCTCTGTGGCCGTTTGGCTAAGGTAATGAAACTCGTCCGCACATTCATTACAATACCAAGGAAAAGGGCGTGGCCATCCACTTTACTGTGCAATCTGTCTATTTTTTTCATATTTTTTCCTTCATCTTTGCCATTATTTATTTGTGATATTCGAGTTTTGTAAAGTTCAACAATACTTTCAGAGCGATGAATCCACGATTGTTCTGAACGCTCCAAAGTACGTTTGTTTTAAGGAAAAGGGCGTGGCCATCCACTTTACTGTGCAATTTGTCTATTTTTTTTTCATATTTTTTCCTTCATCTTTGCCATTATTTATTTGTGATATTCGAGTTTTGTAAAGTTCAACAATACTTTCAGAGCGATGAATCCACGATTGTTCTGAACGCTCCAAAGTACGTTTGTTTCACATAGCAGACAGGAATCTGTTCTCAGAATGCTAACCGCTCTGCTTTCAGATCATGTTCGACTCCCATCGATTTGATGTTACTCTTAGACACTTCATCGCTATCTGCGGACGAATTCTATCAAGAAAAACAATTGGCTATCGATCTTCTGAAGGCCTTTCCGGACAGTGTTTTCGAAGTTAGTCAATGATGATGTTTAATGTTCTTTTAAGCCTTTCACATCTTTCACACCTTTCTTTTGTGTGGTTCTTTTGTCTTGTTTTCTTTTTTTTCGTTTTAACGTTTTTTTTTCTTTTTAAAATCCTGCTGTGCGTTACAAGACAATAGAGTGGTACACAGACTAACCCAAGTTTTATTACTATTGTCATCATTTTTACTTTTATTAGAAATACTAATAGATTGATCACTTGATATTCGATCGATTAGAATTCAGAGTCGACTGTCAGTGTCAACAATTTCGTTCGCTCACAATTCGACGGTTGTTTCTGCTTTTGGTTTATTGCCAAAGAATGAAGTGATCTTCGAATTAGAACGTACCGCCAATGCAAGTGGTCCGGCTAGCCTTCCTACCGCCACCAGGGCTGCCCTTATGGTAAGAAAAGAGAACGCATCATTAAGCATCTGATCCTAGTAGAAAACTTCAACAGCACATAATCATTATTAGTTTATTGATTATTAGTTTCTGACGTTTATATTGAAGGAAATCAAGGCTCACCGACGGAAAGGTTCCCGAATAATCGTTGTGATCTTCTCAAGTGGAAACGGCGGCAAAGATTCAGGGCGAGAAGTCAAAGTGAGAAATCAAGTTTTAGCTCATATCACGCAAAAACAATAAGACATTTGGTTTTTCATTAGGTCATTTTTTCTTTTTCTATAATATGTAATAAATGGGCGCGGGTGGCGCAGTGGTTGGAGGCGCCACTGCGGCACTCAGGTGGAATCGATCCTTGCGTCCATGGCCCACCAAGCCTTCCATCCCTCCGGGGTCGACAAATTGGTACCACACTTGTCTGGGAGGATAGCAGCACTGGCTCGATATATCGGTAGGCCACCGCGAGTCATTGTAAAGGCCAGATATGCATTTAATCACCTCCAACGATACTTAATGAAGTCGAATGCATGGCGCATCCCTTAGGGATTGATCAACGCCGATAGCTTTATCCTTTTTATCCTTTATTCAACATGTACTGGACCCACGATCCACGATTCGACTTTGCACTTTGCGTTAAGCAAGCCTTCCATTCTTTCGGCGTCGTCAAATCGCTACTAGACAGGTATGGAGCGTAGAGACACGAGCTTGATACTTCGATAGGCCTCTGCAGGTCATCGTGTAGAGTAGGTGTGAACTCAATCACCTCTACGACATCATGAATGGAGTCAGTACATGGCTCATCTACCAGGAATTGATCAACCTTAGATTTTTTACTTTTTTTTCAATGTCGTCGTAAACTCCTTTCTTGAGGACTTTTAGAAATAAAGTTTTTTTTTTATTATAACGCTCAAAAATTGCCACTGAACCCTAACGACGGGCAGTGATGTGAAACTAATAGAAATGATTTTTAAAACCAAGCGTCATTTAACCTCGGTAGTGGAATAATCAACATGTTAATAGATTGTTGAGTTTACACGAGGTTGACATAGGTATTCATTTCGGGAAACGTTTCGACGCCTTCGTCTTTATCAGAGCCGATGATCCGGGTCGATGGTCCACAGTTGTTCTTCTTCTGGATGTGGCGCCTGCGTTAGCGTATCGCAAGATCTTCCGTCTCGGTGCGATAACGATGAAGTTATATCAAGAAGAAGAATAACTGTGGACCATCGGCTCTGATGAAAACGATGACGTCGAAACGTTACCCGAAATGAATATCTGTATCACATTAGATAGACGTCCCTCCAGTGGCGTCTCCAACCACTGCGCCACACGCGCCCCTCAATATATGATTAATACTAATGTATATTGAAAATCCATAATTGTATAAATTATGGTTCGATTATTGGTTCACAATTTTTTCAAAAACCGGTTTTCTTCTTTAGGAATCGGCCATTTCACTTCGTTCTTCTGATGCTGAGGTGTTTGCGGTGTCGTTGTCTGCGACAGCGAATCTTGAAAAGCTCAAGGAGTACACAGGAAATGATAAGAATCTCTATATGAACAGAAAATCGGACAGGTTCATTCAGGTGGAGCTGTTTTTTTATATTTCCACGTTGGAAACACTGTGAAACTTGATAGTTTCTTTTTTTCCTAAAACAGTTTTTCTATCGGTGACTCTTCTAACGTGGCCGGGTTGCAACGAAAACGTTTTTACTAGTTTGTAGATAGATTCGTCTTCGTAACCAGACAACTATGAAGGGTCTTAGTCAGATAAAGGATCTTCTTCTGAAGCGCTAAAGATACTTTTCTTTCGCTACATACGCAAATTAAACAAACGAATGTGAATTCGTTTTCAGGATGTCGGATCCTCGATTCTTTCTTGTACGGCAAGCGTCAATGGTGTGAAGAAGTTCGTCCTGTAATCTGATTCGTAACATTGTTGTGAAAAGTTCTACCACTTAGAATCGACACACTGTTTCTGTTTCGAAAAATTCATTTCTATTTATGCGTGCTCTTATTTTTTTAGAAGAAAACAAGACACTCGCCATTAAGTGCTAATGAACGAAATTTTTAGCACCGAAAGTGAGGAAGAGCCAACTCATCCAGATGACATTTTCGATGGAATTCATTTCTATTTATGCGTGCTCTTTTTTTTTTTTGAAGAAAACAAGACACTCGCCATTAAGTGCTAATGAACGAAATTTTTAGCACCGAAAGTGAGGAAGAGCCAACTCATCCAGATGACATTTTCGATGGTAATCTTATCCAGTTCGAGCCCGTAGGAAAGAGGAGAAAGTCATTTTTATTTTTAAGATTTTAACAACTTGACATAGATGCTCGTGATTTTAAATCAAAAATGCTTAAGACGGTTTTTAGGTGTGTATATGAGAAGATGGATCTACAGATTATTCTCGATGCTTCGTCTTCACGCCAAGAAGTCAGCTAGTTGTTCATAATATGAATTTAAACGTCTTTATGCTCATACGCTCAAATAAGTTGTAAAGTCATTAGCTGACTTATGAGTGAAAAAACTGAAAGATCTTAGGTTGGGTGTTCAGTGGCTACAGAAAGAAAGATGCAGCAAAAGATGGCCAAGGAAAAAACTACCATTAGCGTTCTGAGTGAACGAAACAAACTGAACTTCTTAGGACAAACTGAATAGTTACTTGGTTACGGTAGATGATTGACAAGCTAATAATCCATTCTATTCGAGATTTAAATGGATTTAGTGTGCTAGTGTACGAATGTTTTCTCATCCATGATTTCTAGGTGTTCGAGCATCAAAAAGAGCTCGCACTGTCGTTGGTGGAGCGACTTCCTATATCTGCTGGTGGTTCAAAAGTAGCCGTCGGTATTAGCAGCTTCACCTCGGTGCCAATTATTCGTCAAACTCTCGGCTTAGGCAGGAATAAAAAGGTAAAGATATCTGATAGCGTTTAGTAGAAAGTCTTGATTTCAATATTTTCTATACTTCTAATTCGGTGATTTCTCTCTGTCTTGTGAAAGGAAGGCTCCCATTGCAGTGATTCAGGCTAGATTTCCATTGAATCACAACCTATTTCACTATTAATCTCTCTGAATATCAAGATGAAATGATGATGGTTTCAATTTCAGATGGTTCGTAGAGCGATTGAATCGATCGAATACCACGGAGGTTCCACCCTGACTGCTCAGGCAGTCGATCTAACCATCGATGATCTGCTACGAGGCCGACGACCCGATGCTGTCCAGGTTGGTTCGGTTTGACATCATCCGTGAAAATCTTGAAAACCCGAATTTCATTAAACCTCGGTTACAGTAATCAATAATGTTGAAAACAATTGAGCGACACGATGTAGGTTTGCGAAATTCCCTCCAAACAGCAGCCAATACGACTAGAGAGAAATGCATTCGAATGGAACATCAATGTGGCTTTAGTAGACTTCTCTTCGGAAATTTTGAACAACATCGACAAATATAGCCTATGGAATTGATTTCATGCTCAAAATACTGGTCCTAGTGTAAAAAAATTAAAATGATAATTTGTTTTCATAAAGGATAAAAGGATAAAGCTCACGGCGTTGATCAATCCTTGAAGGATGCGCCATGCATTCGACTTCATTAAATATCGTTGGAGGTGATTGAATGCATATCTGGCCTTTACAATGACTCGCGGTGGCCTGCCGATGTATCGAGCCAGTGTTGCTATCCTCCCAGACAAGTTTGGTACCAATTCGCCGACCCCGGAGGGAATTAAAGGCTTGGTGGGCCATGGGCGCAGGGACCGACTCCACGTGCGTGTCGCAGTGGCGCCTCCAACCACTGCGCCACACGCGCCCATGATCCGTCTTATGGGCTCTAAAAATTTAGAATTCAACCTTGAAGTCAAGATAAAACATCTTTCTAGTTCACGAAAGTTTTTAAGCTTTAATGACGTCTACGTCAACTAATAAAGCTCGATATAAGGCAAGAATTTTCAGCTCAAGCTTTAATACCGCAATTACTTCTGCGTCAAATGCGTTGTATTCAATGCATCTTGGGTGTTCGAAGGCGCACTGCAATACGCATGGTATCGATTCTCACTCCTGTGGCCCACCAAGCTTTCCATCCTTTCGGAGTTGAAAAATTGTTACCAAACTTGTCTGGTAAGGTAGTAGCACTGGCTCGATACACCGGTTGGCTACGGCGAGTCATTGTGAAGGCCAGATATGCATTCAGTCACCTCCAAACGGTGCTTAATGAAGTCGAATGCATGGCTCAATCCCTAAGGGATTGATCAACGCAGAGAGCTTCATCTTTTACGCTTATTATCCTATTCAGCTTGGATCTAGATCCATTCCTTTCATATTCTTTTTTTTAATAATATTATGCTTGCAGTTGTACTTAAACTTGCAGTTACTGCAGTTTCAGTAATGTACACCACTCACACTCATAGAAAGTCATCACTTCGCTATTGATCATTATTTCTATTTGTCATTCATATCACTAATGAAGGGGGCTTGTGGCGCAGTGGTTGGAGGCGCCACTGCGAGACGTACGTGGAATGGATTCCTGCGCCAATGACCCACCAAGCCTTCCATCCCTCCGGGGTCGGCGAACTGGTACCAGACTCGTCTGGGAGGATAGCAGCACTGGCTCAATACATCGGCCGCCCAACACATGTCATTGTAAAGGCCAGATATGCATTCAATCACCTCCAATGGTATTTAGTAAAGTCGAATGCATGGCCCATCCCTCAGGGATTGATTAACGCCGAGAACTTTATCCTTTATCCTTTATCACTAATGAGAACATTTATGATACATTTGCTTTCTAGTGGTTCTTAAAAATCAACTATTAAAACTCATCGGCTACTCTTCGCTTAGGTGGTTGTGTTGATGAACGACGGAGTCTCACAAGATCCATGGGATCGAGTGCTGGCAGCCAGTGAACGATTACAGTCAACGAAAGCAGAAATTTTCGGTGTTGCACTAGGAAATAAGGTTAAAATTTTCCACATTTTTGAATTCTTGCCTTTTCTGCCACTAATTATAAAACGCGTTTAGGTCGACATGCGAGAGCTACAACATTACATTGGTCGAAATGATCGCATCTATAGAGATGGAATGACGGAGAAGTGAATTTGATTTTTAACTGGAATGAATCCTAAAAGCTCAGAAAGGTCGTAGAACTAAGAGGAAATCGACTCCCATCCTTTTCACATTCACTTGATCCAGATTGTTTCTTATAAATCAGGAAGATATATTGACCTTACACACTTCATGATTTGACCCAACATGATTGGAAAACAGTTCTACGTGTTGAACTCTCACGTAAACCAGAGGTCCATCCATGATCAATCCACCAAAGGTGTGGGAGAGTTCCAAATCCACAACCGACAATCTAGCTATTAGCATAGTAATAATAGGATTTGTTAACCTCTGGGATGGCAACTTATCACAAGGAAACGAATCTCCCAGTGTTGGTGATTATGGCGTGGACCCCAGAACCCTCTGCTTCCTGGGACTCTGGGGAGTAAAATAAAACTTGTACAACCAACCAGGCAAGACATCAGTTTCTTTTACTAGGGTACCACCGAACCAGTGTAAACCAGTGATTCAAATGGATACATGAATGGATGGAATTTGCGGCCAGTTCGTGTCTGTCTTATTTATGAAATTAAGGTTCCTAAATGACGTCGTCAATGTGCTTAAAGGTCATAAGGACTGTCCTGGAGAGAAACTTTTCAAGGAGGTATAATAATTTCAACTATAAGAACGACCAAAAAAAACCACTGAAAATCGTTTCTGGTTTTTTTTATGACATTGGAAAATGGTATGATTGAAATGACTGTATGACTATGGAAAACATTCACTATGACTTATAAGGATGTCCGACTCATGACATTCGTAAGTGATTATCCTCATCTCGCGTCAAGCATTGTGAAGTTTTAGTACCTTGTGATGCCGAATCGTTGCTAAATCCTTGACATAGATTCGTTCTAAACCGTGTGTGTATATTGGATTTCCGAACTCTCGTACAACTTAGGTATCTTCTTTCTAAGAAGGATAAGTACTTTACAATACAATAAAAGTTCAGCATCCATGAGCAGTCTTTCAAAACTTTGTTGCAATGAATGGAAAGAAGAAATTGTAAGCTGTTACATAATCACGTATATCACCTCTAGTGCTCTAAATCATGCAGTACTCAAGTGAATAGCTGTGATATCTTTTCTTTTCCCTGTATCCCCACAAAGCTAGCCACTGTTGATTCAACTATCCTGAAGGAAAAGGAGTGTCTAACATTTTCCGTGTAGCCAGTGAGTGTCTCTTATGAGAAGCTAGCCGCCACCAGATCGGCTAGTTTTGCCTTTGTTTTGTGTTCCGCGGTGGAATGTCCAGCTCTTCACTTTAATAAACTTTGTCAAAGAATTGGCTTACTGCTATTATATCAGTTAAGTTAAGTACTATTAATTACTATTTACAAACTGTTATAAATAACTGTTCGACCTTCAAGCAGTTCACGTGGAGGTATCGTAGGTTGATATCGTGAATACTGTGTAAATTTTGAGGACATTGTAGAAAAGACTGAAAGGTACAAGCCTCTGAAGGAAAACTACTGATCGATTCACTTTTCTTACAAGTTTATTACTCTCATCCATGAGAAAGGAGGAATTACTATGATGTTAAGAAAAAGTTACAACATTTCCGAGTCCACAGCGGGAGCCGCTGGTTGACGACTGTTCCAGTCCTAACCTGGATCTCATCGTCATATTCGACAACACCGACCGCTTACCGAGAAGAAGACATTCGGCCGTCAATGCTAACAGATACCTCTTGCTTGATGTTCTAGGTTGTTGCATTTTCTTTCACAATTGTTTAATTTTTATAACATGAATTCCAATTTTAATTCTCATCCAGAATCGCTTTAAAGCAAAAATCAGGCAGCTTTCAATGTACAAGTTAAGTTGTAATATAGTATAGTAGTAATCACTCTGTTACAAAGAAAAGACGACAAAGCTTTCGTTGATGATTCATCACTGACGGATGACCTATGCATTCAACTCCATTCATAGCACCATAGAATTGAATGAATGCATATGTGTCCCGTACTCCTTCGACAGCCTACCAATGTATCAAGTCAGTATTTTTATCTTCGAAGATAAGACCGTTAGCGATTTGCCGACCCTTGAGAGACTGGAGTCTTCGCCGTTAGGTATCGTGGAATCGACCCAGGAGCCTAGTGCCTTCTGCAGGCTAGCTGGAATTACTACAGCACCCGCCTTATGCAGTAACGTAACAAGATTTGATGCTTGCAATAACACAAAATTTTTTGCTATTTGAGATCTTCGTTAATCTGAAAGCTTATGTATTGATTCAGGTTCTTTGAAAGTCGACACAAATGTTCGCGTTTCGGTAATTTCATTCGAAAATAGCTCGCCTAAAGTTACAATTGAATTCACAGCCATCTCCAACCGGGATGCAATCTTCTCCAGGGTGATGATTTGATTTTAAAGTCATTTTCCTCCTTCCATCTTTTTAAATTTTAGTGCTTGCTTTCTTTTTTTTAATCGTCTCTTTGATCTTTATTTCGGTCATTTTTTGTTATAACGGTTGTAGATGTTTGACCCTTGCAGTAGAAAGTTTCCAGAAAAAGAAGAACAAGAAGAGATAACCCACTGTGCCTTTTTAAAACGAAGCATTTCAGCTTGAAAACATTAAAGTCGTCCGGAAGAAGCCATCGTATTCAGATGCCGTCATCGTCGCCCTGGAATATTTGGATTCTGAAGGAATGTGAGTGAATCTTCATTGTGGATCAAGAGTCTTCTTTTTTTGGATATAAAGCCTTCTATATAAATAAACTCTAATTTTTCATCCGTTTTTATCCAGTAAGTAGTATTGTAGGGCGCGTGTGGCGCAGTGGTTGGAGGCGCCACTGCGGCGCGCACGTGAAATGCGCCCATGGCCCACCAAGCCTTCCATCCCTCCGGGGTCGGCAAATTGGTACCAGACTTGTCTGGGAGGACAGCAGCACTGGCTCGATACATCGGCCGGCCACCGCGAGTCATTGTAAAGGCCAGATATGCATTCAGTCACCTCCAACGATGCTTAATGAAGTCGAATGCATGGCGCATCCCTCAGGGATTGATCAACGCCGAGAGCTTTATCCTTTATCCTTTAAGTAGTATTAAAGTGCTCCATAACTTCTTATTCATTCCTAACTTACTTTCTTATTTTTCTCCAATCAAATATCGGATTCGGATAAATCTGTGATACTAAATCGTCTACTGGAACTCGCGGGCGCGTGTGGCGCAGTAGTTAGAGGCGGCACTTCCACACACACATGGAATCGATTCCTGCGCCCATGGCCCACAAAGCCTTGTATGGGAGGATAGCAGCACTGACTCGATCCATCGGCAGGCCAGCCCAAGTCATTGTAAAGGCCAGATATGCATTCAACCACATCCAACGATACTTAATGAGGTCGAATGCATGGTGCATCCCTCAGGGATTGATCAATGCCGTGAGCTTTATCCTTTTATTATTCTACTGGAACTGGATATCGGCTTTCTCACTATTTCCATTTGTTTCATGCAGACATCAAGCTGAACATTTTCTTTTGTTTATAGTGCAGCTAAAGGTAAACCTTTCTCAGGAATAGCCGCAGCAACAATGCATACGATAAGAGTAGTAAGTCGGCTTCCATTCCTCAAACGTTAGCCGCTAGGGCAATAACATTGGCTGACATTGATTTCTTGGGAAGGTTTCTTAAAAAGTCTTAAGCAAGAAAATCTTTTCCAACCAACAACAAATGCAGTCAACTGGAAAGCCTTGTATACTGTATGGTTCGCAATGACAAGAAATAAAGGATAAAGCTATCGACGTTGTTCAGTCGCTGACATATGCGCCATGCATTCGCCTCCATTTGCAAAATCGTAGAGGTGATTGAATGCATATCTGGCCTATATAATGACTCGAAGTATCAAGTCAGTGGTCCAGTCGTTTGAAATCTGAAGTTTGGAATCTGCTAGCAATTTACCGACTCAGTAGTAATGGAAGGCCGGGTGAGCCGGAGACGTAGGGTCGAACCAAGAACCACGTGCGAATTACAGGCCACCCCTAGCCACTGCAGTACGTGTGCACCATTCTTGATGATAGCCTATTCAAATAGCAAATCACTTCAGAAATATAAAATTTTTTAGAGCTGACGCTCACGCTGGTTTGGTTATATTGGGTAATGGGAAGAGCGGTGATTCTCGCGATGCACAAATAGCGGCCGGAGCAAGAATACGTGAGGTAGGAAATACAACAACGAGTCATAAAAAGCCATTTTCGTAGGCTACTTTAACAAACTATCCAAAACTGATTCGATCTGGTTTGCTCTATTCGTGCCAATTTAACCTAGTTCTTAAGAAGTAACCACGATGAAAGGTTCGTGTTTTTAAAAAAACCTTCCTTTCTTAAGACACCCAGTCTCACGTGCTTTGGTGTGGACACGTCTTCGGCAACGAATATTACCGTCTTGAAAACCTTCACCGGCTCAGCTTCTAGAGTTTATCCCTATCAGAGGACTACCGAATTTGCCAAGCAAATTAACCGAATGGCGAACGCTGCAAATAGTCCACTATGTAACTTTGTGGTGAGTACTTTTTTTTGGACTTTATCTTGGTTTTATCGCTTGAGAAACAGGAATCAGACACTAGATGAAAAATCTGAAGTCTTCAAAGTGTTGGTATTCAAAATCAGAAGCCTGAACGCAGTTATATTTCTAATTTGTTCAAAAACAAATTGAATACATCCTAGTTGAGAGGACCTCGTGACGGCATTCGAGCTGCTGCAGCTGCAGACTTTCGTCTGACTGCCGAATGGGTCTACAGCACACCTGATCTTTTGAAAACGAGAAGTGCCATACAACATGACATCCTTGGAGAACCGCTGAACATTGAGAAGCTAAGCGAGGGAAAGGTGGCTCAGTACTTCATTGCTTAATTCATTTTCTTTTATCTCTACCCTCATCGCTTTTCATACTACAAAAAAAATTCTTAGATTTCAGTTAATCGTGAAGGAAAAAATTCCTACGGCAGCCACCAAAAGGACTCTCAGCATCACCATGACCAACCCCATGTCTACAACTACAAGACCGAGAAGAGTAATAACGCCCAATGAAACCAACACCGCTCGGTCAACAACCACAAGAAGAACCATCACTACCACCACAGCTAGTGCTGCCACTACGCCCAACTCTACTACTATGAAGCCGACGACAACGACAAAGCCGAAGAAGACTTACACTATTCTGCCGACAACCACAAGAAGGTCTACCACTACCACTACCAGCTCTACTACAAAGTCGACGACAGCGACATCGCCGAAGAAGACCACTACCGTTCTGCCAAGAACCAGGTCAGCTACTATCACCAGCACCACGACCGATGCTACTACAAAGCCGACGATAACGACAATGGCGAAAAAAACCACTACCACCCGACCAAGAACCAGGTCCATCACTATAACTAGCACCACCACCTCAACTACTACAAAGCCGACGATAACGACAACGGCGGAAAAAACCACTGCGACCCGACCAAGAACCAGGTCCACCACTATCACCAGCACCACCACCTCTACTACTACAAAGCCGACGATAACGACAACGGCGAAAAAAACCACTGCGACCCTGCCAGCAACTACCAAGACATTGTAAGTATAATACTGAAATTGTTCGTAGAGTTGAATACATAATGTGTGAAATTCAGTAATCCATTAGCGATTTCAAATTATTTGAGTTGAAACTTTAAGAATTACGTTAAAGTTATGACTCTGGGATTTTAAAAATTATCCTTAACCCTCCAAATGTTGTTTGGATGCTTAGACAGCTCAAATACTATTCGTACTTACTTAATTTCACAATGGAATTGGCTTACTGCTTGATTTGTTTCGTTAATAGACATTGAATGCCAAACATAGAACGCATACTTCCGCGCAATAACTAAGGCAGTCCAGATTGCGAAATGGCTGTGCAGTTGGTGGCCTTCTGCTCGAGGAAGATCACTGGTTCACTCGAATTATCCTTGTTTAAGCTGGCGAAAAGTTGATATTTTTCTTTTTTAAATACGGTGGCTGAGGTTTTGGTGATTTCACACTCCTAGCGTAGAACTCCTTGGATGGAGTAAAATCAATTGTGTGATGTTCCCATACTATGGGTAACCTAACAACTTTGCTCATAGTGTGTGAACAACAAACGATTGACCTTACTCCATTTAAGGAGAAAGTACGTCTACGCTCTAAGGAATCCGAAATCGCTGGAACGTAAGTAATCGTATTTGGGAAAGAAGAGACAGCAATTCTCACTAGATTAAACAACAAGAACAGCTCGTAAGGTCTTCTTTCGGTCTTTCGAATCACCGCTGATTCTCTTTCTCCTTTTTTATTCTACTACCAACCATAGTAAGAACTCAGAGTAGAGAACGCATAGCGTTTTTTCTCACTGGGAATTTTAACGACCAATGGCGCGGTTACGAATAGAGACAGATTTGTCTCTGATAAGAAATTGGAGAAAGAAAGCTCACTTTTATGAGAACTCGGCGGCTCAACAAAGCAACTACCCGTACCACTGTCCTTCGCACCACTACCACCACTATTTCAACGTGAGTATTTTTTTTCTTATGACAACAGTCTTTTTTAACCCTTTTAAGTTAGAGCTATTTTAAGCATCTCCAAGCTTTTTCTTTAAGTATAGCTTGTTTTGCTACCAATTTCTTTACAGTTTTCGTCGTATTCTTCACATTGCATAAAATATCAGCTAAAATTCTATAATTTCTTGAAAGCTGTGAAAGGTTTTCATTAGGCTGCAAAACCCAACTAGATTACCACATTTAGGACAAGTCGCACTCCAACTTCACCCTCATTTAGAAAATATTTCTTGAAAAAGTATAGTGAAGAGCCAGATGAACCTTCAACGACGTTCAGGCCAGGTGAAGTTTGTTACATTAGTAAATTGAATCTTCTAACTAATGGTCTCCTTTACACAACTTAGTATTTCTACTTAACTTAGAATAAATGATAAGTTGAAAAATATCAGTAAAAACAACTATAGAAACGATAAAAAGGATAAAGCCCTCGATGTTGATCAATCCTTGGGGGATGCGCCATGCATTGGACTTCATTAAACATCGTTGGAGGTGATTGAATGCATAGCTGGCCTTTACAATGACTCGTGGTAGCCTGCCGATGTATCAAGCCAGTGCTGCTATCCTCCGAGACGAGTCTGGTACCAATTCGCCGACCTCAGAGGGATGGAAGGCTTGGTGGACCATGGGCGCAGGAATCGATTCCACTTGCGTGTCGCAGTGGCGCCTCCAACCACTGCGCCACACACGCCCTAAAAACAACTATATATATTTTTTTCTTTTCTTTTTACAACAATGGCGAAGTTGTTAATCAGCGAACATTTAGTTTCATACAATAACAAGCAATACTTCCTCAAATGAACAACACGCAACACAACGGTAGCTAAAGCCTGGGCAGAATCGTCTTCTTCAGAGCCTGGAAGGGTGCACTAATATGTAATTTATTAGGCCAAACGCTTCAACAACGCAAGCATAAAGATGAAAAATTGAACAACAATTGCACGATCACCGGTATCTCGAAACTCCACTGTTTTTCACTTTCCTTCCACCGAGGTGGAAGAGCCGCTTAGAGTCGCATATGGTTGATTGCTGCACCACCCCACATTAAAAATCAGTTCTGAGGTACGGGACCAGATTACGCGCGATCTCAGGGTATTCTTCCCTGCTATTCTTTCTTGGTTCTTGGGATTTATCCAAGCTCTATCGAGACATTTGCGCATTGGTGTTTTCGTCTCCCGTGCGATGCTGGCGACTTTTACATCAAAATCTTCTTCGCTATGTTTTTGTACCCCATGCGTTCCTAGTAGCGCCTTGTTTTCATTTTCGTTTGTCATATAGGTGTTCTTTCATGTGAATACATAGATGTCCATCCGTTTCGCAGATATGTTCGTCTTCGCAAGTACTACAAGAAATCAGGTATATCGTACCTGAACTCATGCAGTCATCGTCCCTATCGTAAGGGCAAATTACATAATTTGGTGTTTCACATAGACGGTCATAGAGGCATTACCAACTAATTGACGGTGTAGAGTATCTGGTAGTATTTTAACTATCACTGCCGATTCCTTTAAATCTGTCCCTTTTAAGCATTGTTGTATCGCTACACTTATTTCGTCGATATTGAAGGGCGAGATAAACTGGATTTTGTTTCCGCCAAACCTTTGGGTTTCGGGCGTCGTTCTCCTTCTAAATTTATCTCGTGGGGTAACTGTTTCGTAGCCAATGGAGATGACTATTTTCCGAGCCAAGTTGCGCGATTCTTCCTTAAGCTCCTTACATGTGCACACAGAGGTGGGATTTGTACCATTAGTGTACACTTACAGCCTTTGAAGAAGGCCATACTGCCGAAACGTCAGCAACCATTGTGTTGCATGTGTTGTTCTTGTGAGGAAGTAAACACGCACAAAATAACAACCTCGTGATTACTGTAAAAAAGAAAACAGATTTATAATCCAATACCGAGGTTAATAAAAAGTCGATGTTGGAAGCTATATATACATGCATCACCTTTATCACCTGTAGTCCCGTTGATCGTCGAGTGACTCGAGCGGTCGCCAGTAAATCCTCCATTTTTCCCTATCGCGTGCAAGAGTAGCCCAGTGGGGAAGTCCTGTTCGCTTCAAAGACTCGTCGAGGATCATGTCTTTTTTCTAGGCTTTTCGTGAAGAACTCTGACCATCGGGTTGGTGGTCTTCTTGCAGTCCGTTTTTCCCTGAGTGTTCATGGCTTCTACGACTGCTTCTATATCAATTGAAGCAAAAGTCTTCTTTAAATCAATGAAAGTGAGACGAAGAGGTCTTTCGTACTCTCGCCATACTTCAATGAGCCTTGTTAGCGTGTGAATGTGGTCCATCGTACTAAATCCTTTTCGAAACCCTACTTGCTCGCGCAGCTGTCCTTCGTCCAGTGTTCTATCAATCTTGTTTAGGATAAGACTCGAGTGAAAAGATTGTAGAGGACAGACAGCAAGCAGATTGGGCGATAGTTGCGTATATCGTGTAAGTCGCCCTTCTTGAACAGCAACACGAGCTTGCTGGTCATCCACTGAGAAGGGACCTTGCATTCAGGCAGATAACGTGTGAAGAGCCGAGCCAGTGTGCTTTCGAGGACTGGCGGATCACTAGTTGTACGGGCTCCAGCATGTTCTCCATTTTTCGGAGTTTTACTGGTTTAGCCACTGTGTTTCCCTGCAGACACGACGTCTCCCTGGCCGAGGCCTGCTCCAAGTCGTCACCATCACACTCAATCGCCGTCCGTGTGGATCAGGGGGAAATTTACCACAATGCGACTGGCTTCATACCAGAACGGTGGTGGATCCTGGTATTGGCTTAGTTTTAGCTAGACTTACTGAACGAAACGCCGGACTCCTTCAGAGCCTGGGAGACACTGCCGGAAGGACGAATCTCCCCGCTGTACATCGCAGTCCGGCACCCAAGAACACCTCCCAGCCACGATTACACGGTAAACCGTTGGGAGGATATGTATGTATATGTAAATATATATCACACTATTTGTTTGGCGCTTTTACTAGTGTTTAATTGATTGATATTAAAGGTGTTCAGCATAAAAAATATTTAAGGATGTTTACTTGATGTGATCATTGTACTGGATGCATCCGGAAGTGTAGAAGTGACGTTCAAACGTGAAAAAGAATTGGCTGCTGACATCGTGTCTCGATTACGAATCGGACCAAACAACTCTAGGGTTCGTGAAGAATGCCGATGTTTTTAGCTCGAAGTCAAAATCCATAATGTTCACGATCATTCGATGTTGGCCTTTTTTTTTTTCTTGCTTTTAGTTAAATTTCGCAACGGATAACGCTGCTAGAGATGATGGATTTTTATAAATCCATTGCAAAATAGGCGCATAATCTTTATACTTTGGGTTTGTTTAGCATATTTTCAATGTTGATTAAGCCGTTTATTGAGACTAATTAGGCTTATTGAGAGTACTGAATCATCTACAGTGTAATCTATCAGAATCTCACATTGATGGTCCACTTCTCTAAATAGATGTAAATGTAGCTTAACTGCACAATAACTAAAGTGGATAAAAATCGCTCAAAGATCAATCGATAATTTCCTTGTTTGGTGGTATCGATCTGTTGATTTCTTGGTTTGAAATGACTTTTACTCTCATTTAAAGGATATTTTCACTTATTTCTTCACATTTCTTCATAAAGAAAAGACTCAAATCGAATTTTCAAGGGTTTAAATTTTGCGGATTAACATGTTTTTAAATTGTTGAGTTTTCACATAAAGTTGATAAACAGATTGATTCGACTAACGTTTCGACGTCTTCGTCTTCATCGGAGCCGACGATCCGTGTCGGTGGTCCATGGTTGTTCGTGATTTTCATTGTAGTGCCGAGACCGGATCTTCTTCAGTGAACACCGCACGAAAGTGTCATGCTCACCCTACACTGTCCTCCTTTTATACACGACGGTTGTTCTTCATATAACTATCCACTTATAATTTGTTCTTAAACGGATCATCCATCCAGCAGCAGTCGGTATTCAAACAATTCTCAACAACTGATGCAAAGTGGATTACCCCTTGAAAAGCAAACTATTATCAGCGTTTACTCATATCAACAACAATCACCCTCTATAAAAGAGCCCTGCAAGGTGAGCATGCCTCATTCGTGCGGTGTTCATTGAAGAAGATCCGGTCTCGGTACGACAACGAAGATGCCACATCGAGAGCACGAAAAACTGTGGACCATCGACACTGATCATAGGCGCTGATGAAGACGAACACGTCGAAACGTTAGCGGAATAAATCTGTTTATCAACCTCGTGTAAGCTCAACAATTTTAAAAACATGTTGATCACATTAACTTTTACTTCCTACTACAATTTTTCGCGGCAGAGCACTATGAGTGGCACAACCAGAATGGTGCTGAGATATTTGCAAAACTCCGGACCACAGGTATCTATGGGAAACGAAGGCGCTGTTAGCCTTTCCGAGGACTAACGCGTTTACCACCACACCATGCCGGTCTTTCATCTCGCCTATCTCTTAGGTAGTTCTATCGATTAGTGCCATCAACAATCAGCCGTTAGTGGGATTGATCTGGAAGCCTAAATAGGCGTTGAACCCAGTTAAGCTTACGCTTTAGTTGAAATCACAATGTTAACTTTTTATTTTCTGCTTATTGCAGTTAACCCCGGAAAGGGTAATAGCGTGTTCGTTTCCCACTGCAGATACCTGTAGTCCAGGGTTTTGCAAATATCTCAGCATCATTACGTGTTGATCATTTTATTACCAAGGTTAAATGACGGTCGGTTTGAAAATTGTTTTGTGGATTGATTTAAGATCTTAATGTTTTTCCTTCACAGGTGTCGATCATAAAATTTGCTGGAGCCCAACAAGTGAAAACAGTATGGACGTTTGCTGATGTACAATCTAAGGATAAAATTCTTCGAGTGTTAGAGAACATTCCATTTAATTCCGGTACAACGGCCATTCATTCTGCGTTACTTAAGGTATTTTTAGTGATGTCTATCCATCGACTCTTTCCTCGTTTATCCTTTTGTCGCTAGAAAACATTTCGTCGATTGTGTGAAAGATCTTTTTGCTAGTTGTTAATAGATTAAGTGGGATGATGGTGCATTAGCAGTGGTGCCGTTCATCACGAGCACGTTTCTTCAGTTAAATGCCCACCGAGGTTGCAACTCTCTTGATCCTCCGGGATCAGGATTTTGGTAGCAGACTTGCGTGGGAGCAGTTCACTCCTTGCAATTCAATGGGGAACTTCTTAACACTGCTATCTCAGGATTCCAGGATGGAATTGGCTTTCTGAGCACTCAGTGATTTTGAGAATCCTTTGGCA
Source organism: Angiostrongylus cantonensis (assembly GCA_009735665.1). Classification (NCBI taxonomy): domain Eukaryota; kingdom Metazoa; phylum Nematoda; class Chromadorea; order Rhabditida; family Metastrongylidae; genus Angiostrongylus; species Angiostrongylus cantonensis. The sequence goes on from MQTX01000074.1 coordinate 1,631,153, forward strand.
GCGGCCGAACCCACACGCGAAATGTTCGGTCTTTGTAGCTGATCGATTCTCATGAATTAACTGAATGCAAATGCTGGGATTCCAGCAGGAGACGTGAAGATGCACCGTGTAAAATAAAAAAAATTAATGAAGCATGGGAATCCATTCTTTTGATAGGAACTCATAAGAACGAGAAAGGTAGGTGAAGATAGAAGTTATCAAGGGTGTGTGTAATGGCATCATCACTACTTTTTTCTGGAGATCATCACTACTTACGGTAGTTTGTTCTCTTCTATTGCATTAAGAATGCGGTTTCGGACCTGGTCAGGCCGGAGCAGATGTCCTTCCTCTTCTGATCTTCACACATAGGCAGTTGTCGACCTTCGTAGATTGAGGGAACATTTTCCCCTACAATTTTAGCACCACCAAACCAAACCTAGGTGGGTTGGAAGACCTGATTGGTTTGGAGCGAAGTTGAACAAGCGAACACCTACGGCGCCTCTAATAGACGCCTTCGAAATCTCATGCTATGTTAATATTGCATCCCTAAGCTACCATCATATGTATGTGCATATATTTGTGTATGTGTGTTTGATTTATGTATATGTAATGCACGTGCTCATCAATATTTATATTTCTGTGCATCGAATCCGAACGGATGATGAAGTTCCTTCTAGGTGCTTTCGGAGTACAGTTCAGATCGTGGAGCACGACCAGGTATAGCGAAACCGATCGTCATTGTGTTTACTGATGGTTTTGGTCAAAAGCCGACGTCTACCGAGGCGGCGATGCTGAGGGCCGTCATTCCCGACACGTACGCGATTGCCATCAATCACAACGTGAGTCCCGATAGTTAAGCGAATAGAAAAGGTATAGAAAGCATTCAGAAAGTAGATAAACTAAATAGTGCTTAAGTGATTTCTTAATGACAAAGATTCACATTACCACTCTAGAAAACCATTTGTTCACGAAAGGAAGTCCGTGTTGTTTCGAATTAAACTACATCTACATACTAATAAGACTCAAAAAGGAAATAATATTTTAAGAACTGGTTTCGAACTAGGGTTTTACGAGTATTCAGGGGAATCAATACCACTAGGCTGCACGATAGCCTATATTTATGAATGGTTTTGAGAAAGAAAGAACTGGTGTGGATGTAGCACACAGTGAGAACTGCTCTCTTCCGGTTTTCTTTTCTTCAAATGCAGTTTAAATTAGTCCAAATCCAGATGTCCTCCGTCATGATTTATTAATTCATTAATTACCCCCAAACGCTTAAAAACACCGACACAGGGCCAGTAGATCAAATTTTATTGAGGCAAATTTAAAATTTTCAGCAATATTTAATATTATGCCTTTATACTTATCACTTATTACACTAATATTTCATTTAACAGAGAGCTTAACAGCTGTAGGTATGAATTTCAGTTCCCCATCTCACGCTCTGAATTAGAGGTAATTGTCGGCGATCCTCAGCGAGTGTTCACTGATGCGAACATCGGAAAATTCCATGCCGTCCTGGACTCTATCGCTAGCGATTGTACTTCGAACTAAGAAAGCCAGAATCTCTTTGTGCTTAACTGCACTAAATCAACGTCATTTTGACGGAGTGTGGGAATTAAGTGATCAGACAGAGAAAAAACCATCTTGATGTGTTCGTTCTATTTTCGTCAAGTGATTTCTTCATCATTAATTCCTATCCCGACTTATTTTTATGTTATTAGAGATTTATTTACTAATACAACTGATTAATAATAAATAATGACTCTCAATCCCTTAGGCACATACGTAGCTAACTTTCGCAATTTATGTGGTACTACTTAAATTTACTTTTTCCTACCAACTAAGATCTTCAAAACCGGTATATTTATTTATATGATCTCTCTTTCTAATGAGATTCTTTCTAGAGATTTCTTTCTAATTCTAATGACTCTCAATCCCTTAGGCACATACGTAACTAACTTTCGCAATTTATGTGGTACTACTTAAATTTACTTTTTCCTACCAACTAAGATCTTCAAAACCGGTATATTTATTTATATGATCTTAACACCAACAGCAATGACAACAACGACGACAACTATACCGTAGACCGATCCCAACCTCGCAATGCCTCAACAGGATCAGTTGTCTTATAAACAGATCATTTAAATAAACATGTCGGCTATTTATGCTGAGGTTTATAGCAAGTCGGACTCTTCAGTTACTTGACCAGTACTTGTACACAACTTTCAACCTAATTACCAGATCAAATGGTAAGGAAACCTAGCATAGACCTAGCATCATTACAAATCTCACGCCTATCGCTGTATGTCATATTTTCGTTGTATAATATATGTTATTTTCTTACCTCAGATATTTATTATATCTTCACGATCATACAAAATTAAAAATTACTATCGAATTCCACTCTTTACATGACTTAGATTGACACTGAAGACAAACACGAGACAATGTGACACAGACAATAGGTTGGCAAACAAGCAGAATGCTATGCCCAGATCTGAAACAAAGATGCTTCCTCACAAATAAACTCTAGTTCTCCCATAAAAATCGGAATAGTTGTAAAAAAAAACACACCCTTATAGTACAATCCCAACTGGCAGAACATATGGCTGTGCCATCAGGACTTGTTCGCAAACAGCTAATGCGATTCTCGTGTCCGTAGAGAACCGAGTGACGAACACATTTAAGTGAGTCCCATATTCCGACACGGTAATCACCGTAGCCAGCGAAGAGAATACGACCTTTAAAAATATTAACTACGCCAATAACGAATCCGAAGTACCAGATCGAAGAAAGAAGTGACATACCGCTCACGCTAAAATCTACGCCATTAACCGGAAATAGTATTGACTCTTTCTCATAAACACATACTTGCCGATCGGCTCGAAGGTCAAACAGACGACACTGAAATGCTTTCGACAGTCCAAGTACTGTAGTCAGTTTTCCAATATTTGAAACCAAATTACTAGAAGCAATAAAATAAAAAAAAGAAAGTGATAACATTGGGAACAAAGATTACCTATATTTTCTTAAGAACTGCCCTTGTTGCATTGATGGGAGGTTGGTTAAAGTTGTCGTTGCTGTTGTTGTTGTACCTGTTGCTGTTGTTCAATGGCTGACGTTTCGGCGATTTCGCCTCCTTCACAACCGTGCTGTTGCGAGTGGGAAAGTGGAGTCACTGCACGGCTCTGTGGAAGGCCAAATCGCCGAAACGTCAAGCATCGAACAACGACAACTTTTACCAATCTCGCATCAGCTCAACAAGCGCAGGTATTAAGAATATATAAATAAATATATCGATTATATGCCAAGGCTTATAGAAAGTCGGTTTTCTGAGTTATTAAGGAACAAAGATTGTACCGAAGCATCATCTGATCCAGTAGCAAATGCATCACCATTCGGATGAAATCGAACAGTGTTAATATCCGCCTCGTGGCCTTCGAAAGACTGAAATGTTAGTGTGAAAACATTCTCAACAAATTCCAACGTCCTAAAAAACAAATCGCAACTTAACACTAAGGTAGACAACGAATTTAAAGATATTTTGAAAGAAACGGTTAGAAATTCTCGCAGATAAAAACCAACCTGTACACATTGGCCCGTACGAATATCCCAAACAAGCGAGTGTTTGTCGGCTCCAGCTGATATGAAAACGTTACCAGTGTCACATTTAGGAACATCTATGGCAAACACGTCTCCAGTGTGCCCATGGAAATTTTGAATCATCTGCAAGATGAAGAAACAGTTCTTAAAAAGAACGGTGCGAATTACGCAAGACTGAGATTTCTCGACAGTAAAAAACTTTAGAGACCACGCATAGAATATCTACCTACATGCTGTTAAGAAACAAGATTTACGCTAAGAAAACCACCGAAAACTAATGGGCGTCTAGATGAGGCATTACTAACTTGGATATTCGAATGACCCGCCGTCACTGATTGTTCGAGCCCTAGCATAATTTCCTTCTTTTCGGAGTTCTGCTAGTTTCGCCGTTGTGGTTCCCTGGAATCTTGAGGTCAGCCAGGTCAGAGTCTGCCCCAAGTCGCCACCACCACAGACAGTAGCTGCCATTGTGGATCAGAGGGAGATTTGCCACCATGCGACTAGTTTGGTACCAAGGCGGTGGTGGATCCTGGTATTGGTTTACTCTTATCTGGGCTTCCTAATGGAAACGCCGCATTGCTTCACAGCTTGGGAGACCTTGACAATGGGACGAATCCCCTGCTATAAATCGCAGCCCGACACCCAAGAAAGCCACGATGAGTTGGTAAACTGGTGAGAGTTTAGTGCGGCACGCTCAACTTAAAGCTAGACTACTAATTTACAAGAATTGAAAAAATCGTAAGTGCGAATATCTCATCCAGACAGAACACATTCTGTTGTAATACTCCCTAGAAAAGTACTAACAAATATTGGTGAGCAGATAGAAAAGTCAAAAAAAGTTTTGACTAGCTCTGGTTGCATTATATAATGAGATCACTGTATAATCAGATTGAATAACGGGAGTTCAAGGTCACTCACTTAAGTGGCCACATTTTTTTAACAAAGGAAAAAAATACGAAAAAAAAATGATAAAGTGAAGAGCAACATAAGGTCTAAAGCAATTTAACATTGAAAGCATAAACATTTGTGATAGTTTTTTTTTATTTACTTGGATCGCCCGACGTCACTGATTGTAAGAGCCCTAGCATAATTTCCATTTTCTCCTAGTTTTGCTGGTTTAGCCACTGTGGTTCCTTGGTGTCTCGAGGTCAGCCAGGCCACAGTCTGCCTCAAGCCGTCACTACCACAGGCAGTCGCTGCCATTGTGGATCAGAAAGAGATTAGCCACCATGTGACCCTGATACCAGGACAGTTATGGATCCTGGTATTGGTTGGGAGACCCTCCTGAAGGATAAATCCCACCGCTGTACATCGAAGCGTTTTTCAATAACTGTGGATAAATCCTCAACTACTCAAAATATTGACCAACTCACAATATTAGCATTGCTTGTTACCCCATGGACATGAATAATCCTTACAAAATTTTATGCCCCTCTTAGTATTTGACTAGTCAGTGAAAAAAAAACAATAACATTTAGAGTTCTTTACATGAAAGTCCCTTTTTCTTTTTCCTTTCTTGACGAAAAAGAGGCTCGTATCTCCAGAAGAGAATTTGGTGAATAAGTGCGATTTCTTCGAACAAGAACCAATGCTGACAAGCTTTTCAAACAAGTTTTACTTTATTAATGTCATATTCAACTAGAAAAATTCAGCATATAAGCAAATAAATCCTAGAGTAAAAGTAGAGTCTAAGCCACTTCTAAAAATTTACAGAAGCCGTCTCTCCAGCCTACGAAAAACGCCGAAGCTTGTGAATGGGTTAGAAATGGTAGAAAGCTACCTGTCCACTCTCCACATCCCAAATAGCACAAGTGGAGTCGCCACTTCCAGTAAGTAATAGATTATCCGAACGTAAGAACATACAACAACTCATGTAGCTGGTGTGTGTAGCTACACACCGTTTTTTCTGCAGAATGTCATCTTCGAAAGACAACGGAAAAACGCTGCATTTGTTGTCCAGTCCTCTATAATTAAGTCATTTTAACGAAGTGGCTGATAGAACGAAAACTCGAGAAACATCCAGTTCTGGAAAAACCAACGTGTAAAGAGAAACAAACCCGCAAGCGATAAGCTGACTACTTGGTGAGTAAGCGCAAGCCATGACCCACGTAGTTGGCATAGTTAGGGCGTGTTCCTTATTCGTTGTGAAACCGTCCCAAACAATCACCTTACCATCCTGGATAGAATCACAATGAAACTTGTAAAAATAAAAGCGGAAACGAAACAGTGTGAGAATAAAGAAAATCACCGACAAAACAATAATGTAGTATAATATATATATAAT
>MQTX01000074.1:1637489-1666758 GCA_009735665.1 Angiostrongylus cantonensis
CCACGTCTCTGCACCATAACAGAGCGCTGGGAGGACCGTAAAATCGAAGAGATGAGCGCGGACTTTCGGGTTCTTCAGTTGGTCGGTGGCTTCTTTAAGAGGCCCGAATGCGGCCCAAGCTGCTCTCCTTCTTCTATCTAGCTCTTCCTTCATGCTGTTTTCCATTTTCGTTGATCGCCCAAGGTATACGTACAAGGTGGTCCCTGCAATGAGAGAACCGTCCAATTCAATTTTTTGCCTTCGCACCGAGGGTTTTCATGAACTGAGTCTTCTTTCGATTTATGCGAAGTCCGATCTTTATCCCTGCTTCGTTGAGCTCGTAGATCATCATCTCTGCTTCGCTAGTACTTCTTGAGAAGATGACAATGTCGTCGGCAAAACGAAGGTTTGATAGGAATTTTCCATCAATACGTATGCCTTTCTCATCCCAATCGAGTGACTTCATTTTATTCTGCTTGCACCGCTGTAGATCTTCCTGCAAAGCTCTCCTGCAGCTGGCATTTATCATTCACTGTCCATGTTAAACGTGCTGCAGTAGTATGATCAAGCTTCAGTTTTCTTTCTTTTCGAACAGCTCCTCAGTAGTGATGGAGATACAATCTGACCTTCTTGCTTGAAGAACTGAGGCGAATTCCGCACAGCTTTTCAGTCCTTCGACAAGCAGCTTGTAGTCATCGGTCGGGTCTTCTTTAATCTGTCAGTCACGTTGGGCCGATTTGGGCTTCCCGGATCAACCCCGTTGACGAGTGATTACTGATGGCAATGGTCGATAGAAAACTAGCTGAGAGACAGGCAAGAGGCAGGAACTGCATGGTGTGGTGGCGAACGCGTCAGCCTCCGGAAAGGGTAATAACGGGTTAGTTCCCCACCGCAGACATCTGCGGTCCGTAGTTTTGCAAATACCTCAGCTCTATTATGGTTGTATTTCACGAAACGTGGTTACAAAATAGATTGTTCTAGACAACGAAACACTTTCCCACAAAATAAAATGACAACAATAACGGAATCGTCTTCGTATTATCATTAAGAAACTCTTAACCTGTGATGAGCTAACAATATGCCTTTTGTCGAGCGACCAATCCATACAAAGCACTTTGCCGGCATGACCTTTAAGGATTCGCCGTTGCTTAATACCAAGGTTTGGCAATGGATCCAACCTTTCTGCTGCTTGTTGAACTGAAAAAGAGTACTGAATACAGCCATCCAAAAATATATATGCACCAAAAGCTTTACTTGGAATGTCGTTAAGTTTTTGCCGCTCTTGATCGAGTTTCTTTCGCAATTCTTCAGCTTCCTTGGCCAATGCCTCTATCTGATCTCCTTGTCTGAAAACGTCAAACATTTCAGCACCACGTGGTGTAAAAACTAACCAAATTTACGAAAAATCATCTAATAAAAAATACCTGGCCGCTGCATCCACTGCGCTAACAACTGGTGCTGCATTTTCGGGCATTTTTGTGTTCTTCGAAGTTGACGGTTTGTCCTCAGTGCTCATTCGTTAACGACCAACTGGTCTAACTCATCCTAACTTTGCTATAAACCACGGATGTAGCACAACCACAGGAAAATATTCCAAGTTGTATCGAAAATGTGAAAATCTTGCTATCAGAAATTGAAAGAAGGCTTAAGTACAGACTCAAAAAGTTGACTACATTACGTACTACCTTTAGCATTACAAAATTAAAACTGATAAGGAAACGTACTCCCAGTGGTCTAGTTTCTCATAGTGGCTGGGAGCTGTACCTGGGTGCCAGGGTGCCATGTACAGCGGGGGATTCATCCTCCCGGCAGGACCTCCCAAGCTGTGAAGGAGTCTGGCGTTTCCATCAGGAAGCCCAGCTAAGAGTAAACCAATATCAGCATTGACTACAGCCCTGGTATCAAACTAGTCGCATGGTGGCAAATCTTCCACTGATCCACAAGGCTGGCGACCACCTGTGATGGTGACGACCTGAGGCAGGCTTTGGTCTGGCTGATCTCGAGAATCCAGGGAACCACAGTGGCTAAATCAGCAAAACTCCAAAAAGAAATCACAAAAGAAAGTAGGAATGTAAAAGTAATCGACTGCTCAAGGACGATGTAGAAGCCGAAAATCCAATATATATAAATAATATAATGTAATATAATAATAACATATAATATAATATTAAATTAAAACTGATAAGGAAACGTACTCCCAGTGGTCTAGTTTCTCATAGTGGCTGGGAGCTGTACCTGGGTGCCAGGGTGCCATGTACAGCGGGGGATTCATCCTCCCGGCAGGACCTCCCAAGCTGTGAAGGAGTCTGGCGTTTCCATCAGGAAGCCCAGCTAAGAGTAAACCAATATCAGCATTGACTACAGCCCTGGTATCAAACTAGTCGCATGGTGGCAAATCTTCCACTGATCCACAAGGCTGGCGACCACCTGTGATGGTGACGACCTGAGGCAGGCTTTGGTCTGGCTGATCTCGAGAATCCAGGGAACCACAGTGGCTAAATCAGCAAAACTCCAAAAAAATGGAAGTTATGCTGGGTCACGTACAACAAGTGAGGACGGGCCATTCAAGCATTCAAGTATCAAGTAATAAGGAAACATTCTGTCTTGGATGTTTCACTTAATGCAATAAATCGCATGACATAAGGCTTTGACGGCCTGAAGAATGAAAGTTTCTCAACGGAAAGCATGAAGGAGCCGCCAAAGTGCCGGGAGCAACCGAAACAGTTCGGATTTTCCAATCGAAACAGTTCGGATTTTCCAATCGAAATTGGAAACGGCCAGGATAATGGTGGGGAGAATCACCTTCAAAACAAGAACAAGTCATGAAACAAAAACTTTAAAAGGCAAGAAAGAACTACTAATAAGTTCTGCTGCAGAAAGACTAAGGCACCCTTCCTGTCTCAATGACCGAGAAACCGATCTGGCACTGGACATATTTCATACCAAAGTGTTCACGATGACGTCATCGCAATGTCATCATGTGAAAAAGTGGTAACGAATGACGACGATCGCGAAGGGAGGTCGACGACATGGTCGGAACGGATGGTTAGCATGACGAGACGCGACGCATGTCGGTCGCGTTGCGGCTTAGGGAACACCGTCGATATGCCGCACGCAAAGCCGCCGGACATACGCGCGTGGACGGCTCACCGGCTGATTGGTAGTGTTCCGTCCGTTTGATGACATTGTGCATTGATTTCAATACGTGCGCTACTGTACGATTCGGATTGTACGTCTTGGTTTCAATGCGCATTTAGATTGCGCGCCCCGATGAGGCCGATATGCGAAAGTGGCCGCGGTCGTGGAATGGCCTACATCTAGGGTCAGTAAATGACCCATGGTCTTCTGAGTATGATACGTTTTGATGACGATTTTGTTTGGGAAAGATGATAAAGTGACTCGATTAGTGGTAAGCTGTTTTAACGATCGAAGTGACAACCTGTGTTTCAGAGGGTGATGGAGGTCCTTAAACCAAGAACGGGAGTGTTGTGTATACTAATAAATAATAAAGGATGGAGTTCTCGGCATTAATCAATCCCTGAGGGATGCACCATGTATTCGATTTTATTTTATTTTATTTTAGGGCGCGTTTGGCGCAGTGGTTGGAGGCGCCACTGCGACACGCACGTGGAATCGATTCCTGCGCTCATAGCCCACCAACCCTTCCATCCCTCTGGGGTCGGCAAATTTGTGCCAGACTTGTTTGGGAGGATAGAAACATTGGTTCGATACATCGGCAGGCCAGTCCTGTAGTCACCTCCAACGATACTTAATGAAGTCGAATGCATGGCGCATCCCTCAGGAATTGATCAACACCGAGAGCTTTATCTTTTATCCTTTTATCAAAGAATTATCCGGTTTTCTAGAAACCAGTTTGCCCATAACTAGTACGAAATTTCAAATAATGCTGACTGAAGAAAAGCAATAGCTGAACTGTTCACGTGTTCAGTGATTATGCGAGGATCTCTAACAAATAGATTTGCAAGTATTGAATGACATCATCAACAAAATCAGAAGCCACAAGACGTTCTCCAATGCAGCGATGCATAGCACCTGCAGCCTATTTGGGTTGGCCTCGAACTTACCATTATGTTTTTTATTCTACACGAATCGTTCTCACACTTAGTGTTTGGATACCGGCAGTTCTTGCATTCGAGTCACCTCTTTGCATCCACCATCCGCGAAGATCTTCCAGATCTTTTATGGGTGGATTTAGCCATTACTTGACAATTTTCGCCTTCGTTATGATTGACGTTGAATGCTGTCGTGAAGAAGATGCTCTCTGGAATTCTGTGATGTCTGTACGAGAGCATTGCCACGTATAGTGGAAGATTTAGCCGATTTCAAGCAAGTCTGGTACCAATTTCGTGACATGGAATGCTTGGTGAACACGGGGCGGGATCGAGGTACCACCGTGCTTGTGACGGACAGGATCGTAATCACAGCGCTACTTGCTCTGTACAATGGTGCATGGGTGAGAAGTTGCTTGCCATAGTTGTAGATCTATTTTTTATTCTTCTCAGTATTTTATTTCAGTCTCCTTCATAATCTCAAAATTCAGCTCGTCACTCGACCATATGACTTCCTTCATTTCAAATCCCACTTGAAAAACAAGCATAGTTTTACTTCGAAACCGACTTTCCTTGAACCTCGGTGTGCCTAATCAATATGTATTCTTTCTTTGATGAGCTTACACGAGGTTGTTATTTTATTAGTTTAAAGTTTTAAAGCATAGTTTTATTTAAAGAGTTCCGATATCAACAAAATATGGTTGAAAGAAGAATGCTGAGAAGTGATCGACCATAAGACATGACTTATTGTTAGAAGAATTCAATGTTTGTATGCGGTAGAATATTGTTCGAAGCCAGCAGTTTCCAGTGGAAGACATCAATGTGTTTCAAGAAAAAGGAAGATCATGGGCAAAACGAGAAGAAAAAGTAAGAAATGTTGAATATGTACAACATAACATAGAAAGACAATTTGCTAAAGCTAAAACTGTGATGCTCGATAGAAGTCTGGACGACGATTACCAGAAGGAGCTGAAGACGTATAATAGCGATCTTCAGCCGAATAAATGATGTTGTCACCACCGGCGTCGTCGGAGAAGGAGCGAGTACGACGAGGTAGAGGTGAGTCGTGAACTCTAATTGGATGTCTGATGACTTGTTTCGTTGTTGCTGATGACGCTAAACTGAAGTCGAGTGTTAATCTAAAGACAATATCTTCGTATCTGACATAAAATCGTATGCATATGAGATATAGGCATAACCAATCTGCTTTCAGGAACTACATGGGGATGCAGTAACCCTGTCAATTAGCCGCCTTCGTCCAGCCTGTTACTGATTGCACTAAGCCGGGAAGTCCATCATATATGATTGATGACGGGAAACGAGGGTTTCTATGGAACATCCTCAACACTTTGTAGCACTGGAGCCAATTTTATCTAGACGTCATTCTTTATGAATATGTCAACTGCATACACATCACACAAAACTCAAAATATGGGACGATATGGTTGATGGGAAGGTTATACAGTAAACTGGGTTTTCGAAAATAATTTGGAGAAAATGTTACTGCGAAAGGTGAAAAAAGTCATAGAGGTACAGTATTAACATATGGTTCAAGGATATTTTCAATTTTTTAGCTGCTCGGTGGTCCAAGACACTTAGAACGCGACCAGATCATGCCTATAGGAGTTTGTCTTATGTTGTTTCATTCATCGTGTCATGTGTAAGTATTATTTGAATCATTTTTCATCGTACCTGGATTACCGTTGTTCGTGGTGGTGTTGGTGGTCCTGGTCTTTCGTTGATGACGTTGACGTAAACCGAACCAACCCAGGAACCAGATACCGGCAAGACATACACACGGTATACAACAGCATACTAACAATAGTGAAACACCCAGAATTATTCCGAGAATTCGTCCAGCATACCAGAAATCTCCATCGCTAAACAAAGCATTTATTGCGAGCGTAAAGATAGGTAGAGAAATAGGGAAAGAGAAAGAGAGAGAGAGAGAGAGAGAGAGAGAGAGAGGGAGAGAGGGAGGAAGGGGGGGGGGAAGAGTGAGAAGAGCAGGTGCAGTCGAACTGAGAGTGACAGAGAGACAAGAGCTAGAGAGAAAGGACATGGAGAAAGATTAAGGAGGAGTGGGACAGAAACACAGCCAAATAGTTGGTGTTTTAATAATTACCGTATGCATAATTATTTATTTGCATGGACTTTTTCTGGCAAAGTAATCGAAATAAGAACAAATCTTTTAAATTTGTACCCTGAATAAGTTAATCATAAACGTGGGAATCTTTTATTTGATTTATTGGCATTCATTTTTTTTTCTTTCGTAAATAGTATGCCCCAACACACCCAGAACATTCGACCATTCTCAGGCCCATGAAGCTTCTCATCCTGGAGGCTAGAAAGCTGGAAGCAATGTCGTCTAAAGCAAGCGGACTTCTTCTAATCCTCAGGGAAACTTCTGCACAGCTATCCCAGAATCGCTGGGAGAATTGACTCGAGCAGCATTCAATGACATTCATGACGGAGACGAATAAATTCTCAAACAGCAGCCGAATCCAGGCCCAAAGTTCGAAGATCTTCGTCGGTGGAAACCCGCATGATAAGAGAAGAAAGCATAAGAAAAGAAGTGTTGGAACCCGCAATTGTGTACTTGACAGTTACTTGATACTTTAACGGCCCATCATCACTAGTTGTGTAGGCTCCAGCATAATCACCATTTTTCGGAAAATTGGTGGTTAATCCATTGTGGTTCCCTGGATTCCCGAAGACAACCTGGCCAAAGCCCCACGTCGTCACAACAACAGGCAGTCGCAGCCGTTGTGGATCAGAGGGAGATTTCCCACCATGCGACATTGATACCAGGACGGTGGTGTATCCTGCTATTAGTTTACCCTTAGCTGGGCTTCCTGGTAGAAACGTCGGACTACTTCTCAGCTTGAGAGATCTTGCCAGGAGGATGAATCCCCCCTTGTGCACCGTAGTCCGGTACTCAGGAACACCTCGCCGCTACGATGAGGCAGTAAACCGTTGGGAGGAATTGTGTACTAATAAAAAAGTAGATGATAGGTATGCTAACTATGCTTAAAACGATTGTACACTTGCTGAAGCTTACTGATGAAAAAGCTAGTATTTTTAATCATCCGGAAAACTCTTCTAGTACTTTGGTATAACCCAGAGAGCGGAGTCGAACAAGAGATCACGGGTTTACTGCAGGCCACGTGTAACCGCTGCGCTACGCGCGACTTATCATATAATGATATACTGTAGACTTGATTCAATCACTACAGTTCAAAATATATATGCTTGTGGTTTGCAGCTTAGGCTTCACGTAGTGTTTACAGTTGATAGAGTTCGTTTGTTCACATAGTCCAGTAACATGAAATAATAAATAAAGCCAGATACGTGTATTCTAATTCTTCCCTTTTTTTTTCAAGTAGCAAATGAAGGGCTACACGTGTGGCGCAGTGGTTAGGAGCACCCTGCAACACACCTAGGATGGATCCCTGCCCTCTGACTCACAAAGTCCTTCATACTCCGGATGGGGAAATTGGTACCAGACTTGTCTAGGAGGATAGCAGCACTGGCTCGATACATCGCTAGGCCACAGCGAGTTATGGGGTCAGATAAGCATTCAGTCACCCCTGAAGATGCTCAATGAAGTCGACTACAGGGCGCATCCCTTTGGGTTTGATCAACGCCGAGAGCTTTATCCTTTTATAGTAAACGAACAGCGGTGGATTAAGAAGCTGCAGTCTAGCATTCTGTCTACGGATGAATTCGTTGTTCGTGATTGGTATAAAATGCGAATTTATTGAATATTTTGGTTAAGGATTTAAGCAGTTTGTTGTAGACGATTAGTGCTGATATTACTTAAAATAGACTTATTGTAGATGAAGTATGTTTTTTATGCACTGGTACTAGAATGTTAATAATTTTAATTTTACAATGGTTAACGATTGGTCAGATTTCGTCTTCTTCAAAATCTCTTTCTGTGATTGCTAAGAACACCATATTCCTACGAGACCACTTGTGTAGAGTTGGCATAGAATAGGATTAGGCAGACGGAGTGGGCAGGAAAACTAGCCACTATGGAGTAAAAACCACATCAATGACCTGAGCCCTCTAGCGCAGTTGTTAGAAGTGCTTTGTACTACACATGTGGGACTTGATTCGATCCTGCATTCTGGATCCATTAAGCCTTTCATCCTTTTGGGACCGCAAATCTGCACCAGACTTATTCGCAGTAATAAAAACGCCACTGATTTGCTAGGGCTACATAGGTTACACTATATCCAAATGCATTCAAGCAGCTCTACGCTACCATGAATGGAGTGCAATGCTTTGAGGATCTATGGTGGATTAATCAACGCCAAACGTGTGCCCATTGTTAACAACATCTCATCATTTCATCAGGAATTACATAACTTACTGCTCACTAACGAACTCAATGGAGAGTTAGTGCTCCGGAATTATAAAAAGGATAAAGGTCTCGGCGTTGATCAATCCCTGAGGGATGCGCCATGCATTCGACTTCATTAAATGTCGTTGGAGGTGACTGAATGCATATCTGGCCTTTACGATGACTCGCGGTGGCCTGCCGATGTATCGAGCCAGTGCTGCTATCCTCTCAGACAAGTCTGGTACCAATTTGCCGACCCCGGAGGGATGGAGGGCTTGGTGGGCCATGGGCGCAAGGATCGGTTCCACGTGTGTGTCGCAGTGGCGCCTCCAACCACTGCGCCACACGCGCCCTATGTCCTCAATTATCTTTTACAGTACTCGTACTATTCTAGACGGTAAGGATTAACAGCGAGTATTTAGAAGCTTAACGAACTCGCTCCATTTAGTGTCGTTCTCCGAATGGAATTCATGCTATTTCTAGTCTGCTACGGACTTCCAGGATTTTGTCAATAAAAAACATTTCGTTTTCATCGGCTCTGAGGAAGACGAAAACGTTGATACGTCAGCCGAATAAAACTCATTTATCAACCTCGTGTAAGGTCAACGGTTCATAACGTGCTGATTCTTCTGCACCCTAGGTTGGATTTATTTCGGTATTTTTATAACCGAATATTTCATATGATATCCATAGTGATTAGCATAAAATAACGATTAATTTTTGGCGCGTAGTGGTGCGGTGGTTGTAGGCGCCATGCGACACAAATAGGATCGATTCCAGTGCCACCGGTTCACCAAGCATTCCATCCCTCCGGGTTCAGCAGATTGGTACCAAACATGTCTGGAGTACTGGTTCGATAAATCGGTCGGCCATTGCGAGTAAGTGTAAAGGCCGGATATCTATTCAATGATCTTCAAACGATGCTCAGTGAAGTGAAATGCATTGTGTATCCCTTAGAGATTGAACAAAGCCGAGAGCTCGATTTTTTTCATTAACAGTTAATTGTTAGTCAAATTACCAGTTAACGAACTCCTTCGAGAAAAAGTGTTAAGTAAATCATTAAGTATAGAGGACCGGTTCTTTTGGGTTCACCACTACTAGTTTGATATGCTTTCGATCAACTTTCGAATAATAAATATAGTGCAGTAAAAAAGCCGGAACGTCCTAGACTGGAAAAGGATTTTATGATGTCCATGCCAGTCTCTTGGTAGAAACGAGTGTGGACACTGTAGCGCCCATACGGGACCTTATGGGTTAAATGTAGGATAAATTTCAATAAGTGAACTCAAACTTTGTCTACATACTTCAATCGATTGAGGATAGAGGTTGATAAGAATTTTAATAAACCGTTGAAAACTGCCAATGATTGTTTCAATCATATTTTGATTCAGATTTGGTTACCACCTCTCAGTAATCCTTGGAAGCAATTCCACCTTTCATTCAATTAGAAATTCGATCAATGTTCCTTTATTGATTTTCTAATCGATTCTTACCTACTCTGAAGCTCTTTCTTAATTTTTCAACGGTATTTTTAATCGATCGGCGATAGAAAGCTCTTTTTCAATAAGCCGTCGACAATTTCGTTTTCTGTTTGTTCAAGCAGTATGCAATAAATTCTAACTACGACACCAACTGTCAACAAACTGCATGAAGATGTGTTAATCTCTCTTCTCACTTTTCATCAAATAAAATAGAAAGATTCAAACCGAGAAATTACATCAAACCATCTACGACATTTGTGCTGGTACGTAGACAATTTTTTGTCAATGAGATAGGTGATAGGGAAAGCTAATTTTGGAAAACAGAGGTCCCGATTGGTGGCGGACTTTCGCAACTACCGTATCCATATTACTTATAGTAAGCCTTTTGCAAACTGCACTACATATGAGTGATTCGAGATGCTCAGCTGAGGTAAATCCAGCTCGATACGAGACGAAGACATCATATCGAGAAGAGGAACAACTGTGCACTATCGATAAAGATCGTCGGCTCTGATGAAGACGAAGACGTCGAAACGTTAGCCGCATAAACATCTCATATCAAACTCGTGTAAGCTCAACAATATTAAAAAAACACTACAACACTCCTTAATTGACTCGCTGAATTTCTATTTCCACCAGTTTTCCACCACCTTATATTCGAGGTATCTGACTAAATGGTGTAGAATTTCGTAATAAAATCAAGTACAACTCCAACTGCCGAACTGTCAAGCGTTGCTACTGTTTCTTTTTTTGGTGGACCTTATAGAGTTTAACCTATTTTTTGAATTATATAAAACCTTTGTGGCGCGTGTGGCACAGTGGTTGGAGGCGCCAATGCGACACGCACGTGGAATCGATTCCTGCGCTCATGGCCCACCAAGCCTTCCATCCCTCCGGGGTCGGCAAATTGGTACCAGACTTGTCTGGGAGGATAGCAGCAGTGGCTCGATACATCGGCAGGCCACCGCGAGTCATTGTAAAGGCCAGATATGCATTCAATTACCTTCAACGATACCTATTGAAGTCGAATGCATGGCGCATCCCTCAGGGATTGATCAACGCCGAGAGCTTTATCCTTTATCCTTCTATATAAAACTTTTAAAGTATTTAGAAAACCTACACGCCATATCCATAATCATATCCGTAGTAGCTTCGTTTCGCCCGATTTTCACCATCGGCGATCACTGTGATGATTGTTGTCGCCATTGCGGTCATTGCTAGTCCAAGAAGCGATCGCATCCCAAGATGCATGGATTTCTGGATCGTTCGATTATCGAAAGATATAGACGAAGTTAAAAATAAAAGAAGTATCGACGGACATTCGATGACCAATCGAATTACGGTGGAAAAAGAAAACGCACGAAGCAAACACTCGTGTAATCGATCGTATAACGGGCGACATGGTAAAGTGTAAACATCGACCAGAGTGATGTGTGACAAGGATTATTCATCGTGAATACGGTAATATTCAATTCTTAGCGCCAACGATCTATCACAATTTGGTAATCATAGATGCGTAATGTAAATTATTGATTGGGACTGTAGTAATCTTCGGTGCCTAATTTACATTAGAGGCAGCGATTACGGTAACCCTCGGGAGAATATTTTCAGTGCTGCCAATAAGATTCTTATATTTAATGTTAATACACCGTTAAATGGACAGATGTGAATAGCCGAATATCGACCAATGTTAAATAAAAAAAGAATTAAATCCTGAATACAACTACAACAATGTTGAGATATTTGCAAAGCTCGCAGAGATCTTCGGTGGAGAACGAACGAGCTATTATCCTTTCCCTGGCTCACCACCACAATCTGCGGGTCATTCGTTTCCCCTTTCTCTCAACTAGTTCTATCGATCAGTATCAGCACCTATCACTCGTCCACGGGATTGATCTGGCGAGCCCAAAATCGGCAGCGAACCCAGTTAAGATGAGGCTATTGTTGAAATCATAATGTTTGCTTTTTATTATTTTAATGATGCTGAGATATTTGCAAAACTCTGGACCGCAGGTATCTGCGGTGGGGAACGAACGCGCTATTATCCTTTCCGGGGAGTAACGCGTTCACCACCACAACGTGCTGGCCTTTCGTTTCGCCTGTCTCTCAGATAGCTCTATCGATCTTTTGCCATCAGCAATCACCCGTCAGTGGGATTGATCTGGGGAGCCCAAATCGGCAACGAATCCAGTTAAGCTGAGGCTGCGGTTGTAATCACAATTTTAACTTATTATTTACTGCCTACTCTTTTTGATGGCAGGTTATATATTGCAAAAGATCGATAGAACTAGCTGAGAGACAGGCGAAACGAAGGACCCGCATGGTGTGATGGTGAACGCGTTACTCGCCGGAAAGGACAATAGCGCGCGTTGGTTCCCCGCCGCAGATTCCTGCGGTCCGGAGTTTTGCAAATATCTGAGCATCATTAAAGCTATATTTCGTAATATATAACCTGCCATCAAAAATAGTACGCAGTAAATAATAAGTTAAAATTGTTTGCTTTTTATTTGCTGGCTCAATAAAAATTTTTTACGGCCGGTA
Source organism: Angiostrongylus cantonensis (assembly GCA_009735665.1). Classification (NCBI taxonomy): domain Eukaryota; kingdom Metazoa; phylum Nematoda; class Chromadorea; order Rhabditida; family Metastrongylidae; genus Angiostrongylus; species Angiostrongylus cantonensis. The sequence goes on from MQTX01000074.1 coordinate 1,649,909, forward strand.
AAATCAACGAATGTTTTCCTGGTAACCCCTAAATATTTTTAATTATGTAAAATTTCTAAAATGCTTTACCTAAGCTCTATATTTAGCGTGCTATGAAGTTCACCTTCTAACAAGGCAGAAAAGAACAATCATGAAACGAGTTTGAAGGAATAAGAATTGAAAGAAACCTAAGAAGCGAAAGAGCCAACGATGATGCAAGTAAAGGGAATGATCTAAAGTTCTGTAGATTTTCATCACGAAAACGGATACGGATAGAGAAATTGTGAACAGCAGCTGAAGTCGGACTCAAGTTAAATGAGCGAAGAAAAGTACGACAAATGTTTGGAGAAAAAATTGCGCGAAAATCTCCATTTCAAAATTTCTTCCATTCCAAACTCTAGCGAACAGTGGCCACCTGGGATAAATATCTGGATAGGTTGGATTGTAGGGCCATCGTCCCAGCTCTAAGAGTTTTAAAATACAATTTTAAAAAAAATACGAAAAACTAAGTTACCATTAACCTATTTCTTTTTTGGATTTATAGATAGCAATTGTTCAATTTTATGAAGCAGTTCTGCTAAGTTCACAGTAGCCACCATTTCCATCATTGAAAATTGCGAACTGTCTTCAGATCGTGAAAATGTCCAGCGAAGGGATTGGTCTTCGATGGAAACAGTCATTCTCTATCTACCTCGTTTAGGTTTCCACAAAGACTAAAAAGCTTAGTAAGTTTTTATGATTCTGTGAAGAGCTCGGTTACCACAGGGCACTGGCAAGGCCCAGCGGTGTGCTTGAAAGTCTGCAAATTTGGCGCGCCTTCTTAGTATCACAGTGATTAGGTGGCAAATACTGCACTGAAAATGTCCTTATAAATAAATCAACGGACTAAAGCCGTAGATAGTTTTTTTTGGACTATTCAGAGCACACAAAGCTAGCGCTGAGTAATTCGGTGAAGCGAAAGAACAAATGTTGTGAATGGCTTTTGTTCGATGTTTCGAAACTAGTTAACAACAACGTGTCATTATCGTTTGTTCAGATGGTAGAGGTTGGGTGGTGACGATGGAATGTGAGTTCGAGGTTGTGCAGGAATAGATAACGTCGTAAAAAGATGTGACGACAGTGAATTTGGTAGTGTGGCCCGTCGTTCATCGTTACGTCGACATTGGTAAACATGACACATACAACGAACAAAAGAACAGCAAAAACGCAGACTCAAGCGTCAGACAAAGTTCTGATGACGATGTGTACCGACAAAGTCAAAAATCATGGAGGAGATGTTATTCAGCTGATCTACTACGTTGCAATCTTTCGACGGCAACGAACACCAGTGTGCATCCTCTAGAATGTGCTCACGGCTGCAGTGAACTTCTGGGATTTATTGCGTTTTTCTCTGAAACAAATATATAAATACAAATCAATAAATCCATTGGCTTAACGGCTATTGAAAGAATGACGAACCGCTTAATTATGAAGAATGCGGCTGAATAGATAACCACGAAGAAGCTTTCTACGTTGGTCAACAACTTCTTAAGAATTCACTTCACACAGCAGTCTATTTGTAGTGATGTAGAGTAGTTGGATGCATATTTGGCGTATATAATAGACATGTAGTGGTTTAACCGACTCCGGGGGGAGAATGGAATGTTTGGTTCGCAAAGGCACCATGATCCAACTAGGACAAAGTGCGTATCGCATGGCTCGACTAACTACTACGCTATACACATCGCTAGTGAAAACTTGGAAATTTTAATGCGTTATAAATTTCCATAATGGTTTAGTTCCTGAAAATCCTTAAACTCTATCATATTTGAAGCGATTTTACTTTAGTCTTTTCAAGAAAACTTATTCTCAAGGTTAAAATTCTAGTTTTTCAAACGTTGATTGCTTTGCCAAAATGATGCTGAGATATTTGCAATACTCTGGACCGTAGGTGTCTGCGGTAGGAAGCGAATGCGCTATTACTCTTTCCGAGGGCTAACACGTTCATTACCACACCGTGCAGGTCCTTCGTTTCGTCTGTCTCTCAGCTAGTTTTCTATTGACCAGTGCCAATCAGTCAGTGCAGTGCCAGCAATCACTCGTCAAAGAAGTTAACATTGTGGTTTAGACTACACCCTCAGCTTAGCTGGGTTCGTTTGCCGATTTGGGCTACTCGGATCAATCCCAGTGAGGGGGTGATGGGTGATGGCACTGACTGATAGAACTAGCTAAAAGACAGACGAAACGCAGGACCCGCATGGTGTGGTGGTGAAAGCGTTAGCCACCGGAAAGGGTAATAGAGCTTTTGTTCTCCACCGCAGACACCTGAGGTCCGGAGTTTTGCAAATATCTCAGCATCATTATGGTTGAGTCACAGATAATGCCCGGCCGTTAAAAATTGTGATAGCAAGTAAATAAAAAAGTTAACGGTGATTACTTTGGTTCAACTATTTAGAGTACAACATTGTGTCTTTATAAGAATGGTACATATTTTACATTGTAATTAGAAACGAAATATGGCAATCAAAAGCAATGATATAGTTTTTTTCGGTTGATCAGAAGCAAGACATTCGAGAAATCAAGAAAATAGTAGATGGAGTATCTAAAAGAGATACTAGAAATATTTTTAGAACTTTTAACAGCTTTATAAAAAATGTTTGTTGGACTAGTGCATAGTAGGACAACACCATGTACCTGATATGGAAAGTATTCGTCAGAAAGTTTGGCGCCGATCCGGTCGGTAGCGCGGGTTTTCCGGCGTCGAGAGCACTTGAGCAACAATACACCACCGGTACCGGCAACTTACGTACTGAAATCGAGAAATTTCTGAGGATATTTGGCGGATAAATTTCCTGGGTGGCTTTCGATTCATTTTGATGACATTTCACTGAAGGAGAACGAAAGATGTTACGAAAGGATTGAAGTATACAAATTCAGCGTCGATCAGTCCTTTAGAGAAACGCTACCCATTTTCACATTGTAAAGCTGACAAAATAGGTTAATTTTGTACTCCATCAGGTCGATGAATTAGAGCAGTGTTTCTATCCCGCCAGAAAAGCCTAACATCAAAATGCTGATTTCGGAGGAACAGAGGGCATGGTGAGCCTAGGGCGCGTGATCGAACCCGTGACCACGTACTTACTACAGAACACTACTAAGCACAGCGCTAGACGCGAGCTTATGATTTAAGTGATGCTCGTTTTTGAGACCTTACTGTCAGTCTTTGATCTCTGAATGGTGATAATAGGTTCTTCCAGTCTTAAAGAGAGCGGAATCCATCAAACATTCACTGTACAGCAAATAAATGCAGGAAAAAAAATTAAAAAAGAACAAAATTTAAAAATAAAGAGATAGTCATGGAACCAACTTGTTCACAAAGTTGAGGACAAGTTACTAATAAAGTGAAAAATCTTGTAGTAAAAAAACTGCATTAAAAGGTGGTAGAGTTGGAAATTTCAAAGCTTTATTCTTAACAGAATTTTCGTCTAAACTCTGTGATGCAGATCCTAATTGATCGGCTCGTTTCTTTCTTTTGTCCCGTTTTGCCATGTTCATCTCCTTTCTCTCCTCTTCCTTGTGGTGCAGATCTTAATTGATCGTCTCGTTTCTTTCTTTTGTCCCGTTTTGCCATGTTCATCTCCTTTCTCTCCTCTTCCTTGTGGTGCAGATCTTAATTGATCGTCTCGTTTCTTTCTTTTGTCCCGTTTTGCCATGTTCATCTCCTTTCTCTCCCCTTCCTTGTGATGCAAATCTTAATTGGTCGTCTCGTTTCTTTCTTTTGTCCCGTTTTGCCATGTTTAGCTCCTTTCTCTTCCCTTCCTTTTAAAAGTCTCAGACAACTTTGTGCCTCGTTTTTTTAAAAGTTTCTTCTTGATAATAATTATTAATGAGTGTCCCTGCTGTGAAGCATCTCGAAATGATTAGGTCTCGATGTTGAGTGGCGCGCCTCAGCGTAACGAATAGGATTGGAATCAAATCAAAGGCGATTACATACGCCTCGCTATTGCGTGGAATTTGTAGATGAGCCTCCTGTTTCTGTTGATCCGAATGGTCTTACATTTCTCGTATAGGTGTTCTAATATTCAGCATACTTTCGTGGATACATTTGCGTGCGTGCATATTACATCGTTTACGTTGACGCCGGACAGCTAAAAACCGTAGGAAGAAGAGGAGGGAAGAGTGATGGCGGTTCGAAATCACCTTTAATAAGTGAGTCTCGTCTCTATAGCGATCAAACCCACTCGATATAGCTACCTTTTCGTATACCCAACTTTCGTGGAGGAGGCGGCCCAATAAGAAGCTATAGTATGGTCGCTTAACCGTCTGCCATTAAGTAGGCGTTAATAGCCCCGTTTGGCTTCAGTTTAAGTAATGGCTTGGTTGACGAGAAAACAGCATTGTAATATGTGTTTTGTTGCATTGCTCAAATGAAACTTGATTGTACTTACTGATTATGTCTCGCTAATGCATTGCAGCCTGATCTTATCCTGTGAAAGTTATTGTGTATCGAACTGTGATGTAGATAGATTATTCTGCTGAACATTATTGCCCACAAACCCCAAGTGGATGAGCCAGAAATACTGAAACAAAGACGCCATTACGCACGCGATAACGTTCAATTATTGCGCGTACCGGAAACGTCGCAAGATTTAGAAACATTCACATGAACAAAATCTGAAACGAACTGGGGTCCGAATGATGCTCACCTGTATCACCTGTGATCCCGTTGATCGTCAAGTGACTCGAACGGGCGCCAGTAAATTTTTCATCCTTCCCTGCCGCGTGCAAAAGTAGCCCAGTGGGGGAGTCCTGCTCGCTTCACAGACTCGTCGAGGATCAAGTCTTTTTTCTAGGCTTTTCGTGAAGAACTCTATCCATTGAGTCGGTGGTCTTCTTGTAGTCCGTTTAACATTCCGAGGAATCCAGCCACTAACGGCTCCTGTCCATCGGTTGTCGTTCATACGCATTACGTGTCCGGCCCACCATCTTCGACTGTATGGCGTATAGAACGGCTATTTTGATTTTTGATCGTTGACGCAGGTCGGAGCTTCGGATCCTTTTCCTTGCGTGACACGGGATACTCCTATCATCGTCCTTTCGACTGCGTGTTCAAGAAGACTGAGTGATTTTTCATCCTCTTAACGCAGCGACCAGGTTTCTGACGCGCATGTTAGAAAAGGAAGTACCGTTGAGTCAAAAATGTAGGCACGGAATCGGGTATTCTTTGTCGTCTTCACTACATCCTCGATTCTCTTGAAAGCTCCCCAAGCCGCTCGTTTCCTTCTGCTCAGCTCTGGAGCTAAATCGTTCATCATGTTGATTTCCCGACCTAAATAAAGGTATCTATCATTCGAAGATATTCAGACTACTGACCGTAAATGGAGCATATGTAACCAATCCGTTTCACATGAACATCGTTTTTGTGAGAGTAAGGCGAAGACCAACATTTCCATGTAGGCTTTATGAAAGTTGACAAACATTCGCTCCGCTTAACTAATGTTTAGTGTTATGAGAACGATCCTCTCAACGGTTTCCTGCCTCATCGTGGTTGAGAGGTGTTCCTGGGTGTCGGTCTGCGATTTACAGCGGTGGGTTTCATCTTCGTGGCAGTTTTTCCCAAGCTGAGAAGGATTGGACGTTTCCATCAGGAAGCCTAGGTAAGAGTAAACAAGTACCACGATCCACAACCGTCCTGGTATCAGAGTCGCATGGTGGCAAATTTTCATCTGATGCACAAAGGATGCGACTGCCTGTGGTGGTGAAGTCCTGGGTCATACTTTGGCCAGGCTGACCTCGGGATTCCAGGGAATCACATTGGCTCAACTAGCAAGTCTCAGAAAAATGGAGAATATGCTGGGGCCCGCACAACCAGGAATGACGGGAGGTTCAAGTATCAAGTATCAATTATAAGAGCGATATCATCAGCAAAGCGAAGATGGTGTAGTTGCCGACCATCGATTTTCACTCCCATGTTGTCCCATTCAAATGTTCGCGTGACGCTCTCGAGGGTGGCGGTAACTATTTTCGGCAAGATGATGTCGCGTTACCTAACCTCTTTTTGACGTCGATGTTGGCATCGTTGCAGAATGATGATATTTTGGTTGCAAATTTCTTATCACTGAGAGTCTTTGCATCCTGGGTGGGAACTCCATTGCTGTCCAGGCCTTCCATTACTGCTTCTTTTTAACTGAGTCAAAAGCCTTCTTTAAATCGATGAAAGTGAGACAGAGCAGTCTCTTGTACTCTCCCTATAGTTCATTAAGCCTTCTTTTCGCGTTAATGTGGCATATCGTACTGAATCCTTTACAAGACCCTGCTTGCTCACATGACAATGCTTCTTCCAGTATTCTGCTAGTTCAGTTTGCAATGGCTCTGGTAAAGAGCTTATAGACAGAGATAGAATGCAGATTGAGAGATAGTTACCGATGTCTTGGAGGCCTCCTTTTCAATTACAAAGTCTTGCTGGTGTTCCATAGAAACGTTGAACTCAGACAGTGTACGCTTGAACAGCCCAGCTAGTGTGTTTATGCGGACTGGCGAAAGTTTATTCAGGTGTTCAGATCTAACCCTCTTCGAATCTGGTTTTGTTTGATTCTTAACCGACGAGAAATGTCACATTGCGAAAGGGAGAACTGGTAGAACGACATATCCATCCTCTTTTATCTTGTATGAAGGCAGGAGGAGGTGGCTATTGAATAGATTCGAATATAACTGTGAATAATTTCCTCCATTGTCTTTCTGGAAAGTGTAACTGCTCCGTCTGCACGTTGGAGTACACTCATTTTTGTTTTTTAATTGGGAAAGCTTCTGTGGGATTTGCAAATGCTTTTCCCAGCCCCTGCAGCTTCGACCATAGCCACTGCTCTTCTGTCTTTTAGATCTTATATCAGTTGCCTCCATTACTTTGCAAGTTCGGAAGTAAGTCGACTATTGCCCTGTAGCTCGTGTTATTTCACGTTGGCGTATCAGCCCGAACGCTTCTGAAGATAGGGGCCCCTTGATAACTTTCGAACCTTCGCTTTCTATAACCCCAATGTGTTGTTCACAATGGCGTGTTCCCAAGCGCTAACTAATGATATGAATAAACCTTAGTTGGTCGTGGTTTTGTGATTTTGTTTACTGAATTTTGTGGTTTTCTTTTTCACCCGCGATTAAAATCCGCTGCAGAATTTCGGGACAACAGCGATATCCTTCAGGCAAAACCCTCGGTTTACTGTGATGTGGTGTATTTCATGAAAGGTGCATATGGAATTTACTGGTGCCACTTGGGTTATCTGGTGATAAAGGGATTACTAATGGTGCAATGCACCCACTCAACTAATGCGGCACTAATGCGACACTTCTTGAGTTCTTTGGCGCTATTTCTACTTCCGAATTCGAATTCGGTGAGTTAAAGCTGTTATTTACATGGGCCATTTTCATCCAAGGTTGTGTGAAACTCAGCTTTACGATTATTTATCGTTAAGCAGAAATGGACACAACAGATGCTATATTATCTCTTTCGAGATGTTCTTTTTTGTAAGCTCACGTTGCACCAACGTACGATCACTTGTATGGTTTGACATTCAAAACTTCCCTATTAGCTCTTTCGTTTTCAGAATTTTGAAAAGTTCTGAAAGACTAAATCAAATCGATTTCGTCTTCTCTTTCGTTTTTGCTGAGTGGATGCTTCAATAAACCGAGTTTTATTTAACCTCGGCAGAAATACTTAGGATTTCCTTGGATTATTAACGTGACACTAAAAGGATAAAGGATAACGCTCTCGGCGTTGATCAATCCCTGAGGAATGCGCCATGCATTCGAATTCATTAAGCATCGTTGGAGGTTATCGAATGCATATCTGGCCTTTACAATGGCTCCCGGTGGCCTGCTGATGTATCGAGCCACTGCTGCTATCCTCCCAGACAAATCAGGTACCAATTTGCCGACCCCGGAGGGATGGAAGGCTTGGTGGGCAATGCGCGCAGGGATCGATTCCACGTGCGTGTCGCAGTGGCGCCTCCAACCACTGCGCCACACGCTCCCTGACGTGACACCAAGCCAGCATAAAATCTTTTCCTGGTTCCTCGAATTTTACTTGTACAAGACAGTATTATACTTATAAAAATATATTCTGCTTAAAGATTTTAGCATTCATAATATACTATTAGAACAAGTATTGAAAAATGAAGGAGCGGAGAAACGCGACAAAGGCTTAGAACTTCCTAAACTAGCAGATGTTATCTTTCTTTCGTTATATTAAAATTAGAGCCACAATGAGGTGTTTGCGAGACTATGGACCGCAGGTGCCTGCGATGTGAATCGAACACGCTATTATCCTTTCCGTGGACTAATGTTTCCACCAACACACCATGCGGGTCCTCCGTTTCGCCTGTGTCTCAGCTAGTTCTCGATCTACCAGTGTAATCAGCAATCACTCGTCAACGGGATTGATCTGAGCGACATAGGTCGACATTAGACCCAGTTTAGCTGAAGCTGTAGTCGACATCACAATTTTAGCTTTTTATTTACTCTCTATTATAATTTTTTACGACATGATGTTATGTAGAAATATAAAGAAATAGAGATATAAAACTAGCTGAGGCAAGGGCAAAACGAAGGAACCGCATGGTGTGTTGTTGGTGAAAGCGTTGGCCCACGGAAAGGTTAACAGCGCGTTCGTTCTCCATCGCAGGCAGCTGCGGTCCGGAGTTTTGCAAATATTTCACCATCATTGTGGTTGAATTTCACATAGTGCACTGTCGTAAAAAAAATTGCAGTAGGCAGTTAATAAACAAGCTAAAAATAAAGCGTCAATTATAATCTGTTCACGAGAAACTAATACCCCCTGATGCATTCTATGTCACCAAGGCAAGAATGAAAACAGCAATCAACTCAAATTATTTGTGCCAGCTGGTATTCTTAGTTTCAGATTCTTCGACAAGAAATCAGTTGTAATTTTTACTTTATCACCTGCATCACCTGTGCTGCCGTTGATTGTCGAGTGACTCGAGCAGGTGCTAGGAAATCTTCCGTTTTTCTTTGCCGCGTGCAAGTGTAGCTCAGTGGGTTCTCCTCGCTTCAGGGACTCGTCGAGCATCATATCTTTCTTCTAGGCTTTTCGTGAAGAATTCTGACCATCGGGTCGGTGGTCTTCTTGCAGTCCGTTCAACATTCCGAGGAATCCAGTCACTAACGGCTCCTGTCCATCGGTTGTCGTTCATACGCATTACGTGTCCGGCCCACCATCTTCGACTGTATGGCGTATAGAACGGCTATTTTGATTTTTGATCGTTGACGCAGGTCGGAGCTTCGGATCCTTTTCCTTGCGTGACACGGGATACTCCTATCATCGTCCTTTCGACTGCGTGTTCAAGAAGACTGAGTGATTTTTCATCCTCTTAACGCAGCGGCCAGGTTTCTGACGCATACGTTAGAAAAGGAAGTACCGTTGGGTCGGAAATGTGGGCACATGAGTCAGGTGTTCTTTCTCCTCTTCACGACATAATCTTTACTGGGGTATAATAATGCCCATAGATCTGAACGTATCCCAAAACTTTTCCAACCAGCACGCGACAATGCAGGGTTAGGTGTTCATAAATGCCAGCATATCGTTCAAAATAGGCTGATTATTGCGACAAAAAAATCATTTGTGTTGTTGAACGGCGAGGTTTACCACAGTTGACTGAGTTGACCACTTGTGGTTAGAATAAAATACGCATACTTTACGCTGCCATTCTTCTTGCGCCAACTAATTCACATTTTTTGGAAAGCCTTGTCTAACTCGAAGATCATAATACACCAAAGTGTTTAGTTTCTTTTTACTTTGCGAATATTGATTTTTTTAAATAATATTTTGTATGTCTTTTACTAGGGTCCGTGTGGCGCAGTGGTTGGAGGCGCCACTGCGGCACGCACGTGGAATCGATCCCCGCGCCCATGGCCCACCATGCCTTCCATCCCTCCTGCTTCAATTTCCCCGTTTTGACTTTTTTCAATGAAACTGAACTGGTTTTGTTGTATTTCTTACCAGTTGAGCTCTTCCCAGTTTTATCGATCTTGTGACTAAATACTCAGCTTAACTGGATTCAATTCCGATTTGGGCTCCCTAGATCAATCCCGTTGACGGGCGATTGCTGATGACAAATGATCGATAAAACTAGCTGAGAGACAGACGAAACGAAGAACCGACACGGTGTAGTGGTGAACGCGTCAGTCCCCGGAAAGGACAATAGCGCGTTCGTTCCTCACCGCAGACACCTGCGGTCTAAAGTTTTGCAAATATCTCAGCATTATAGACTAGTAAGAGCGGCAAATAAAAAGGATCTTAGTAAGAATTTTTAGGTAAAGTTAACAATTAGGAATATCACTTGTATCGTTTGTTTTTTTTCTCGTCGAATATCAGCAGTTCGTCGTGTCTCGTCCATCTGACGTGAACGTAGATCAAATGAAAGCACTAAGTTCTTTCTATCCCGCCGTTTTCCTCCGTCTCTTTCTTACTCTTTCTTCTTCTCCCCTTACCTTTTCTCTGTCAGCACCGCTCCTCATTCTTACTCCATCTTCCTCTTCCCACTTTTCCTCTTTCACTATGCCTCTGCCTTGATCTCTCATTCTTCGTCGAGGAAATCGACATGCATTGAGCTAAAGACTTTTCGACGTTGTTTTAAATTTTTTTTTACTTCAAAACTTCACTACTCAGGCGTTAGAAATTCCTAGATTCGATTCGTTTTTTTTACACCCACCTTTCACGAAGCTCTTCCGACATTTTACGTGTGGTTTCAACTGCTGCTTAAGGGTTTTCCTTTCATCGCTAATGTCGTTGAATGCTGGTAGAGTCGATTGTCTTTTGAGTCCTGAGATAGCCTGGCTAGAACATGCCCGCTTCGACCGCAGAGAGTGATTTTTGCCTGACAAATCCGGCACCAATTTCCCAACATCGGAGGAAAAGAGGCCTGGTGAGCTCGAGGGAAGGGTGTGTCGAACAGTAGTCGTGTTCGTGATGATCGACGTCATTGTCACCGTTTTATCCTCTGCTGTACGAACTTTATTTTTATAATTTATTAATTCCTTCTCACCTTTACATCTGAGTTATTTTCTCTTTCCATTTAACTTCTGTAGCCAGTTATTAATCATTGTAACATTCTGAGGTGCCTGTTGTTTTCTTTCAAAATAGGCTTAAAACTACGAGCCTTTTGAAGTCTATTAGGGTTATTTCCGTATAGCTGATTCTATAATTTTCTTAGTAGAAAGACGATAGAGTAGCTACCATGGCATGAACCTGCATTTTTCTGTTATGTTTTGTCAATTTACAGATAGAAAAGTTACCTTATTGATCGTAAAGGTGCTCTTCGCTCTCAAAAAGCTCTAAAGCTTTCGGCGATGATCAATCGCTGAGGGATGCGCCATGCGCTCGACTTCATTAAGTGTCGTTGAAGGTGACTGAATACATATTTGGCCTTTACGATGTCTCGCGGTGGCCTACCGATATATCGAGCCAGTACTGGTATCCTCCCGGATACCTGTGGTACCAATTTGTCGACCCCGGAGGCATGGAAGGCTTGGTGGGCCATGGGCGCGTGAATCCATTCCACGCGTTTGTCATAGTGGAGCCTCCAGCCACTACGCCACACGCGCCCTTGAAGGTGTTCTTCGCTAGGGATGCAACTTTTTTTTTTATGGATCTGAGAGATATTTATGTATTCAACAGAAACGCCGTGATTTTTCAACACTTTCATAATCGCCTGTTTCAATGCCATTGAATGATCTCAGATTCAGATGATATTTGGTGAGTAGAAAACTCACTATCACAGAGCATTTTTTAAGAAGTATTTGCTTAAGAGACATACATTGTTTATGAAATGTTTTATAGCGACAAAGCACCTGTATGAGTCATATGTCACTCACTAGCGCCTTGTTGCACATTTCTGCTTTAAACGAACATAGCTCAGCAATAATCAGTGGAGTCTTTGGAATCAATGGAAAAAGTTTTTGCAATTCTGAGTGGTGAGGTCTTGATTTTGTGGCTCGTGAAAGTTGTTTTGCCATCGAGGGTCATATCTTGAAAAGGCAAAAAGATTGAACAAGTGGAAACACCTCCATCGCTATATCATAATCTCCATTCAGTCATCGCTAGTTCTTTCAATTTTTGCGCTTACATTAAAGTATTTGAAGATCTGAAATTGTTTTAAATCTTAGTTTAGACTTTTTTCTGTTTGGTTATGGAGGTGTTTAGCCGAGTAGACTGCAGTCAACTTGACCCTTCCAGGCTCTGAGGAAGGCGAAATCCGCCGAAACGTCAGGTCATTCGTGAATAAAAAATAAAATAAAATAAAATAACGCTTCGCGTTTGCTTAACAAAAGTATAAAGAATTATTCGACCAATGTTGATCTTAATAGAACTCGATCGTGGGAATTGTAGTAACATTTTCGAAAAGTTCGTCATGCCGTTAGAGTATTAGAGCAGAGTTCCATAGTTATAATTCTTCAAAACCACAACTTTTCAATCAACTAGAAGTCCTCTGTTTTGACAGGGAATATGAGAAAAATTGAGCCAGTATTTTGACAACAACCACTGCAGGGTCTTCTTCAGATGACATGGACATCTCAAGCTTTGACGTTGAACGACTCTTCGCATTTTTCACAGACAAAACAATATTTGTAAATGCCTTAAGGAAGATTCACTAGCGCGACATATTTCTCCATGCTAAAACATTCAAGCAAGTACAGATGATTGTTGAATATATTGGCACCTAAGTGATGGATTAAAGGCGCGTGTGGCGCAGTGGTTGGAGACGCCACTGCGGCACGCACGTGGAATCGATTCATGCGCCCATGGCCCACCAAGCCTTCCATCCCTCCGGGGTCAGCAAATTGGTACCAGACCCGTCTGGGAGGGTGGCAGCACTGGCTCGATACATCGGCAGGCCACCGCGAGTCATTGTAAAGGCCAGATATGCATTCAATCACCTCCAACGATACTTAATTAAGTCGAATGCATGGCGCATCCCTCAGGGACTGATCAACGCCGGGAGCTCTATCCTTTTTATCCTTTAAGTGTTGAATTAACACTTCCACTATCATTGCGGATACGGTGACTGTTGCATCAAGATCTGTGGCAAGGTTCACCCTTTACGAAACTACGTCATAATATTTTCTTTCTAACGTCTCTTAGATGTTTTTCACTATATCTGCTGTTTCAATCAGAACAACAGCTTCACACTTGCGTATCGAAATCAACACTTTTCGGACTCAACACGTATCATTTCCGTGAAGGTGCCAAGCGATCCGACCCTAATTCTCATTGATTTTCTCATTTTTATCCTTAAAAAAGATTAAGCTAAATTTGGAAAATCGCTACCGTTCTCAGTTCTGGTTTCTTCACCCTTATGGCTTCACGCGATTACTTCACGGAAAGCACGACTCTCTTCATTGAACATCTTCATGTTTACAGAAAATACTTCAGCTTCATGATAATGAAAAAAGATTGTATTGATCGACAACACTTCAACGACAAACGTCCGACAAGGGCGCTTAGTGTCTCAGAGGAATGATTATTTATAGCTTTGATCACTTTATGACGACACTGCTCTATTGCCACAGATGTCAGATAGCAAGCAGTCGATGTTTTCTAGTCCGAATCAGTCCAATGACATCGCATTTAAGTCTGCTGCTTCGTAGACCCACGGCAGGATGGTCCGACATCAGCACTAATGAGTTGTCACTACAGAGCATCACAACAGTCCATCTAGATTTAAGCACACGAGACCAGCTCTGAGATAACAACACCCTTTCCGTCATTATCCTACCCAACGCTGTTACATCACTGGGCACATTCTTCTTACTGTTTTTGCTTAGAACTATCCAATAATAGTCTGTTCTATTTGCTTGTGTGGTGTCGGATGTCGGGTGCGTGTGGCGCAGTGGTTGGAGGCGCCACTGCGACACGCACGTGGAATCGATTCCTGCGCGCGTGGCCCACCAAGCCCTCCATCCCACCGGGGTCGGCAAATTGGTACCAGACTTGTCTGGGAGGATAGCAGCAATGGCTCGATACATCGGTAGGACACCGCGAGTAAAGGCCAGATATGCATTCAATCACCTCCAACGATACTTAATGAAGAATGCATGGCGCATCCCTCAGGGATTGATCCATTCCGAGAGCTTTATCCTTTATCCTTTTTAGTGTTGGATGGATATGCTGATGCATAGTTTTCCAAGCTGTCTCTATTTGTATGGACATGTATGTCATTTCGATGGATTAGTATACAGACGTTCGTTTTCTTCCGTTTCGGTACATAGTTATTTTCTATGCACGTCGGTCCACCTGCGGACTCGTCACCTAACTTCTATTACTTTCCGCAGCTAACTGATTCAAGGTGTCTTGTGTTAAGCTTAGAAAATCGTTTGTTTTGTTTCTTTAGCCCGTGGGGTTCGAAGCATCTTTTTCACCAACTGCCGATCATTTTCTGTTGGCAGTAAAACATAAGGAGTTGAGGATACAAACCGCCTGTGTAAGAGGTTTTGCTCCATCTATTTAAGGGCAATTTTGGTCTCTATAACAGCTACTTGATTTTGAACTCTTTTGGCATGGAGATTTCCATAGAAGATGAAAGATAAATTTGAAGACTTTGAAAGTGGATGATGGATGAAAGGATGCGAAATTTCACCAGTCGCAGATATCATCTTGTTCCAGTGACAAAACATCAATTGTTCAATGGTTTTCATTTTCGAAAAATTCTCCTCGATGGAAGAAAGTGCGCAAAATATGGCCTCCGGACACTCAACAGTTCATTATAGTAAAGCAATATAGTTTGTGTCGTTAGGCAAGAAGGATACGTAATTTCCAATCCTTTTTGAGATGAGCACATGTGGCACAGTTATCGTAGGCGCCCTGTAACCCACGCGTAGAATCAATTCCCGCACCCATGGCCCAAAAAGCCTTCTTTCCTTCCTTCCGGGTTCGACAAATTAGTACCAGACTTGTCTCTGAGGATAGCAGCACTGGCTCGATACATCGGTAGACCACCGCTAGTCATTCTATAGGCCAGATCTACATTTAATCAGCTCCAATCGATGCTTAATGAAGTCTAGTGAATGGCGTGTCCCTTAGGGATTGATCAACGCCGAAAGCTTTACCGTTTTTATCCTTTACTAACATTAATTTCCAATTCTTTGAGATGAGCGCGTGTGGCACAGTTATCGTAGGCGCCCTGTAACCCACGCGTAGAATCAATTCCCGCACCCATGGCCCAAAAAGCCTTCTTTCCTTCCTTCCGGGTTCGACAAATTAGTACCAGACTTGTCTCTGAGGATAGCAGCACTGGCTCGATACATCGGTAGACCACCGCTAGTCATTCTATAGGCCAGATCTACATTTAATCAGCTCCAATCGATGCTTAATGAAGTCTAGTGAATGGCGTGTCCCTTAGGGATTGATCAACGCCGAAAGCTTTACCGTTTTTATCCTTTACTAACATTAATAATAACTTCACTTTAGCTCAGATATTGTTGTTCAGAGTTAAAAGCAACCACCATGATCGGACTATGCGAGTGGAAATCAGCTCATGTTATGACTTAAGTGTTAATGAATTCCTACGTTTAAGGATTTCAAAGAAATCGTTCGCTACACACGATATGGGTGAACAAATCATCTAAGTCTGTGGACCTGACCCACTGAAAAAGATGGAGTTTCTAATTTATGTGAAGATATGTTTGAAATTCTAAAAATCGTCGTCTGCACTACATTATTTCTTCCTTAGCACTTAAGAGCTTTGTTCTAACAAACTGTTGAAAGTTCTAAACTTTGGCTAGAGTGGGATAGGATAGAACGGTAGCACATTGTACCATGTTTATCCACAGATTTCCACTAGCATGAATGATGAATTCTCAGGTGAATAAGCATCAATGTAGTGAGGGGTATTGCATATTGAAGTTTACTATCGGATTCATTTGCTAAGGAAGGTTAAAAATTAATGGACGTTAAGAATACTTGTTTCTTGTACAATGATCTTTTTCCCATAAATCATTACCGTATCTTCTTAGAGGAATCGAAAAACCGAAATCTTTAGCGCTTAGGTGCAATCGAATTCGACACCGTGAGGTGCAGAGGTGTAGATGACGAAATCTCCTATTGTCTCAGTTTTTAGTTAAAGTGTTATTTATGAACTGGTTTACATTTTAGTTACTCTTTTTTCTTAGCGACAGGCCATTTGTGGAGTACAACCAAGGGGACAACAAGGGTGCTGAAATGTAAGCAAAACTCGGAACCTTAGATAGGATTCCTATTTGTGACTACCCTATCCGGCACTCTCGTGCATAATCCACTGCACTGACCGAAACCTTTGCCTTACCTTTCTCTCAGCCAATTCTTTCAAGCCTAACAGTGCTATTGTTCTATTGTTCTTTGTGTTATTGCCCTATTGTTATTTACAAATTCTGCCCTGAAATTCTTCCTTTCTTTTTGTCGCTGAAAATACAAGGAAGGAAGGAAGGAGAGTGAATGAATCCCAGGAATCGAAAATTTAATCCGAGTCCTAAGTTGAATCACTAACTGTCAATGCGCTCGTGAAAAAATCACTCGTCATCGTTTTCACAGTGTACCCAGTATTCGTGTTGACGTTCACCACAGTTGTTTAGCAGGCTTCGCCTTACTCGAAGGAAATGAAGGGCATCGCACTTTTCCTACGAGAGGCTTAATTCTATGCTAGCGTTTTTGCAAGCTATAGTAGTATGCAATGTTATGGCTTGTCACGCTGTCGAGTATTCGGCTGGGTGTGCTCAAGTATATGTGAAGTTCATTTGTAGTAGCGATTCGAACAGCTTTCCATGTGCTTTCGTTGTAAACGTGATACAATTGATGCATGAAGAACGAACATGTCTAATGTGTGCGTGTGTGTGGTGTGCGCATATATATA
>MQTX01000074.1:1673111-1792799 GCA_009735665.1 Angiostrongylus cantonensis
TATCGTTCGTAGTACTTTTGTTTTCTAGAGCTACTCAAACGACTACCGTATTACGGTTTGCATGAGTGTTCCTTTCATCCTAATCTTTTCCCCACCATGATTTTCCAATGTATCGATCGATGATGATTAAGGTCATGTTATTTCCAACTTTCATTCCATCTATACATAGTATAGGAGCGTCTTCATCTCTCTAATATCCCTTTGAATCTTGTTAAGAGCGGCTATCTAGTGCTTTTGAGTCGATGTTGATAAGTTTCCCTTAACACATCATTGATGATCAATTAATTCATAATTCACTGATTTCAGTTTGTGCGTGGTTGTAATGGATTTCTTCTTTCAATTGTCAGCTAACATCTGAGAGTAATTTTTACTAACCAAAGCATAACCCTTCAGAATCTAGAAATTCTTGCCAATAACCTGGGAGCTTTATTTCCTAGCGTCACGAAACTCGGGTGTATTGAGAGCTAGGGGTCAAGCTTTTTTTTGGTTTTTTTCGTCGTGGCTAGCATTTCATTTGAACTAACAAAAGCTCTTTTTAACGCGACCACTTCTCTATCCATATGTTTATGGTCGCCATTTAAACCCTCGTCAAAAAAAATAAAAATAAAAATCTGCACTTGCCCTGAATCTTCTGGAATTTGATCCTCAAAAAACCTTCACATGCTTTAGAAAAGCAACCTATTTGCTTAGAAAGCGTGTAGCGCAATGGTCAGAGAGGCCATGCAATGCACATGGGATCGATCCCGGCGATCCAGGTAGGCCAATCCCTTCATCCATTCGGGGTCGTCAAAGTAGTACCGGTCTTCTCTGGGAGAATAACCGCATTGTCTCAATACATCAGTAGTTCAGGGCGAGTCATTGTAAAGGTCAGATATGCATTTAATCACCTCCAACGATACTTAATGAAGTCGAGTTCATAGCGCATCCATCAAGGACTGGTCAACACAGAGAGCTTTATCCTTTTTTATTATTTATATGTTATTTTTAACTGACATGGCGAAATCTTCCATACAAGTCTACCAAGTTTCTGGTTCATCAAACACTCGAGTTAGCGAGAAATTTCAGCCAATTTTCGCAATAACACCAGGGTTGTAAATACGTTGAACATGACTTTGATTGGCTCAGATGTGGCTTCACACAATTGTCATTGGGCCAATTTGATAGATATGCATTTGTGGATCTCGTTAGACTCCAACAAGGCGTAGAAGCGTTCGGCGTTAATCAATTCCTTAGGGATGAGCCATGCATTCAGCGCCATTCGTAACATCGCATCGGTTATTGAACGCAAATTTGCCCTGTGCAATGAATTTCTGATGCTCAGCAACGTATCACGTCAGTGCTTTTATCCTTTCGAAAAAGTTCGGTACCAGTTTGCCGAGACCCGAGAGATGGTAGTCTATTTTTGCTCAGGGCGGGGATTGAAACAACTACGTTGTCTATATCCCAGGCATTATATATATTGTGTACATTCTATACAGTAAATATTTACGCAAGCCCATCTGCATGTGCATGGTTGAAAATGTACTATAGTAAGTGCACTATTGCTTGATTGACTCGTTTAAAATAGCAACTTCACCAAAAATAATGTAGACTCCAAACCAATGTCCATTTGACTACTAATTGAAATGTCGAACTCATTCTCAGCTTGAGGGACCACGGTGGTAAGAACAAAGCAGCATGTGGAGAACAAATCATAACCCACTGAACAAGTATGAAAGAGGAGTGGTGCATTCGTACAAAAGACGTGTACGAGCTCATTGCGACAGAGCGGTAAAGTTCAATGAGGATATTTGAATTTCGCCCCCTGTTTCAGCCGTGATTCGACACCTCAAGATGCGCTACTTAATCCACGCAACTTAGCCACACCATATTTCTCGGAGAACGTTTGTATTGAATGAAAACTGACACAATTTCCGAAAGCGACGTACTAGCATCACCTCCCATTTTCGTGTTGGAAGACTCATAGAAGATGGTGAATCTGCCAAGGAGCTGCTTTGTTTCCAATGCAGTTGAAATCTGGGTATCTTGGTTTTTCTCTTAAGGATATGGAGGTATTTTATTGGCTTAGTGACACTTAGCTTGACCCTTCTAAGCCCTAACAAAGAAAAAACACTCTGAAGTGTTTGCTGCTACTATTATTTACCTGGTACTTAGACGGACCGTCCTCATTGGATGCGCGGACCCCAGCATATTCTCCATTTTTCGGAGATTTGCTGGTTAAGAAATTGTGTCGAATAGTGATTGAAACAGTGGACGCAATCCAAACTTTTTGTCTGCACTTTACCGGTCAGCCTGGCCAAAGTCTACCACAGATCTGCACCACCACAGGCAGTCGCAGCCCTTGTGGATCAGAGGGAGATTTGCCACCATGCGACTATTCGGACTCTTGGTCGGTGGTGGATCCTGGTACTGGTTTACTCTTAGCTAGGCTTCCTGATGAAAACGCCTTTTCAGCCTGAGGGACCCTGCTAGAAGGTGAATCCCCTTGTTCTCATCGCCGCCTGACACTCAGGAGTACCTCCCAGCCACGATGAGGCGGCAAACCGTTGGGAGGAGCTACTACTATTAAATAATATAATACTAGCCACGTGGTCTGCCTACGAATAAAGCAACGAGTTATTAACAGAATGTTGTTCTAATCTCTTCATGAAGTTTTTCCAATGATTACTGAGATAAGAAGCAATTCCCAAGACCGACTTTCTATTAATCTCGGTATTGATTGATAATTCGATGTTTTTCTTCAATAAGCAGACACGAGGTTGGTATTATAGAGTTTACTAGAATACGATAGCTGACGTTTCGGCGGCTTCGCCTTTTTCAGAGCCGTTTATCCCTTGTAAGTATTCCAACTAGTTGGTGGATAGCAGCCGCACAGAGTAACACATAGGCGAGGACTAGTTAAAAGGTTGAAGGATAATGCTCTCGGCATTGCTCAATCCCTGAGGGATGCGCTATGCATTCGACTTCATCAAGTATCGTTGGAGGTGATTGAATGCATATCTGGCCTTTACAATGACTCACGGTGGCCTGCCGATGTATCGAGCCAGTGCTGCTATCCTGCCAGACGAGTCTGGCACCAATTTGCCAACCCCGGAGGTATGGAAAGTTTCGTGGGCCATGAGCGCAGGAATCGATTCCACATGCGTGCCGCAGTGGCGCCTCCAACCACTGCGCCACACGCGCCCCTGAGGACTAGTTATGGAAGAAAAACATCGAATTCGTTTTTGCTTCTATCTTTTTCATTTTTACAACGATTTCTTGGTATCAGGCAATAGATTACCATCACAATTATCATTTATAGACTGTAATAGTTCATTTTAATCTTTTACGTTTGGCAGCAGAACTCGTCTGAAAAAGTGGCCGTCGCCACTTGGCCACACGCTTGGGTGGAACGGAACGGTGATCTGTGATAAAACCAGCATCACTGATGAAACGTCATGATGTCGAAAGACATGTATTCAGATGTGGAAGATGGATACGGTACACACACGAACCTCATGACCTGTACGAGTTTTGCCCCGCCTCTAAGTTCGTTCTTTCACATTCTGCTTTCGCATCCCCGCTGTCATAACCACCAAAACAATCGCCGGCATGAATTTTTGATTTGCTATTTTTGTACTTGTTGTTATTCAACGATAGTGGTTTTGTTGTCGTCTACACAGTAACCAAATCTATAAATAGTCCGAAATTTTCAGCATGTAGATAGGTCATTCGGGGACATCTAACCCTGTAAATTGTAAATTCGGGGATATCTAACCCTGTAAATTCCAACTGTTCACTTGGATAAAAAAAACTATAGTGATAAACTGGAATTTTCTTCGTTTGCAAATTCTGTTCCGATTCGCGGCCTTTTCATTCTTAATTCGGGCTTCCTTTTGCTGTTTTTTTAACCTCATTTCCTTACTTGAAAAGGGCTTTACAAAATTTCATTACTTTTTTCGTATAATGCTATTTTCTCCGCTTATCAACCGCGTTTCATCGTCGACGAAGAACCGACGGCAAGCGATTAACCGTGATTGAATTCCCGTATTCTGAAGTCCACAGTTTTCTTTTCCTCTGTCAGCAAGTCATTTTTTTTCATAAACGGCACTTCCCTTAAATGCCTGGATAAGAGCTCTTTGCCACCACTTGGGCAGCATTTTAGGCCATATTAAGCATTATAATTTAGGGTAGAATAGTAACTTAGAAGCTCTAGGGGCTAGAATTGGAGAGCGTCAACAGCGCTTTTGCTTATATTTCTGAGGTTAGTCGCTTGTTAGCTGGTTATTACTCTTAACACACTTTCAGTAAAGCAGATAAAGGTTAATCTACGAGTTTAACTGGTCGTAGACGCTAAACATTTGGTAATAAGACGCATTGAGCACGAACCGCAGTGAGCTTAGTTTTTTAGCCAAATTAAAATCTTCTCAATGAAGAGCACTGAGAAGGAAGTACAATGAATTAAGCTACTCGTAAAAGCTGTAAACTTCCTAGTAGAACGCAGTGAAGGGCATCTCGGCCGTAGTTAGTCGCTCATGTCATCGATAACCATTGAGCCTTCAATCCATCTGACTCCGTAATCTATTCGATGACAACAAAATCGTCTGTCAACAAATGAAGCTTTAACGAGTCGATCAATAGGTTACAGTACGTCTATCGATCGGCTTTAGCTTACTTATCAATCAGTCTTAACTTCACTATCGAACGACTTCATTATCTTAGCATCGATCTACTACTGGAAAAATGACTTTGTAGTTCGTTTTCAATTCACTACTCTCTGTTAATTTATCGACAAAATTCGAAGATTCACCGATGAAAATGAACTTATCTGTCGTTCTGTCATAGAACTTAGACAAAGCGATCAGTTCAAGAAAGACATAGACATTAGTTCAAGTTTGTTCCCCGAACTTCATTTGACTTCTGCTCTGAATTAATGATGCAAGGAGACATCAGTACTAATCTCCATAAGGACAAAGGATAAAGCTCTTGGCGTTGATCAATCCCTGAGGGATGCGCCATGCATTCGACCTCATTAAGTATCGTTGGAGGTGATTGAACGCATATCTGACCTTTACAATGACTCGCGATGGCTTGCCGATGTATCGAGCCAGTGCTGCTATCCTCCCAGACGAGTCTGGTACCAATTTTCCGACCCCGGATGGATGGAAGGCTTGGTGGGCCGTGGGCGCAGTAATCGATTCCACGTGCGTGTCGCAGTGGCGCCTCAAACCACTGCGCCACACGCGCCCCACTAATATCCATATTTATACAGTATACATTAAAGCAATAGAGTGATATATAAAAAGCAAAAAACAGCGCAATTGAACACACAAGGTTTTCATAGGGTGTCTCATGCTATACGGATCCCAGCACGTCTCTATAGATACACGTACTGTTTTCCAATGAATAACAGATGATAATAAAAATGTGAGATATGTATAGAGCAGTGGTTAAAAGTGCCCTACAATACTTCCCCGATCTTTGTTTCGATGCCATGCCCGATATCAAAACAACCCCATCTGCACCTCTATAGGTCAAAAAACTATCGTCAGACTCGTTTGGGAGGATAGGAGAAACACTGACTTAATACATCGTTTGGTTATCGCAAGTCGCCTTGTATACAGGTGTCTGTTCAAATACATCTACGAAGGTGCGAACGAAGGTGAATGCATGTTGCTTTCCTAGGAGCTCTATCAACGTCAGGCGCTTTATCCTTTACACTTTAGCTACAATGTGAATAAAAGGGAATTTTAGTAAATGAAGACCATTCGTTTTCCAGTCGTCACTTTATTGATCATTGACTGGATGTGATAGTCTTCGTAGGATAGCTGACTTGTTCATCTATACATTCCCGCACAACCGATCGCTTTGCTCTACTGTCGATATTCTAAATATCTTAAATAAATACTATCACTTTTTTTCATGGTATTGTACTGTTTGAAACACAACTATAATGATGCTGAGATTTTTGCAAAGCTCTGGGCCACTGGTGTCTGCGGTGGGTTTCGAATGCGCTATTACCCCTTCGGCAGTTCACCACCACATTATGCGGGTCCTTCGTTCCACCTCTCTCTCTCTCAGCTATGTTTTAACCTATTGGTGCTAACAGCAATCCCGTGTCAACGGGATTGATCGAGGGAGAACAAGTCGGCATTGAACCCAGTTAAGCTGAAGCTGTAGTATGAATCACAATGTAGTCACTTTTTTGTTTACTGCCTTTTCTTTTTTCATTGCAGGGTGTGGCGCGAAATACAACAATAGTTATGCTGAGATATTTGCAAAACTTCGAATCGCAGCTTATACGTCTTAACTATCCTTTTTGGGACAAATATAGCCAAAAGATTTTAAAAAAACCGACGAAAGTGGTCGTGGTGGCCGCTTTGTTTGTCCAGCTTTCTGACTTTCTCACGTATTTCGCTGCTTAAGTAGGCCTTTTCAAAACTATGGCACAGCAGCTATATGGATTTTCTAGACAAAACCTTCGATCGATAACGACGTGATCATTGATTTTGCACCAAACCTTTTCATTGATATCGATTGTCTCCCACTTTTTAATCAATAATAATGTGATAATCTATTCCATGAGAACCCCATTACCTCATCGATATTGATTAAAGAGCTCATTCGACAGATCCATATTAAACTTCCTCGTTCATATCGATTATATCCAACACCTTCAATCAGTAATAACGTGGTAATTCGATCCATGTTGAAATCAGATACTCCAAGTGTCAGTTCAACTTCGTTTCGATGACGTACGTTCTTACGTGTAGGGTGAAGATTTTTGAAGTCTTAAGCTAGAATCGAACCATCATAAGTCATCGAAGTAGATGGATTTAATACCACAACTATTTTTTTCCACTTGGTTTCATCGTGGATTGCTAGTAATCCTATAGGCTTTACTTGTTGCGCATATTTTTTACTGGTCATCTTGGAAACAGTGAAAACTCGTACCACGTTCTCATAATTTACTGGTTATCTTGGAAACAGTGAAAACTCGTACCACGTTCTCATAATTTACTGGTTATCTTGGAAACAGTGAAAACTCGTACCACGTTCTCATAATTTCACGAGCGTTCTTTAATTTTAAATTGGCTCACTACTTTTTCATCAAATAGAAAATTAACTTTTTCTATTTAGTTTTTTTCGCAAATAAAGAAAAATATTGATTTTTCAGTGAAAGCTGTAGAGCACATACTTAATGTTGTTGAATTAAGGTGTTTGCAGTTAAGATGTATTAAATAAAACTAATGTTCGGTGGTGGAGGACTTGGATCGCCTAGTGACAAATCACCAAAAAAGGTTTTGCGAAAGATCAAATGCACTAGAGGTTATGTGAACAGTACTCTTTTTAATTTTTCTCATGCTCAGTGAAAAATAAACAACCAAAGAAAAAAAAAGAAAAGAAAAATAGAGTTGAGAAAAACTGTGAGTACGGTAGCTCGTCTATGATTTCCTGTGGGAGTCATGCTGGTATCCTTCTTTTCCGTGTTGATAACTTTTCATTTCTTTTACGTTTCACTTTCTTAGTTGTTATGTGTGAATCACGGCGCTTACGGCACAGTGATCAGAGGAGCACTGCAACCCACACATGGGATCGATCTCCGCGTCCTTGGCTCGACAAACCTTCCATCTCTCCGGGGTCCGCAAATTAGTACTAGGCTTGTCTGGGATGATAGCAGCACTGGGTCGATACATCAGTAGTTATTGTAAAGGCCAAATATGCATTCAGTCACCTCCAAACACAGCTTAATTAAGTCGAATACATGGCGCATTCCTCAGGGATTGATCAACGCCGAGAGCGTTTTATCTGTGAATCAAAACGATCTCCATATCGTAATAAAGTCTTTATTATTTGTATAGTTCTTTGTAGAAATTATGGTGTTAGCATCGTTTTAGTAGAGATGACACCCTAGTAGTGTAAAAGGGTAAAGGATAAAGCTCTCGGCGTTGAACAATCCCTGAGGGATGCGCCATGCATTCGACTTCACCAAGTATCGTTGGAGGTGAGTGAATGCATATCTGGCCTTTACAATGACCCGCGGTGGCCTACCGATGTATCGAGCCAGTGCTGCTATCCTCCCAGACGAGTTTCGTACCAATTTGCCGACCCCGGAGAGATGGAAGCCTTGGTGGGCTATGGTCGCAGGAATCGATTCCACGTGCGTGCCGACCATAATAATGTGTGTAAACGACAAAAATTTAGTGGTCATAACAATATGCTTTTCGTTTAGTCGTCTTACTCGCTATTTCTCACACTCGCAAATTATTCTGGATTGTACTTTAGCTTCGAGATGAGTTTCCGAATTTTAGGAGCACGTCTACCGCCGCCGCATCCGATGTCGCTTCCTTTGGACGCGTCGAATTTTAGCGCTGAGGATTTCGCCAAATGGTTTCGTGATAGTCGACCGAACGCTGTTGAAAATAATGGTTTGTTTTGTTTTTGTTTCCAATTCTCATTCTATTAGAATACCGTATGTTTCCAAATTTTTGGACCACGTTCAGAAATCACAATGCTAGTGAGGGTTTTTAAATATTTGCTAAAAATTTTGCTTGGCTCTTTTTCTTGCCAGCTCTGTTAGTGGTCTCGTTTTTATAATCGAAGAAGTACTTTATCTATTACTCTATAAAAAGTATAGAAGAGTGAAAAAAGCTTTTGTAGAATATCCCATAGAAATTTCTATTGCTTCTATTAAAGGTTGGAAATTCCACACTTCATTTAAAAATGGCTTTTTATCTTTATTAAGCTTCACAATTTGTTTTCCAAATTTGCGCCTTATATTAACTCTTAAAGAGCGTGTGTGGCGCATTGGTCGGAGGCGCTCTACAATACACACTTGGGATCGATTTCCGCGTTCCTGGTCCACCAAGCCTTCCATCCCTCCGTGGTCGGCAAATTGATACTAGACTTGTTTACTAGAACTGGCTCGATGCATCGGTAGACCACCGAGAGTCATTGTACCACCGGAATCACCTATAGTCTCGTTGATCGTCGAGTGACTCGAACGGGCGCCAGTAAATCTTTCATCTTTCCCTGCCGCGTGCAAAAGTAGTCCAGTAGGAGAGTCCTGCTCGCTTCAGAGACTGGTCGAGGATCATGTCCTTTTTCTGGCCTTTTCGTGAAGAACTCTGACCATCGGGTCGGTGGTCTTCTTGCAGTCCGTTTAACACTCCGAGGAATCCAGTCACTAACGGCTCCTGTCCATCGGTTGTCATTCATACGCATTACGTGTCAGGCCCACCTTATCTTCGACTGTTTGGCGTACAGAACGGCATCTTTGATTTTTGATCGTTGACGCAGGTTGGAGCTTCGGATCCAATTCCTTACTTGTGTGAAACGGGATACTCCTGGCATCGTCCTTTCGACTTCGCGTTCGATAACGCTGAGTGATCTTTCACCCTGCTTACGCAGCGATCAGGTTTCTGAAGCAAACGTGAGGGCAGAAAGTACCGTTGAGTCCAAAAGGTGGGCACAGAGCCCGGTGTTCTATGTCCTGTTCACTACATCCTCGATGCTCTTGAAAGCACCCCAAGCCGCTCGTTTTCTTTTGCTGAACTCTGGAGCTAAGTCGTTCAACATTTTGATTTCCCGAACTAGATAGAAGAGTCATTGTAAAGGCCGGATATAAATCCAGTCACCTGCAAGCGATGCTTAGTGATGTAGAATGCATGGCCCATCCCTAAGAGATCGATCAACGCCGAGAGCTTTATTATTTTTATTTATTTATTAACTCGTATATACCTATGAAAAGATAAATGTCTTGTCCAGAATTCAATTCTTTTCCTCTTTTTATTCTCTTATCAGTTTCTTTTTTCTTTTTATTAAAATCTACTTTATTTCCATAGAACGTGTGAATCGTTAAAAATAAATTGGCGCACACGCCGTGATACTGTAAGAAAAAGAGGGAAGGGAATGGAGGGTTATTTTCGGGTCTTAGAAAGAATACACTATGGAGGAAGAAAAGGAAGAAATTGAATAGAGAAAAATATCTTAGAAAACTGGAAAGCCCGTTTTTAAGCTACCTTTAGGCCAATTTAAATAATTAGTGACGTTTTAGGGAGTTTCCAGGATCGGCTTTCTATTAACCTCGACATTGGACCATAAATCTGTTGTTCCCTTTTTTTACAGCAATCGTGAGGTTGTTATTCAGCAAATTTTTACTTCTTTACAAATATAACACATACAACACAACGGTTGCTGATATTTCGGCAGTATGGCCTTCTTCAGAGGCTGGAAGGGTACACTAATGGTATATAGCCCACCTCTGTGTGCACAAGTAAGGAACTAAAGGAAGAATCGCGCAGCTTGGCTCGGGAAATAGTCATCTCCAATGGCCAGGAAACAGTTACCTCACGAGATAAGTTTAGAAGGAGAGCAACGCTCCCGAAATGAACAGTTTGGCCGCAACAAAATCCCGTTTATCTGACCCTTCATTATCGATAAAATAAGTAGCGCTAAAGTCTTTCTAAGTAAGGGCAGATTTAGAGGAATCGGTAGCGATAGTTGAAATACCACCGGATACTCTACGTCGTCAGTTAGTTCGTAGCCGCCTGCATGACCGTCTATATGAAACACCAAATTGCGTAATTTGCCCTTTTGCTAGGCACGGTGACTGCGTGAGTTCACGTACCATATACCTGATTTTTTGTAGAATTTACGTAGACGAACACATCGACGAAATGGGCAGACTTTTATGTATCCGCATTAAAGGACACCTAGATGGCAAGCGAAAATCAAAACAAAGCACGCCACTAGGCACACATAGGGTACAAAAACAGCGCAAACGACTTTGGAGTCAATGTCCTTGCACGAGAGACGAAAACAACAACGTGGAAGTTTTTCGAGGCGTTTTGGATAAATTCCAGAAATCCGAGAATGAATAGCAGGGAAGAATGCACTAAGACAACGCATGATCTAGCTCCGTATCTCAGAACTGATTTTTGATGTTGTGTGGTGCAGTAATCAACCATATGCGACTCTCAGCGGACCTAATAAATAAAACCTAATAACCTAATAAAAAATTGACCTAATAGATTATATATTAGTGCACCCTTCCAGGCTCTGAAGAAGGCGATTCTGCCCAAGCGTCAATTACTTTGTGTTGTGTGTTGTTCATTTGAGGAAGTATTGCTGGTTATTGTATGAAAATAAACGTTCGCTGAATAGCAACCTCGTGATTGCTGTAAAAAAGTGAGGAACAGACACATATATATATTATATATCTTTGTAGTAGCACCGGTGGTGGTGCTGGTGATAGTAGCTGACCTGGTTCTTGGCAGAACGGTAGTGGTCTTCTTCGGCGATGTCGCTGTCGTCGACTTTGTAGTAGTTGAGCTGGTGGTGGTAGTGGTAGACCTTCTTGTGGTTGTCGGCCGAATAGTGTAAGTCTTCTTCGGCGTTGTCGTCATCGTCGACTTTGTAGTAGTAGAGGTGGTGGTGCTGGTAGTGGTAAAACTGAATAACAACCTCGCGATTACTTTATGAGAGAAAACAACAGTTTTAGAAAGTGATTTTTTTTTCTTACCCGGCATGAAGAAAGAGTCAAGAACTGCGAAATGTAATTTGTTAGTGATTTTCTTTGTTTCTTTTATCTGGACTGGAAAGTTCTGCTAAAAACCATGAGAACCATAGACATTTTTGGTGACATTGCGTAATCAATTATGGCTGTAATGTCCTAGTAATCTAAATTTGTGCAGACAATGTCTCGTTTAAAAACGTTGCGTCTTCAAATTGATCAGCTTGTTAGTTCAAATATATCCTTATGACAGCACAGACTAGTTAGCAGTTGATTTTAACACTGTCGCAAGCAGTGACGTCTATAGGTGTCATAATTGTTTTTCGGTAGTGGCTGCTGTGACACCTATAGATCTCATTTTTCTTATTTTGTTCATTTTAACACACAGAACTATTATCTTATACTTTTTGCTATCGTGTTATGGCCTACAGGACTTAGATGTTGTCTCGGGCGTTCGTCGGGAATAGCTGTATTCTGTCCTTAAAAACCTGATAAAAACGTTTTCTGAACGAGTTCACTAATACCAAACTTGGCTGTTAAGCGACTACTATTTCAATTCTAATTGCTATCTGTCGTTCTTTTTTTCACAGCAGTCTCAACGTTGTTAAACAACATACGTTTACTTCAATGCAATAATACACATACAACACAACCGTGGCTGACGTTTTCGCAGCATCGCCTTCCTCAGTGCTGCTTTTTCCACCTGTTTTCCACCGAGGAAGTACAGCCCCTCATTATCGCAAATGGTTGACGACTGCCTCGTTGTCAGGCGATTCTAATTCTATCTACTTCAATAGAAGAACATCTTAGCCTTTTTATTTATATCTTATCTTAGTTGTATTTCGCATGATACCCTGCCGTTAAAAATTATAGTAGTCAGTGAATAAAAGGTTAAGAGTGTGCTTTTGACTTGAGCCTCAGCTTAACTAGGTTCGTTTCCGATTTTAGTCCCTAGATAAGTCCCGTTGACGGGCTATTGCTGGTGGCGCCTATCAATAGAACTAGCTGAGAGATAGGCGAAACGGAGAACCCGCATGGTGTGGTGGTGAACACGGTACTCCCCGGAAGGGCAATAGCGTGTTCGTTCCAAGCCACAGACACCTGCAATCCGGAGTTTTGCAAATATTTCAGCATCATCTTAGTTGTATTTCACAAGATACCCTGCCGTTAAAAATTGTAGTAGGTAGTAAATAAAAAGGCTAACATACATGTACTAAAAAGCATTATAAACATCATTCATATTTATAAAACGGTATAGCAAAGCCTTTTCTATAATCCATTCACGTTCACAACCAACGAAATCTTCTTTTCTTCGATTCTTCGAGAAGAGACTTCTCGAAAAATTATTCTTTAATTTCAAAGAATCAGCAAGTCCACAAAGGCTGAAAACTAGGCGTCATTAAGTCCGCAACAAACCCGAGATTAGGCGTCGCCGCGGGACCGTTAGCGTTGAGCCACAAATTTGCTCGGTAGTTTAAGATCAAACAAGCCATGCGCTGCGAGTGCGCAGCGTCTTCGTTACGCGCGTCTGCCTGAGTAATATTTTTCTTTCTTTTATTCTATAGCCAATTTTTATGTGAACATGTTTCAGTTTGGCGTTGGGAGCCGATAGCACGAGGTTTCGGTATCTCGTATGTTATTCTTGGAAGCCTAGCGATTTCCCTGAATCTGTTTTTCCTTTATTCACTGTTAGCGAAACGTCGAAAGTCATTCTTCCACACTTTTTACATAATGATTCTAGATTTCACTATTATTGACACTATTAAAGGTATGTGTATTGATTTTTTGACACGTGAAAATGTAAATTCGAATACCTAAGTGGCTCGTCTTTTCTATTCGCATTTTATGCTAACAATTGTACAGTTTCCACTTAACTTGTAGTTCGCTGTTTGCGTCAACGTTTTCTTTCCGTGAAGTATCGAAAGCCAAGAAATGCCTTCTCAAATCATCACCAATTGTCAGCTAGTGACCATGTTGTTTCTAGGAGAGCAGTGGCTCTTGACACTGATTTACTCTTAGTCGGACTTTTGGATAAAAGTGTTCAGTTTGTTTCCATTTTGGGAGAACCTGCTGGGATAGTGACCCCATGGCTAAACATCACACTTCGTCGCAGAAGAACCCCTCGCTCCCAAAATGAGACAGCATAGCATTTTTTTCGGTAGAGCCTAGAGGTATACGAAAAAAATGTGGAAATTAGAAGAAGCAACTTAGGGATTCTTCTGTATTAACTTGTCAGTTAATTTTGTTCACTCCCACATGTACAAAAGTTTGTCGGGGTCGCCCTCGGATCGTACTCCTCCACTTCAGCGTGTTTCTTTCACGTCTTACCATTCAGGTTTTATCATTCCATTCCACACTTGTTTCCTTCACTTTCAGGTATTTCATCAATTCTCTTCGCCATTAAATTATTAAAGACTGATCTGAATTCGGATCAATCAATAATATCGATACGTGTTGATCAATACAGTGGCCTGCTCTTACGGTTTGTTGTCACACCTTTTTAACTACATTTTCTACTAAAATTGAAAGGAAAGCTGAAACTCGACAGTGTTTTTCTTCAATAGTACTATTCAATTAGAGTATAAGCTATGTTATCTTTTTAAAAGTGAAAATTCTCTTTATTTCTATGACGATATCTAATTACAGCGAACCAGACGCGAATTATCCTTTATTCCTCAATAATTCCTTCTCAACAAGATTATCCTACAAGGTGTGGGTAGCGCAGGATCAATGATGCCATGCGCAACATCTAATACCTTTGTTAGAGCCCTAACCAAATCATCCAAGCCTCTCATCTCTTCGGTGTTAGGGAAGTGGTATCATACTTGTCTGGAGGATATCCTCCTATCCTAACCTAAGGTACGCTTTATCACTGCTATCCCACGATCGGCTTTTGGACAGGGAGTGTCGACATGACCAGCATTCAATGACGTTCATGACGGAGACGACAATTCTCAAGTACGAGCCTAACATGATCGCAAACCCGAAGACCTGTAGGGATAACAGAGCGAGAGGAAACGAATCGAATGGAAGATGTACGGATCTTCACAATATTTGATGTCGGTCATGAAAAAAACACTTTACCGCTATTTTTATAACGGATGGAAGCCGCGTATTTTAAATAGACCATGTTTTGAGTTTCATTTGTTTATCCTAGGGAGCGGAGCGCGTGTGGCGCAGTGGTTGGAGGCGCCACTGCGACACGAACGTGGAATCGATTCCTGCGCCCGTGGCCCACCAAGCCCTCCATCCCTCCGGGTTCGGCAAATTGGTACCAGACTTGTTTGGGAGGATAGCAGTACTGGCTCGATACATCGCCAGGCCACAGTGAGTCATTAAGGCCAGACATGCATTCAATCACCTCCAACGATACTTGATGAAGTCGAATGCATAGCGCATCCCTCAGGGATTGATCAACGCAGAGAGCTTTATCCTTTTATCTTTTATCCTAACGTTTTTAATGTAACAACAATATTAAGTATATTTGCAAGCGGGATGAAGTTGTGGGAATTGGACGACATGAGGGTTTGAGGAAACGACCAAAGCCAAGGAATTTTTCAATGCGATTTCTGAGAATCCATTTCTATACGAAGAATATTTGAAAGGGTGTGAGGAATCAGAAAAAAAGGAAAGGAGTTCGAAAAGAAGAAAAATGAAGAGATTTTTAGAAATGGAACACGAGATATTTCACCTTTTGTCTATTGGATCTTGAGGTTTTCCGTTGACAGATTTCTTCTACAATTTAGATTTTTTTTCTTGCAGATTCGCTAATTTGGCGACAATACTCAATCTTCTGTGTATTACATTGAATGAATACGTTTTCATTTGTTATCCACTACGCTATTCGGATTTAATAACAAGGTAACCTTTTGAAATGTCTTTTCAGGGAAGATAGGAAACAATAACAGTATGTCCATAGGCTGCCGCAAGTCATTCAACAGGTCAAATATCACGCCTAAGATTCTACGAATGGAGTCGAATGCATGACGAATCCTTAGCAATGACTCCCTAACGCTATAGATCCTTTAACGACTTACCGAAATCGTACTGATGGAAATTTTATTTGGTATCTAAACATCTATCTAAACATCTAAACATCTATCTAAACAGCTAGTGAGATTCTCTGCCGCACATTAGTGAGGTTCGGTGACCTTGAAAAGTGATTTCGGATGTTTTGAATAGAGAAGAAACGAGGAATTCTTCATTGACAACGTCCAACAAGCATTGAGAGAGATCGCGCATGGGAAAACTCGGACAGATTTGATTATGAGCAGAGTAGCTCGGTGTCTGACTAGCAATAAATAAAAAGTAAAGGATTTTCTCTAAAAATAGAAATAAAAAAATGTAACTTGGGCCCCTTTTCCTTGCTGCCTCACAGAAGGGTATCATGTGAAATAACCACAACGGTGCTAAGATATCTCAAAAGACCGATTTTCTATAAACCTCGGGATAGATAGTTGATATATTTATTTATATGAACTTATAAACTGATCTTCTTTAGCTGTTGCGAGTGGGAGTCCCACTCATAACATCACGACGATGAGGAAGGCGAAATCGCCGAAACGTCAGTCGTCGACCAACAACACCAACAAAAACAACAACGACAACGAAGACCTACACCAATCTCGCATCATCTAAAGAAGATCAGTTTATAAGGTGCTGAGATATTTGCAGAACTTTTGACTGCAAGTGTCTGCGGTGCGGATCGAATGCGCTGCTACCCTTTGCGGGGCTAACGTTTTCACCACCACACCATGCAAGTCCTTCGTTTCGTCTCACCCTCAGTCGTGTTTTAATTCATGAATGCCATCAGCAATCACCCTTCAATGGGATTGATCTGGGGAGCACAAATTGGCATTGAACACAGTAAAGCTGAAACTTTTGTATAAATGTATAGCTGTATATCGTGGAACTTCCTGGTTTTTAATACACAGTGCCACTTTTTACATGTTCGTTAGATAATTTGATCAAAAGTCCTAGTTGAAATCTAATTTTTCTTTGGCAAGATTTTACGAGGTTTATATACAATTTCTATTCGGTTAACGTATCAACGTCTTCGTCTTCATGAGAGTCTACGGTCCGAGTACACGGTTTTTCTTCGTCTCGATGTGACGATGTGATGTGTTCATCTTCGCATTGGGTTGTGTCTTACTCGGCTGACCATCACCGAGCAACGAAAAGGAAAGAACTAGCTGAGAGACAGGCGAAACGAAGGACCCCCATGATGTGGTGGTGAACGCGTTGCTCCCCAGAAAGGGCAATAGCGCGTTCGTTCCCCACCGCAAACACCTGCGGTCCGGAGTTTTGCAAATATCTCAGCTTCATTAAAGATATATTTTCCTGGACAATCAATCCTGCAGTAGTCGGTGTCACTATCAGCTAGCAAAGAACAAAAACCATACTTCAAAACCGCCTTTGCTTTAACCTCAGTATTACTAATCAATATGTATTATCTCTTTGATAAGCCTACACGACGAAGTTGATAAACAGAAAAGCCCTCGTGTTTTTCTTTTCGTTCTTCTACAGAGTACATTTCTGCTTTTCGGAAATACATTGGATTAAATACTGTGTATTTTTGATAATTTTTCCTTGAATCTGAACAGTTTCAGAAAACGAGTAGTGCTTGTGATTGTTTGTATTTGGATAATCTCATCTGTGGCAACATTTGCTAAAATGATCGTTGGTCTTCAAAATCGTAACATATGGATCGATGACGAATGCGATAAGGACGGTAAAGGAATAAACTACTGTCTTTCAACTACTAGATTCTCAGAATTTGAAAAACAATCGATCACCAATCAATAATCTACTCTTCAATAGCACTTATTGATTTTCTTCGAAATTATGCTCGATAACATATTCTTTGCAAAATCATTAAAATGTTTGTGCTTTCCCTGTGCAGTTTTCTTTTTTACTAGAAGTTCATCGCTGATTGGGAAGGTTTCTTTCTTTCTCATTAGGTTTCTGAAAAACCCGTCATCCGAGAGTTCCCAGCCAGTTATCATAGCAACTATTCGGTGATAAGTTTGTTGTATTCTATAAATACCGTGACGCATATAGCGCCGTCGTTAGAGATACCCAACAATCGGTACGAATTTCGATTGTCGAATTTCGAAATTCGAATCAGAACGCTGTAGATGGGCCTCGGTTCGATGTAATCCATTGGCCATTGGTCCTTTTTTTCTCTACCGTTTTTTTGAGGGAGGGGAGGGGTGAGGTTTAAAAATTAGTTGTTCACTTACATAGGAGACTAATACCATAAATCAGCATCATCATCTCATACTAAAACACGCAGAAAAAAATTGTCACAAAAACTAAACAGTGCCTTCATCTCGTTAAGGTTCCGTCGTTTCTTCTTTTACAAATTAGAAAAAGAAACAAAAAATTTGCTTGCAACCTAACCTAGGAGCTTATGGAAAAGTACTGAAAGCCTCAGGCAGGCTTAACATGGCGCTGTTTTTATAACTTTTGAGATAAAAGGTGTTGAAAGCTCGATTAGAAGCCCTTCGTAACACTTTTTAATTAAAACTAACTTTCCTTTCTTACAGCCAATTGGATGTCATCATGTGTTCATCGATTACAAACATCGAGTTCCTCACAATTCATTTATCATTTGGGTTTAGTTGTTTTTTGTTTACTTTGTCTAGCTGTCACCGCCTACTCCTACAGTATTCTGTTCAGGTGAGAGCAGTCCTTCAATTTCCTTTGCGTAGACTTCCTTCATTAATTTTACTAGGTTGTGATTGTAAACAAATACTTTTTACAGCGTAGTTTCTCATATGGTAAAAGCTGAAATCAAACAAACTGCAGAATTGGAGTATCTGAAGACTCAGTCTGATGAAGGTGAATGAAAGAAAAATGCGAACCATGGCGAAAAAATACCTCAAAGATCAACTTTTTTTTTGGAATAGAGCAGCTATATAAAATAGCAATACCAAAACAAAAATCACATTTACAGTATCTTTAAGAATAAAAAAAATGTGAAACATTTCTTGGAAGGTTGAAGTCTCAATTTTTTGAAAGCAGCAAAGGCTGGTATTATATTGTTATTAAAGCTCTAAAAGCTCTGGGCGTTGATCAATCTTTAAGGGATGCGCCATGCATTCGACTTCATTAAGTATCGTTGGAGGTGATTGAATGCATATCTGGCCTTTACAATGACTCGCGGGGGCCGGCCATTGTATCGAGCCAGTGCTGATACCCTCCCAGACAAGTCTGGTACCAATTTGCCGACCACGGGGGGATGGAAGGCTTGGTGAGCCATGGGCGCATGAATCGATTTCACGTGCGTGCCGCAGTTACGCCTCCAACCACTGCGCCACACGCGCCCCGTATATTGTTATTACTAGTGTAATATTTTAATAAAACGTTCTCTGAATTACTTCGATGACGTTTGTGATGGTTTCCTATCGAAGAGCCGTAGATCAGTATTTTTAACAAGTCTGACATGACGTTTTCGCGTCATCATATCTTCATTGGTTATGCAGGCTAAAATATAATTTTCATTCTCCGGAGATCTACTGGCTTTGTCATCACAGGGTTAATTACCGGAACACTTGGATGGTTTGTCTTCATTGGTTATGCAGGCTAAAATATAATTTTCATTCTCCGGAGATCTACTGGCTTAGGCACTGCTGTTCCCTGGAGTTCTGAGGCCGACTTAGTCGAAGCCTTCCTCAGGAGCACTCCTGCTAGTCGCTGCCTTTGTGGATCAAAGGAGAATTGTCCATCATGCGACTAGTTTGATACCAGGACGATGGTGATCCTTGGTGTTGGCTTACTCTAAGCTGGGCTTCCGGTTGGAAACCTCTGACATCTTCTGAGCTTGAGAGGCCTTTGTGAGAACCTGCTTGGGAGATGAACGCCGGGTGTACTTCACAGCCCTACACTCTCTAACACCTCAAATCCACGACGAGGTGATACACCGTTGGATGAATTATATGGAGGTTGCCTAAAATGCTTCAAAACGTTTCACGTTCTCAATGAATTTTTCCTTGGTTTTGGAAAAGACGTTTTTGAAAAGTCAAGAAAGAAACAAAGAATAATTGAGAGATATGAAATAAAGCAAAATGTGGATTATTTGGAACAGCAAAATTGTTGCCCTAACCAGGTCCAAATTTATTTTAATCAACCATGAATTGTGTCCAATTCATTCAGGCGATCGACGTTTTGAGAACAGGCATGTACTGAAGCGACATAAATACGTCGTAGTCATCGGTACCGTGATCGGTATCTACAGTGTTTATTTAACTGCCTATGCCACCATACAAGTACTTATGCTTGTCAACATCAGCGAGTAAGTTGTGCTTAACAGGAATTCTTGGCTTTTTACGTCAACAGTGCTTTAACTTTTATCTACTGCCAATTCTTTTTAAACTTTTGCACTTTTTACCTCATGTTTAGCCCTATCTGGAGACGTACGGTGCAGATTTTTTTTTGACGCATGTCATTTGCCTATCCCAACAATTCTCGCTTTCCTCCCTACCTGGTCATTCGACAGGGTCTTTGAATTTACGTGCGAGTTTAGTTGCTGCATGAGAGCTATTGCCTGTTTTATAAAAGTCGTCCAATGCAAGTCGAGTCGATTCTACTTGGAATACTGGGATGGCCGTCTAAGGTGGACCGTCATCACACATGCAGCCACAAACCTTCCTGGACTAGAGAGAAGTTCCCAGAAAGGTCCGACACCAATTGTCCGACATCAGAGGAATGGAGGGTTTGGTTGATGGGGGGCTCTGTCGAACCAGTGGCGTCCCCCTATTCAATGGGATTCCTATACTGTGCTTCTCGCGCACCATACGAAATACACCTGTCACCTGTACGAAATACAAAATAATAAAAATTTGTTCGTAAATATTTTTCATTATGCATATACATGAAAATGAAAACATTGAATGCTTCGATTTTTCATAGGGCAGTTTTGTTAAGTATTTGTTCTGTTGGACTTAATGGCGCACAAGAATATAAAAGATAAAACAAGGTTCTCGGCGTTGATCAATCCCTGAGGGATGCGACATTCGACGTCGTTAAGTAACGGTGGAAGTGATTGAATGCATATCTGACCTTTACAATGACTCGCGGTGGCCGACCGATGTATCGTGCCAGTGCTGCTATCCTCCCAGACTAGTCTGGTACCAATTTGCAGACCCCCGAGGGATGAAAGCCTTGTTGAGCCACAGTTGCGGTGATCGATTCCACGAGTGCGCTTCAGGAAACCTTCGACCACTAAGCCACACGCACCCCTTTTCACCAATTATTTGTCGGTAATAGATTCATCACATTTCTGGAACCATCATGCTGTTATCACGGATTATTTTCAGATTATCAAATGACTATCGTCGACTTGATTTATTGTATCTGAAGTATATCTGTTATCTCTTCATTTCACTTCATTCACTTCTTCAGCCACTTTGCTATCTCCGAATAAGAGAATTCAGGACGCTGATCAAAAAGTAGGCTTTGTTCTTATTGTAAACAATATTTATACATCATTCTTTTTATTATATGTATATATATACATATTTATCAACTTTACCATTGGAAACAAATATTGTTGCTTGAGAAACCGGATCAGTCACTATCAATGTGATTAGCTCGTAGCAAATATTTAGTGATATGAGATATAGCACACAACTGTGCGTTTGGGTTACTGTATTACGGATATATTGTTCTAGTATACGGTAGTGAATTTTCTAGAACGCTGTGCAGCAAGGAAGATCATGATCAATTCACCAACAATGATGCCCATACAATGTCTCTCACTCAGAAAGACATTAATGGTGGAAATAATTTAGCCTAATTGGCATCAAAGTCAGAAAAAAATAACAATCGTTCGTCACCGTAATGCAGTACGAGTTGTCGCGCTACGTGAGTTTAATCAATACGTTTACACCGTAACCAAACTAATTAGTCCTTTGATAATTTCAATCAACTAGAAAGGTATGTATATACGTATATATATGTTCATGTATGTGTGGAGTTATGTAAGATTTTGCTTTATAGTGTTCCGACGCGCTCCCATGGATCGAACTCAGAGGCGCGATGAGCAGTCGTGCCACCAACTCGTCCGTATGATTTCCTCTTCGTCGACTGCACTGATTTCTGTTTGTTCGCTTTTCTAGTCACTGCTCCTTAATATTATTGTTTGATTACGGAAATTCATGTATATAGGATTTTAAAGAAAGACGTAAAAATATTTGGACATGAAGGCATCGTTCATGGATCATAGTGTGACGTTGCAAAAATTGATGTGACCTCTCGTCTAAGCTGTAACTTTCTTATAAGCTGTGTATTTTGTAAAAAGTATTTTTAAAGATTTTATTACCACCGTTTTTATTTTGGATTGTTTTCAAAAAATGATAACGATGATGTTTTTGAAGAAAAATGTCTGAGTTTCGACGTTGATACGATGCTCCCACTAGAAACGGCATTATTACAAATTACTAAGGAAAATGATTGAGAAGAGTTTTTGAAAAATGACACCAATTGCGAAATATAACTTCTATGGTGCTCGGATATTTGTAGAACACCGGATCGCAGGTATCTACGGTGGGGAACGAACGCGCTATTGCCCTTTCCGAGGAGTAACACGTTCACGCTTCACCACACTATGCGAGTCCATCATTTCGCCTGTCTCTCAGCTAGTTCTATCGATCAGTGTCATCAGCAATCACCCGTCAGCGGGATTGATCTGGGTAGGCAGAATCGATAACAAACCCAGTTAAGTTAAGGATCAATAGAACTGGCTGAGAGAGAGGCGAAACGAAGGACCCGCATGATGTGGTGATGAACGCGTAGCTCTCCGGAAAGGACAATAACGCATTCGTTCCCCATCGCAAACACCTGCGGTCCGGAGTATTGCAAATATCTCAGCATTAGTGAGGTTATATTTCGCAATATATCCTGCCATTAAAAAGAGCAGGCAGTAAATGATAAGTTAAAACAATGACACTAATGTCAAGAATCTGATGACGCCACTGAAATAGTGCACGAAATGCACCTTAATGACCAGAACTCACACTTAGTCAAAAGAGTGTATTGAAAAAAAGCAATCTCATCATGAAATAAGGAAATAAAGCTCTTGGCACTGGTCAATTCTTGGGGAGGGAGCGGATTGCATAGTGGTAGTGACGCCGATCATCCCAAGTCCGGTGCCGGGTCGATTCCGCACCTGCCCAACTAGGCCCCTCATCCCTCCATGCTTGGAAAATTGGTAACGAATTTGTCCGGGAAAGAATCACTCTCTGCAATCCAAATGGATGCACACTAGCCCGGCTATCTCAAGATTCAAAGGACAATCGACTGGAATTCAACGACATTCATAACGAAAGGAAAATCATCAAAAAGCACCCGTGGTCACACCTAAGAAATAGGAAGGTCTTTGTGGATAATGGATGCGAGGAAACGAAACGGATGTGAAAAGTGCATGGATCTGTATAGTGGATATGAAAGACGTGTCGTTTAGAGTAAAGAAAAATTTCCAAGGGAGGCGCCAAGCATTCGGCTCGATTAAGTATCGTTATAGGTGACTGAATTAGTGCTTGACCTTTCCTATAACTTGCGGTGGTCTACTCATGCGCCAAATTAGCATTGCTGTCCTCCTATACAGGTCTGGTGGACATAAACCAGCCCCGTAAAAGTTTGAATTTGATCACCTCGGTGCACAAGATCGAATTAGCTACCGGTACGATATGCATGGGAGCGAGCTTCCGACCACTGCATTATACGCGCACTTCTAGCAATAAAACGAAGCAATACCATTTTTGTGCTTCTTTAGTACTTTTAAAAACTTCTTTCTTTTTTAACCTTTTTATTTATTGCCTAATCTTTTTAACGGCAGGATATGTTGCAAAATATAACTTCTACAATGTTGAGTATTTGCAGAACTCCGGACCGAAGGTGTCTGCGATGGGGAACGAACGCGCTATTGTCCTTTCCGGCGAGTAACGCGTCCACCACTACACCATACAGTCCTTTGTTTCGGTCTTTTCTCAACTAGTTCTATTAATCTTTTGCCATCAGCAATCACCCGTCAACATCAATAGCGTGTTCGTTTTCCACCGCAAACACCTGCGATCCGGAGTTTTGCAAATATGTCAGCATTGTAGAAGTTTTATTCTTTTTTTTCATTTATTTTCTATTCGGTTGTTCTTTGTCTAACCTGTATGTAAAGTAGCAGTCCGATTCAATGAGACCAATTTGGCTCTGTGCATGCCCCCATGATGAAGTGTTTCAGCAACCCCATGAGGTTGGATGATCTGAATGATTTGATTCATTTTTATCAAAAAAAAAAAAAAAAATTATGGTCATTTTTGTCTTTTTCTTCGATGTAGTTGAAAACGGTATGAGAAAATTACGTACTACTTCCTAACCGTTTTTAACACATTTTTATAGAACAACATAATGGAGCTTTTCTAAACGAACGATGAAAAAGTTCACCTTTGGCATTTTGATCGTCTCCACTTTCGGATCCTTTTCAATGAAATTCACCTATAGATGCGATCAATTAATGCGAGAGCAAAATTAGTTAAAATCCACAATCTCAAGGTATCTACAGATTATTAAAAACAAAATATCTCCGCTGCTAACCTTATTCTTCGTTCTGATGTAGTTGATCAAATGCATCAGATTCGGTCGAGCTTCCTCTGACGAGTCGGCCTCTTCTTTTTTCGACGATTTAGCCATCGATATTTTCTCAATAGATCTGTTCTTCTCATTTCAATTGATTTTTTTTTAGATGTTGAGAAGTTCGCTAACACCGTAAGCTCGGAAGTAATCACTTTTTCTAAACATCCTCTGAGTAACGATAAAACTCTCAGCTTTGATCGATCCCTGAGAGATGCGTCATGCATTCGATTTCATTAGAAATGGTTAGAGGTGATTTAATGCACATCTGGCCTGCTGATATCCTCCCATACAATACTGCTACCTATTTCCCGAATCGGGAGGGATAGAAGGCTTGGTGAAACTGGCGTGGGATCGATCTATGTGTATTACATACAAGGCGCTTTTAGCCACTGCGCTACACGTGCTCCAGACATCCTATATTAGCCAACAATATGTGGTTGGAGCTCTTTTCTTCCTGGTGTTTTCGTTAAAACTATCTGACAAACCTTTCGTTTTTTTTAATTCTGAACATTCACATCCGTCACCTCAAATCTTAAAATAAGGATAAATGATTTCTCAAAGATCTATAACTTACCAATAGATTTTTCACAGATTTAGTGCTAGGCAAAGGGATTATGGTAGACATCAGCGTCGGGTCCGAGGCGATAGTGGTTCCCATCGGTGGTGGCGTTGAAGTTGATCTTTCTGCTAAGGTCTCGTCTACAACGACGACATCGTCAAAAGCAATAGAAGTCATATTGGTGAACCGAAGGTTATCAGTATCCTTGTCCAATGTCTGAAATTCAGTCAAAAAGTTTCCTGATTAATTCATTTATTCACTCGAACGAGTTCGTGCTTAAATCAATGGATCTTGGCTAATTCGACTTCAACTAAATTTTTTTTTTGAATATTATGAAGAAAAGCTTACATCATTGTTTCTGGCTTGCAATTGTGCAAGTGGACCTGATATTTCACTTTTTACGAATGTGCTGTTCCCATGGACGATGACACCTGAAAGAAACATTTCTATCTTTCCGTTTTTCCTCCTTTCTGTACTGTAGCACAATGGTTAGGGGTGCCTTACAGTGCACAATCCCTTTATCCTACCTAGGGATTCGACACCGTCTTCATTCAAGACTCACTCAGTAACCTTTCTCGGTTTCGTTCTAACAAAACCGTTAACTGCGAAAATGTTGGAGGTTCATTTAAGAAGGTGACTACGACGACCGCTTCTTCAAGAACCAGTCTTATCGAGCTCCAAACGCAGGCGATTAGCTTCTAGTTTTCTTTTTAGGTTATAGGATTTTTCTGCAATCTTTAACTAGCGCACCTTTAAATTCCTCACTAATTGGTTTGATGCGATTCAAATATACAATTCCAGATCGCGGCAAATCTCGAACCTTCTCGAAACCTCTGCAAAATACGGTTTTTTTCCTTTCCTAGGAGAGAAACTTCATCTAAATCACTTTTTTTCTGAAATTATTAATTACTTAACCTTTTGAGTAACTCACAGATCTCGGCTTCAAGAAACCGTAAAGGAATTTTTACGCTCCTGATAGTAATCAAAATGCAGATGTCAATGCACCACATATTCCAGGGTCACCCTCGAGGGTATACTCGAGGGTATAGCCATAGCTGAAAGCGCGCGCTCACTATTAGAACTGGGCCCATGCTTTGCACCATCACAACTGTGATTAGGATCGCATGCAATCTGTATGAGCTTGAAGATTGACTCCGCTGTCAGGCGAAGCAGGAAATACTGAATAAGAAGGAAGGTCAAAAAGTGGCGAGACTACCACCATCTCCTTTTCCTAGAGCGTTTTTATGACAACAGGACCATAACGTGGAAGTTGATATGAAATTCCGCATGTTTTCGGACCACGTCCTCAAAACCCTGAATCACTATCGCGATAGAAAGTTTATCCCTAACTTCACAGACGCTCAGAAATGTGGTCTACGAGAAATTAAAGATTTAATTAATTCAAAGACTATTAGACTATGATAAGGAAGGAGAGCTTGTAGTTATTCCTCGCCAGCAAGATGTTGATATAACAGGAGTACATCTTAGTGATGCAACCCTTCATCGCCCATCATCTGAAAACAGGAATACAAAAGGCAATACCGAAAACTTAACAGCCAATGGGTCGAAATGGCAAAGACAGCAGGCTTAAAACCATCTGTTATCTCGCACTATAAAATAGATAAGCCAACGTATCCTGTTTTATGCTTATTTATTAAAACACCTAAGTTAGTATCAGCTGATGTATCAGTATCTTGTGTCAACCAACCCAACATCCTTCAAGGTTAAGCCCACCATCAGCTGCGTAGACGGGCGAAAACGAAGAGAATAACATGGCTCCTAAGCTTAATACTCACCCAGCTGCTTAACCACCTCCCAGTTTACCTCGCAAAAACCCAAATGTTCCTAGAACGTTTAGGTGGCGCGTTTCCTAATAACACGTACGTGATGGAGTCTCTCGACGCTACCGCGTTTTACACCAACGCAGCGAATGACTCCGCAAAGCAAGTCATCTTCGAACTTCTTGTTGAACATGACGGAAGAATAAAAATGTATGACTTGTCCATCCAACAGCCTATGGCTCTCTCAAAGGAGTGCCTAAATTGCTCGATCTTCAAATGGTCTGGGAAATACTACGCGCAAATGAGAGGGTTGGCAATGGGACAGCGACTGCCTCTAAGCCTTGTCATTGTGTTTATGTCTAAGACAGGAGCTCCTGTTCTCGATCCCCGGCCGCTACTCTACTGCAGATACATAGATGACTGTTTTATCATTTTCTCTACTCAACAGTAGATGGACAAATGCGTTGAGTTATTGAATGAGCAGTCTGCGTACATCAAGTTTACCCCGGGAGAAACCGAAAGAGAACTGGCTTCCATTTCTTAACGTTCAAGTGAACTTATCAAGTAGCGGTTACATAAAAAAGTGGTACCGAAAACTAAGTAACAAAAACATTCTCGTTCACTTTCTTCCTTCCCAACCTTCAAACACAGAGGGCGATTGTGAGAAACATGTTTCGAACAGCCACCTTCGTATGTAATAAGAAGGAATTAAAGGAGGAATCGCGCAACTTAGCTCGGGACATAGCCATCTCCAATGACTACGAAATGGTACCCCGATGAGACATGGTTAAAAGGAGAGCGACGACCCAAGACCAAACACTTGGCCAAATGAAAATCTCGTTTATGCTGCCCTTCATTAGCGATGAGGTAAGTATAGCTATAAAATAATGCTTAAGAAAGGCAGATCTAGAGGAATCGGTTGCGATAGTAGAAATACCACCCGATACTCATTGTCCTCAATTAGCTCGTAACCGCCTGTATGACCGTCTATGTGAAACAGAAAGTTGTGTAATTTGCCTTTTTGGCAAGGACGGTGATGGCGTGAGTTCAGGTACGATGTACCTGATCTCTTGAGGTGTTT
The DNA here is from genome assembly GCA_009735665.1 of Angiostrongylus cantonensis. NCBI lineage: Eukaryota > Metazoa > Nematoda > Chromadorea > Rhabditida > Metastrongylidae > Angiostrongylus > Angiostrongylus cantonensis. The sequence goes on from MQTX01000074.1 coordinate 1,700,654, forward strand.
GTGGAGACGAATATATCGACGAAACGGGTAGACCATTATGTATCCGCATAAAAGAACACCTAGATGGGAAACGAAAAGCAAGACAAGGCACGTCACTAGGGACGCATAGGATACAAAAGCATAGCGGGGAGGATTTTGACATAAAAGTCACTATCCTCGCCAGGATGCCAAAACACCAGCGCGCAAGCTTTTCTGAGCCTTTTTGAATAAATGCCAAACATCTTAAAACGAACAGCAGGGAGGAATGTCCTGAGATCACACGTGATCTCGTCCCGTACCTTCGTGTCGATCGTTGTTGATGTGGGGAGGTGCGGCCGTCAACCATATGCGACGCTCGTCAGAGGCTCTTCCTCAATGGAAGGCACGTAGAGAAACGGTGGGTTTTTTCGAGAAGCTGTTGACCGTGTGACTACCATTGAGATTCTCATCTCTCTGTATGTGCTGTTGAAGTGTTTGACGTAGTAAGCTGCGTATTAGTGTACCCTTCCAGGCTCTGAAGAAGGCGATTCTGCCGAAGCTTCAGATACGATTTTGCGCGTGTTATCGTATGGAAGTAAACGTATGCTGTTTAACAACCTCGCGATTGCCGAGGGAGAAAACGACGAATTCATAATTCAATGCCCTGGCTAATAGAAAGTCGATCCTGGGAACTATTGACTACTTTTTTTTATTATTAAACTTTCTCAAAATTATTAAAGAAAGTCATTTTACCTCAGACTTCTCTGAATCGGATAAAGATTTCGAGGATGAAGTTTCGGATTTACCGGATAAACATAGACGAAAGGTTCAGTGGCGACGATGAACGGAAGGAATAGTAACAATGCTAGGACCATGGTATTCGCTCTGACCCTGAACAGCTTTCATTTGTGCTTAAAGGCCAGGTATAAAGGGGTTTTATGTATATCGTAAGAAAATACAACTAAAGGTTTGTTTTTTTTTTCGTCAGAAGATCACAAAGTGGAGAAGGAACAGCTCGAAGATTATGGACGAAACTTAACGATGTATCCTAAAGTTGTCACTGGTGAATATAGTACAGTATGATACCAGTGTTTTACAGTATCCAGAATGAAGTGGTTCACATGAATAGAGTTCTCTTATGAATGCGTAGTTTTCTTGTTCAGCAATCGCGAGGTTGTTAAGTTCTCCTATTTGTAGCAGTTACATACCTGTTATAAACACCTTTAGTTCACTGTTAGGCTCCTTTCGATAATTCTAGAACGTCCTCTGAATCAATCTACTCGTAATGAGTTGAAAGTTCTCCATAGTAGACATTTGCAGAAAGAGGGGGTAAAAAGTATTGTGGCCGGTACGACGTCTATAGAGCTCATATTTTTTCCGGTTTTCTTTAGCTGCACGGAAGCCTTTTGCTCCACTTTTTGATCTTCAATCGATAGCTTATGCAACACGGATGTTGTTCGGAAAGTAGTCTTAGAATAACCTCCCTCTACAGCGTAATAACTTTCAAAGTAACACCCTTATTTGGACAAAAGTTCAGTGCACGCAACACGTCGAGAAAAGTTGCGTGCCTATTTTCGTGAAATTGTCCCGTTTTGTGTGAAGATTTTATGAATATCCGGAATATATACACAAATACAGTATAGCTTTCGGAAACTAATGGAATTTTTCGAATAACAGGAACTCATCTCAATTTCTCGATAAACAGAATTCACTATAAAATGAGAACAAAGGAAATGGGACAGACGGCGAAGAACGTAAGCGAGAAGTTCAGTTTGTGTGAAAGTGAAAAGTGAAGAATAAACGGGGTTTTCGGTGAACAAGTGAAAAGGGATGTCAACTGACCTTCGGCATATCGTTCTCGTGATTGGTCGTCCTGTCTCATCTCGTTAGGAACAGGTACCTGGATGTTCCGGTACGGAAACAGAACACTGTTCATCAGCTACTTGTCGTCTAAAATCGTCAAGTCTTTCTCATACAACTTCGAGTGATTAGAATATCTGGTTAAAACTACGGCGAACATCGAGAAACACAAAGCTGCATATAAACAAAATGATGCTGAGATATTTGAAAAACCCCGGACCAGAAGTGTCTGCGGTGGTGAACGAACACGCTATTGCCCTTTCCCGATTTGTGCTGAAGGCACTTGCGGTCCGAATTATTGCAAATATCTCAGCATCATTGTGCTCATATTTGACATTACCGTAGACCCCTGCAGTAAAAAAAATTGTAGTAGGCAAAAAATAAATAGTTAACGCTGTAACTATAGCTTCGTTAAAAATCTGATTCTAAAGCAATTAAATGCAACCCCAACGTTTACTCTTCTGTGAATTGTTTAATAGAGTAAATGGACACAGTGGACGGCACGTATAAATTTCAATGCATAATCTTCCCGTCTGTTTGAATTCTTTTTACCGCCAAGAACTTATTTGTTCTGCTACTACTGTATACACTAGGTGATTTGTCCAAGGTTGTAAAACTTCTGACCAATACTGACACTTCAAATTATCACAGGAAATCCATTTGAATTAAAGGATAAAAGCTAAAGCTCTCGGCGTTGATCAATCCCTGAGGGATGCGCCATGCATTCGACTTCATTAAGTATCGTTGGAGGTGATTGAATGCATATTTGGCCTTTACTCGCGGTGTCCTACCGATGTATCGAGCCATTGCTGCTCTCTTCCCAGACAAGTCTGCTACCAATTTGCCGACCGCGGAGGGATGGAAGACTTGGTGGGCCATGGGTGCGGGAGTCGACTCCACGTGCGTGTCGCAGTTGCGCCTCCAACCACTGCGCCACACACGCCCTGATAAAATGATGATGAGCAGAAAATTGGAATGTGCCGAAATGGGACTTCTCCAGGTACTAAAAAATATATGGGCTTGTGAAGCCCACTATTTAAAGGTAACACATATGTGGTAGATGGTTCGATAGGACGCCTCGGACTCATCAAGATTTAATCCCTTAGGAGCCGTCGAAATGGTAGTAAACTTGTCTGGAAAGATGTAGTAGTATTGAGCTGACACATCGCTCGGTCGACGCAATTCACAATGAAGGCCAGATAAACAGTTAGTCAAATCTAACGATACATGATGAAATCGAATGCATGGTGCATCTCTCAAGGACTGATAACTATCGAAAGCTTTATCCTTTATAATTTTAGCACAGGAATTAGTCCAGATAGGTTAAAAAGTGGTAGAGCGTTAGTGAGAGGCCACCAAGTGTGGTAGATAACATAGTTTCGTAACCCTGATCGTCCTACCTTTGCGACTTCGAAGGGATAATTTTTGAACAATTGTATGTTTATTAACTTGCACAAAGACCATTCAATTCATCATCGTCATTAGCAGAAGAACGTCCGCGAACATTCTTTCTCATCTGCACCATCAAATTCGTTAAGACGGGATTTTCGCACTCTCAGATCCATAATCCGTCGATGTTTCGATCTTTTTGCGACTGAATCACGTCCTGTTCTGAATTAATAAAAGATAAAGCTCTCGGCTTTGATCAATCCCTGAGGGATGCACCATGCACTCGACTTCATTAAGTATCGTTGGAGGTGATTGAATGCATATCTGGCCTTTACAATGACTCGCAGTGGCCTGCCGATGTATCAAGCCAGTGCTGCTATACTCCGAGACGAGTCTGGTACCAATTTGCCGACCCCAGAGGGATGGAAGGCTTGGTGGGCCATGGGCGCAGGAATCGATTCCACATGCGTGTCGCAGTGGCGCCTCCAACCACTCACGCGCCCTTGTCCAGGTATGTAATATTTTTTATTCAATGCTGGAAGCAGTTCCTACCGTAGTATGCCCTCTCCACCGACTTTTCGTTCGAACTGCACAATCATTGTACGAAACTGAAGCTAAATGACAAGTGCAAAACTGAGTTCGTGCTGTTGTTTCCAACTACAGATCATTAGCCTCGTGACGCGCAATATGAACACATACGTGCTAACGCGGCGCTACGATCGGTCGCTATGACCTCTGTCAGCGTCATAGTCTTTAGGACAGTTTTTTGTGCTGCTAAGTGCTAAAAACACTACCCATTGTTGGTGCTCAGTGCTTGCATGATGGATTACGGTAACATTTAGTAATAATAGTACACATACCATGTGTACTTATACAATTGTAGAACAAAGTCTCTTCTAGAGTCCGATAGTTACGATACACGAAATCCTCTAGTTATCGAAACATTATAATTTATTTTACCTTAATATTTACTGCCTAGTCTTTTTTTTCAATGCCAAGATCGGATGAAGAAGATCGTCTGAGGAACGCCACATCGCGACCCACGGATTAGAATGGAATGAACAGGGTGAGCGGCTCTCTGAGTTAATCATGGCGACCAAGACCATCCATGGTAACTCACAATTCCAGAAGCCTCACCGTCAACGGTGGACGTGGGAATCTCCCAATGGAGAGTACCACAATGAAATAGACCACATCATAGTAAATAGGCAGTTTTGCCGAACCGATGTCGCTGTTCTCCAAAAATTTTACACGGGATCAGACCACCGTCTTCTTCGTGCAAGATTTTATTTTTCGCTGAAAGGAGAAAAAGCTGCTAAAATCAAAAACCGAAGTTCCAGAACCACCACAAACTGGGACTTATTCAACTCATTAGCCGGCTGTTGGGAAGATGCCGTTATCGACAACATCGACGAGGAATACGATCGGGTCATTCAACATCTTCACGTTAGCGCCATGAAAGCTGAGAGTTCGAAGGCCACCAAGAGACGTCTGTCTCCAGAAACGCTCGAGCTAATACGCCAGCGTGGATTCGGACGAGCTGCAGGCAACCGCGAACTAACGTCCGAGCTTGCGAAACAATGCAGAAAGGCGATAAAAGAAGATTTTAAAGAGAGAAGAGCAGTAGTAATGGTCGAGGCTGCGGATGCTGGGGAAAGCATTCGCAAAGCCCGCTGAAGCTTCGTCAATTAGAAGACCAAGATGATTGCACTCCGACGTCCAGCCGGAACAATAACAACGTCCAAAAAGGCACTGGAGAAAATCATCCACGATTACTACTCAGATTTCTTCGATAGCCACGTCCATCTCCCGTCTTATGAAATAAAAGAGAATGGATATGCTGTTCCACCGGTTCTCCCTTCCGAAATCCGACATGCCATTTCGTTGGTGAAAAATCGAACAGCACCAGGTCCGGATAGGATAAGATCAGAACATCTGAAGAACCTTCCGCCAGTCCTCGTAAGCATACTGGCTAGGCTTTTCACACGTTACCTGTCTGAATGCAAGGTCCCTACTCAGTGGAAGACCAGCAAAACCGTGTTGTTGTTCAAGAAGGACAACCTATACGATATAGGCAACTATCGCCCAATCTGCTTGCTGTCTGTCGTCTACAAACTTTTCACTCGTGTCATCCTAAACAGGATAGACAAAACACTGAACGAAGGACAACCATGTAAACAAGTAGGGTTTCGAAAAGGATTTAGTACGATGGACCATATTCACACGTTGACAAGGCTCATTGAAGTATCACGAGAGTACAAAAGACCGCTCTGTCTCACTCTCATCGACTTAGAGAAGGCCTTAGACTCAATTGAGATAGAAGCAGTCATGGAAGCCCTTGGTAGTCAAGGAGTCCCTACTCAGTACATAAAGATTCTTCGTGAGCTGTACAAAAATTTCACAACCAAGATTTCACCATTCTACAACGATATTAACGTTGACCTCAAAAGAGGAGTTAGGCAGGGCGATACAATCTCGCCAAAATCATTTACATCCACCCTCCAGAACGTCATGCAAACATTGGAATGGGACAACATGAGAGTGAAAATCGATGGTCGGCAGATACATCACCTTCGCACGATGGTAGGAGTATCCCGTTTCACACAAGTAGGGATGGGATCTGAAGCTCCGACCTACGTCAACGATCGAAAATCAAGGATGCCGTTTTGTATGCCAAACAGTCGAAGATAAGGTGGGCCTGACACGTAATGCGTATGAATGACAACCGATGGACAGGAGCCGTTAGTGACTGGATTCCTCGGAATGCTAGACGGACTGCAAGAAGACCACCAACTCGATGGTCAGAGTTCTTCACGAAAAGCCTCGAAAAAAGACATGATCCTCGACGAGTCTCTGAAGCGAGCAGGACTCCCCCACTGGGCTACTTTTGCACGCGGCAGGGAAAAATGGAGGATTTACTGGCGACCGCTCGAGTCACTCGACGATCAACGGGACTGCAGGTGATACAGGTGATACAGTCTTTTTTTTAATGTCAGGGTATATTGTAAAATATAACTTTAAGATGCTGGGATATTTTGCATACCTCAGGTGCCTCAGGTGTCTGCGGTGGTGAACGAACGCTCTATTGTTCTCTCCAGGGAGTAACGCGTTCACCACCACACCATGCGTGTCCTTTTTCGGCTTTCTCTCAGCGGCAGCTCAACTGGATTCATTGCCGATTTGGGCTCCCCAGATTAATCCCACTGATCAATGATTGCTAACGGGCAAGAGGTCGATAGAATTAGCTGAAAGACAGGTAAAACTAAGGGCCCGCATGGTGTGGTGATGAACGCGTTACTTTCCGGAAAGGACAATAGCGCGTTCGTTCACCACCGCAGACACCTGCGGTCTACAGTTTTGCAAATATTTCAGCATCATTAAAGTTATATTCCGGCCCTATTACGATCTGAATAGTGTTATGTGCATGCGAATGACGATTAGATCAGAATTTCTGCATTACGTCATCTTTGCATTTCTTCAGAGTTGACTGAGATGGAGTGTTGAAGCTAAGATGCTAAAGAATATGTTACTGTCACGTATTTCGCCCTTTTCTAGGCTTTCGATTGGATAGCCTTCGGATTGGTCGGTCTCATCTTCGTTGTGCTGTTCTTTCTTATCGTCCGGAAACGGAAGTGTTTTCAAATGTTAACCAGATTTTTCTTTTTCTTTTTAAAAAGAGTGACTTTTTTGGAAATAAACATGCGATTTCTTTAAAATAAACACTGTCATTTGTAGCTTACCTGTCCACCTACCTAATTGCGTAGGCAATCTCTTCATCATATTTTGTTCGGATTGCAAGAAGGCATCGCTAACGGCTAACGCATTACAATAAGTCTAAATGTTTCTTGTAAACCAATCCATAGATCGCATTGTCATTGTCATTGTTTACTGATCTGTTTAGTTATTTATCCGATCGTATGCATGACGCAATGTCACACATTGCGTGGATTTCAGCATTTTTTTCAATCTGTTTGTTTCCTTGCAACCGATGAACAAGAGCCAGTCAGGATTCCTCGGGATGTCAAACGTACTGCGAGAAGACCACCGACGCAATAGTCAGAGTTCTTCACGAAGAGCCTAGAAGAAAGATATGATGCTCGACGAGTCCCTAGAGAGAGCAGAACCCACCGGGCTACTTTTGCAAGCAACATGGAAAGATGGAAGCCCGCTCGAGTCACTCGACGATCAACGGGACTACAGGTGACACACCTGATTCGTTTTTTTTTTTCATCCATCATTTCTAAAGGTCCTAGGTTTCTTCGAGTGGGTTCTGCTACTACATGAAGATTTGGGTTTTTTTTTTCATAAATATCATAGAACACATTTCCATCCGATTCACACTGGAATGTTTCAATAGCCATTCTATGCTGTTACCACGTCTCACTAAAGACAGTGGCCCAGTTTTTGTGGATTGAAGACAGCAAACTGATCCCATACAACCTTGTTGATAATTTTTCAACTCGAAAACGTAGGGAGCTTCGCCTACTTACCTGTTCGCCTTAATTAGCGACTGGATACCCCGATCGCATTCAAAATCGCAAACACTTCTTCCGGGAACTAACGTGTTCACCACGACACCATGCGACTTCTTCGTTTCGCCTTTCTCTCGACTATGTTATTGACCCATAAGTGCTATCAGCAATCACCAGTCAACGAAATTGATCTGGAGAGCATAAATCGGCATTAAACTCAATTAAGCTGAAGTACTGAACTCAGCAAAATACCACGGCTGCAAGTAAGGCGAAACGAAGGACTCGTATTGTGTAGTGGTGAGCGCGTTAGCTCTCGGAAAGAGTAATAGCATGTTCGTTTCCATCACGGCAGACACCATCGACCCGAAGTTTTGCCAATATCTCAGCATGATTGTAGTTATATTTCACACCACACCCTGCCGTTTTAAAAAAAAGAGTGGATAGGAAGTAAAAAGTTAAAGGATAAAGGATAAGGCGCTGATCAATCCCTGAGGGATGCGCCATGCATTCGACATCATTAAGTATCGTTGGGGGTGATTGAATTGATATCTGACCTTTACAATGACTCACGGTGACCTGCCGATGCATCGAGCCAGTGCTGCTATCCTCCCAGACGAGTCTGGTACCAATTTGCCGACCCCGGAGGGGTGGAAGGCTTGGTGGGCCATGGGCGCAGGGATCGATTCCACGTGCGTGTCGCAGTGACGCCTCAAATCACTGCGCCATTCGCGCCCTTGTAAATGAAAAATAACGAGTGAAAACTTTTCCGGACGAGTCAAATGGCTGGTATTTAAAGCGTGATTGGTAATTATTTCAATTTTAATCTTTGTAGTGAATCATCTAATAGGACAAAAACTGTTCTGCTTCAAAACACAGAAATTCACCCAATAAATCCTGTACTTCTAAATGTTGACATCAGTCTGACCGTGTAATAGAGAATAGTAACACGTGCTAAACAGTAGCTTAAGTCCCATGCATACCCCTAGAACAAGGCACGTGTAGCGCAGTGGACGGAGGTGTCCTGTAATATACACATTGGATGGATCCCCGCTCACGGTGTTCACCAAGCCTTCCATCCCTTCGGGGTCAGCAAATTGGTACCAGACTTATCTGGAGGGATAGCAGCATTTCTCGGATATATCGGTAGGAACGACAAGTTATTGTAAAAGTCAGATATGCATTTAGTTTTTAACGATGCTTGATGAAGTTGAATGCATGGCACATTCTTCAGAAATTGATCATCGCCGAATGCTTTGTCCTTTTTCTTGCTTTCCAATTATTTGATGGAGAGAAAGTTCCACACGTGTAGTGAATGTGCCTGTGTCGCGTTAAAAAAATCGGGCTGAGGTATGGGACGAGTTCACACAAAGGCACGACGATGGTTAGATCAGGCCCAGGTTTACCGAGTGTCCCAACCCTTCAGGGCTGAAAAATTGATTGATACAAGAAACCAGTTGACTCCATGTAATCCAAGCGAGAACCCTTTACCCCAGCTATCCCAGCGCTCCAGGAAAAATTGAACCCTCTATGACTCATTGGCATTCACGAAGATGACGAGAACTCTTAAGCAACAGCAGAACCCATACCGGAAAACTTCAAAGAAATTCGTGAATGATTAAGGAGAGGAAACGAGTCGAGATCAAAAACAGATTATATTAAACAAAAAAAAGAATTAATACACTCAAATAGCGTTACCCTAAATAGAGAAGAAATCATTCACAGTTGCACTCAGCGATGTTTCAAGCACTTTTCTCCTACACGAGATTACATGCGAACTGTTTTACATGTTGAGAGCTAACGTTTATGAACAGATTCAGGCCTTTTATCGTTAAAACTGATAGGATCGACGCATAACAAATAGCCTAAGACAAAGTTGGTCACTTTATTGTTCTCCCACGCTTCACGCTCGGTTGGTGCCTCGTACGATCTGCTTAGATTGTGTTAACAGTTAAGCTCTAAAAAACACATTGGCTATCCGGTGTGCTTCCAATTTTTTCGAGGTGTGTTTTCACTCCACCGAAACATGACCCAAATGGTATCCACATTTCAGATTTCTTAAGAGCTACACAGTTAACGTGTGATTTCTTCTTTCGCACTCTAATCACAATGGTAAATTTCATGCCATGGGGAAAGACGGTAAGAAAAGGTGTACAATTTCATGTCTATAAAGAATGTAATTGAAATGTTTCAGCAATGTTTAGTAAAGGAATGCGCCCGTTCTCTAATCGTATATGGATATGACTGCTGTGGAGTGGCGTATACAGAATGCTGCGCATCAGTCAGCGTAAGACACCTCTCTTGACTCTCTGTTTAATGGTCAGGGTTCGCCCATCTTTCTTGTCCACTCGTTTACGCCTGCGTCAAATACACACATGTGTACTGGCAATGCTTGAGAACTCTACAATGAATTAAAGGAACTCGTGGTAATAGTTGTTTCTTGTGCCAAGTGTCATTGTAAGAAAGCTGAATAGTGGTTTCTCAGATATTCAAAATGCAAAGATAAAGGGCCTAAGTTTAGCACGCCTATCAAATGCAGACATACTTGAATGCAAATCTCTCCTATACAAGTAAATCCGGTAGCCTAGCGATGTATCAAGTCAGTGTTGCTATCCTCGCAAACAAGCATGATAGCAATTTTTTGACCACAAAGACGGGCACGGAGTCCTTTCTAGGGTTACTTTTGCCTAAAAGACTTACCACTGCTTTAACTCGACTACCTTAACCTACAGTATAAATCACATTAAATGCTTCTATTTCTGCACCTATAGCGGGACGAGTGGTAAAACCAAGGTGTTCGATCATAAATTTTGCAACACGTTCGTTGAATACAACCACTCTTTCTTACTTTGCTTTAGGGTTTTGGATGGATTCTTATCGGTAGTGTCGGTACTCTCCTGGTTGTGATGATCATTGTGGGTATATGCAGAAGATAACCATTCAGTTTTACTTTCCTTCAAAGGATACCCTAGTTTTAAAAATGAAGAGTTTTGATTCAGTATTGGATGTATTTCTTCGCACATGATGAAGGGTAATAAAAACTGGCCATCAAGGCGACAAAGCAGTTACTCCGTAGAAAATCCTTTGAAACTATGGATTTTCGTGTTCCCATTGCAAAACCTTCCCCATAGAAATCCTTATTCCCTGTTTAAAAAGTTAGGGAGAAGAATGGTAATCACCGAACGATTCAAATATAGCTCAGCGCACAGGAATGAATAAATAATGATGAAATGTTGAATGATCAAAATGATGAAAGACGTGACTCCCAAGCTGAGGGAGTGGCTCGGATAGCGGTTGAGACCATCGAGAAATTAATGATTAGGAGAAAGCACACCTGAATCCCCTACCCATCTTTTCGACTGCACAATTCCTCCTGCCTTAAAGTACATATTGAAAACTTTGTCAAAAGATTGCGGAGGGAAATACAAACCTTAGAAGGCTGTACAACATGGACTCCATCGCGGATTCGAACTCGCGATTACGCTCCTTCAGGGCTAACGTGTTCTTCACTGCACTACTGAAGCTATTGGCTTAACTTTCTCTCAGCCATTTCATTACCTAACGGTGCCATTAGCAAGCACCCGTGAATGGAAATAACTAAAGGAAGAATCACGCGACTTGGCTCGGCAAATAGCCATCTCCAATGGCTACGAAATGGTACCCCGATGAGACATGGTTAAAAGGAGAGCGACACCCCAAGGCCAAACACTTGGAAAAATGAAAATCCCGTTTATGCTGCTCTTTATTAGCGATAAGGTAAGTATAGCTATAAAATAATGCTTAAGAAGAGCAGGTCTAGAGGAATCGGTTGCGATAGTAGAAATACCACCCGATACTCATTGTCCTCAATTAGTTCGTAACCGCCTGTATGACCGTCTATGTGAAACAGAAAGTTGTGTAATTTGCCCTTTTGGCAAGGGCGGTGATTGCGCGAGTTCAGGTACGATATACCTGATCTCTTGTGGTATTTGTGGAGACGAATATATCGACGAAACGGGCAGACCTTTATGTATCCGCATAAAAGAACACCTAGATGGGAAACAAAAAGCAAGACAAGGCACGTCACTAGGGACGCATAGGATACAAAAGCATAGCGGAGAGGATTTTGACACAAAAGTCACTATCCTCGCCAGGATGCCGAAACACCAGCGCGCAAGCTTTTTTGAGCCTTTTTGGATAAATGCCAAACATACTAAAATGAACAGCAGGGATTAATGCCCTGACATCACACATGATCTCGCTCCGTACCTTCGTATCGATCGTTGATGTGGGGAGGTGAAGTAGTCGACCACATGCGACGCTCGTTAGCGGCTCTTCCTCCGTGGAAAGCACGTAGAAAAACGGTGGGTTTTTCGAGAAGCTGTTGACCGTGTGACTACCATTGAGATTCTCATCTCTCTGTATGTGCTGTTGAAGTGTTTGACGTAGTAACCTGCTTGTTAGTGCAGCCTTCCGGGCTCTGAAGAAGGCGATTCTGCCAAAACGTTAGCTACGATTGCGTTGTGTGTCTGTAATTGATGGAAGTAAACGTATGCTGCTTAACAACCTCGCGATTGCTGAGAAAGAAAACGAAACATCTAACTCTTTTTTTATTCACTGTCCATTATTAATTTTCGTCGTGGGGTATGATGTGAAATACAACCATTATGAGGCTGAAGGCGTGTGCGGCGCAGTGGTGGGAGGCGCCGTGAAATACACACGGGATCGATTTCCGTTGCCTTGGCCCGCCAAGCCTTCCATCCCTCCGGGGTCGGCAAATTGGTACCAGACTTGTCTGGAAAGATAGCAGCACTGGCTCGATACATCGGTAGGCCACCGCGAGTCATTGTGTAGGCATATATGGATTCAATCACCTCCAGCGATACTTAATGAAGTCGAATGCATGGCGCATCCCTCAGGAATTGATCAACGCCGGGAGCTTTATAGGTGGAACCGATTGCGAACTCCTTGAGGACGCTAACCATGGCGCATTTAAGCTGCAAACAATCACGACCTTCTTCAGAAGAAGTTCATTGCCGGTACATGAAAAGTCGACATAGCGAGATTTTTCGGGAGACTTGACGTTGTCTCATTTCCTCGCTTTCACAGCCTCTCAAGACATCCTCGTATATGTCTTCATCACGCTTTCAAGTGATCCTAATGTAGCTACATTCAATATCCAAGATACTTATGTGACTTTGTTGTAAAATGGTACTTTCTTTCCCATTGATTGTTAACTTCGTAGGTTCAATCATTCGTGTTTTTATTTACAAGAAAAAAAAAACCTCAGGAATTGATCAACGCCGGGAGCTTTATAGGTGGAACCGATTGCGAACTCCTTGAGGACGCTAACCATGGCGCATTTAAGCTGCAAACAATCACGACCTTCTTCAGAAGAAGTTCATTGCCGGTACATGAAAAGTCGACATAGCGAGATTTTTCGGGAGACTTGACGTTGTCTCATTTCCTCGCTTTCACAGCCTCTCAAGACATCCTCGTATATGTCTTCATCACGCTTTCAAGTGATCCTAATGTAGCTACATTCAATATCCAAGATACTTATGTGACTTTGTTGTAAAATGGTACTTTCTTTCCCATTGATTGTTAACTTCGTAGGTTCAATCATTCGTGTTTTTATTTACAAGAAAAAAAAAAGATCTGGCCTTTACAACGACTCACGGTGGCCTGCCGATGTATCGAGCCAGTGCTGCTATCCTCCCAGACAAGTCTGGTACCAATTTGCCGACCCCGGGGAGATGGAAGGCTTGGTGGGCCAAGGGCGCATGGATCGATTCCACGTGCGTGTCCCAGTGGCGCCCTCCAACCACTGCGCCACACGAGCCCCATACGTGATAAATATAAAAAAATATGCGCCAGGGTGAGAGAAGGCAAAAGAAAAGCGTGACCAATTTCACATCTGTGGTGCACAAGTGCGAAACCATTCAGACATGTCTACTGGAGTACTACTGTCTACACGTCTCCATCGGCATTTATTCAAACGAATGTTGCGCGGCCTTCATTACGAACTGCAGTAGATCAATCACTGTAAGGTTTTTTTTAAACTGTCCGTTTGAGGATTCAAATCTGCTACGTATTGTATTCACATTATGGCGGAGGTGCATGAAGTCAAGCGGTTTTCTGGCATTTTACTCTATCCATGGTGGATTTATGTTCGTAAATTTATGTTGGGTAGAAAAACTGAATATGACGAGTAGAGATTTCTCTATATTCTCAAAGTGTATAGGAGCGTTCAGCGAGATAGCTAGAGGTACTCTGCAATGGAGACGGGGTCCTTGTTTAGATTCCGAGCCTCGGATTCATCCAGATTTCATTCTTCAAAAGCCACCATATTGGAACTGTGTGTGGAGAAAATCATTCACGAATACTACTTTGATTTCTTCAATGGCCACGTCCTCCTTCCCTCACATGAAATAGAAAAAGATGGATATGCCGTACCACCCGTTTTCCCTTCCAAAATCCGACATACTATTTCGTCGGTGAAAAATCGAACAGCACCAGGTCCGGAAAGGACAAGATCTGAACACTTGAAGAACCTTCCGCCAGTCCTCAAAAACACACCGGCCCGGCTCTTCACACGTTACCTGTCTGAATGGAAGACTGAACACAATTGAAGACAACCAATATCTTGCTATTTTTTAAGAATGGACTGCCACCATATCGAAAACTATCGCCCAATATGTCTGTCGTCTACAAACTTTACACTTGAGTCATCCTAAATGGGATTGACAGAACACTGGGCGAAGGACAGCCATGTAAACAAGCAGGGTTTCGAAAAGGACTTAGTACTATGAACCACATCCACGCGATAACGTGACTCATCGAAGTATTGCGAGAGTATAAAAGACCGTTCTGTCTCACTTTCATCGATTTAAAGAAAGCCTTTGACTCAAATCCTTATAACACCAAACATTAGCCAATCAGAATGCATGCTAGCCGACTTTGACAGAGCCTGGGGAAAGATTGGTCTTCGAGTAAATCTCACAAGAACGATGTTCGTAAGAAACGGATTGGTTTTGCATGCCTCATTTACGCTCAACGGAACGAATATCTCCGAATGCTCCAGTTATGTCTATCTAGGTCGGAAAATCAATATGACGAACGACTTAGCTCTAGAACTGAGCAGAAGGAAACGAGCGGCTTAAGAAGCTTTCAAGAGCATCGAGGATGTAGTGAAAAAACAAAGAATACCCGACCACCCCGTGCCCACCTTTTCGACTCAATGATACTTCCTGCCCTTACGTATGCTTCAAAAACTTGGTCGCTGCATAAGCAAGATGAATTCATCCAGCGTAATCGAACGCGCAGTCGAGTGGACGATGCTAGGAGTACCCCGTTTCACACAAGCAAGGAAAGGGGTTAGTAGCTCCGGCCTGCGTCAACGATCAAAAGACGGAGATATCCGTTCTGTACGTCGAAGAGTCGAAAATAAAGGTGAGCCAGACATGTAATGCTTATGAATGACAACCGATGGACAAAGGCTGTTAGTGACTGGATTCCTCGGGATGTCAAACGTACTGTAGGAAGACCACCGACCCGATGGTCAGAGTTCTTCACGAAAAGCCTAGAAAAAAGACATGATCCTCGACGAGTCTCTGAAGCGAGGAGAACCCACTGGGCTACTCTTGCACGCAACAGGGGAAAATGGAGGATTTACTGGCGCATGCTCGAGTCATTCGACGATCAATGAGACTATAGGTGATACAAGTAAAATATAAAGATCTTATCGTCAAAACTGTTTTTCTGCACATATATCAACTCGCCTGAAGTAACGTTGCTCATTTTATATTCCTAGGAGTGTGTCGGCTGTTTGCGAACGTGCCATCAAAATTGCAAAAATTCATACCAGTATTGCTAAGATGCTTGTAAGAAAGAAGAATAGGAAATTCTGCATTGATTTCCCAGCATTACAATGAATTTTATCAAATGCTGATCTCAGTTTGTATCGTAGTGCACCTCGTCCACTGAATTTTTGTCCGGACCTCACAAAAATTATACAGAGTTAATCAATCGATAGTTTATCCAACATAGAGGTTGTAGTTGAGCGTTGGACGAACGGAAGAGGCTTAGCATGTAATAGTAAATAATAGTTCACCTACCACAGATACCCACATAACGATGGAATAACGTTTCTTTTACAATCCGGCTATGCTCACAATCCATCAACTTCCCAGCAGGGTATCGAAAAAATTAGGCGCCCTCCCAATCGCTAGGACCATCAAATTCCGCTAATGCGTTGTGTAAGGGTCTTTCATTCATTTGAGAGCGGAAAGGAGGTTTAGCATCCATCATTCAACTTTGGCTTGTGCTAAGTTGAAATGTCATATCACTCAAAAAGTACACATAACCAAAGCGTACTGTGTGCTTTCTGATGATGATTAGGTCAGTACTTTTGATATTAGCTCGTTTTCGTAATTTCTTCTCACCACGCTGACTGAGATAAAGTTGACAAGGGGACAAGACGTTTCAAAACATTTTGTTACCATTCACTCCGTACATTTTCAAGTTCTTGGTTGGATAGTCTTCGGAGTGGTTGGTCTCGTCTTCATGGTGCTGCTCTGTCTTGCTGTTCACAAATGAAACTGAGATGAAATGCGAACCAGATTCCTTTCCTTTTCTTCAGAAAGAGTGTCGTTATTTTGGAAATAAACCTGAGACCTTTCTATATGAACACAATAAATTATGAATGCGTCGTTTTCTTGCTCAGCAATCGCGAAGCTGTTATGCAGACTAGCACTTCTTCAAATGCGCGTACATGGTGTCCTGTTTGCTTCGAAGAGAGGCGCGTAGTAGTCGCGTTTCGATGTCCAGTACTAGTTGCCTGTCCTTCGGTAGGTCGCATACATCGTGTAGTCGTTTTCGTCTGATGAAGTTCGGCACGACTCGGTCTTTCAGGCAGCGATGGAGGAAGAATATCGTTTGTCTAGCTAACAAAATTTTTTGTCTTAGTGGCAGGACTTTTTTTACTAGTCGGAAATATTTCGCTGGCACTTCACGTAGTAATTCCTAAGACCGACTTTCTGTTAACCTCAGCATTGACTGATAATTCGATGTTTTATTTCAATAAGCAGACACGAGGTTGTTATTATATATAGACGAAAACGACTACACGATGTATGCGGCCTACCGAGGGACAACAAACGAGTACTAGGCATCGAAACGCGACTACTACGGACCATCTTCGATGCAAACAGAACACCATGTACGCGCAATTGAAGAAGTGCAAGTCGAAGGAATCTTACTGTGTTTAGCATTTGGAGGATTCCCTTTGGAGGAGAATAGTGGGCTCTGAAGAAGGCGAAACCGCCGAAACGTCAGCTATTATATCATAGTAAATTCTATAATAACAACCTCGTGTCTGCTTACTGAAATAAAACATCGAATTATCAATCAATGCCGAGGTTAACAGAAAGTCGGTTTCGGGACAATACAGTGCAACAGTAGCTGATGTTTCGGCAACATCGCCTTCTTCAGAGCCTGGAAGGGTATACTGGTATACAATTTACTAGGCTTCAATAACACTTACAAAAAGGCGAAAAACTCCATGGCAATTACATGATCAACAGCTTCTCGGAAGACTCACCGCTTTTAACATGACTACGAATGAGAAGGGTTAGAACAGCTGATTTTAGTCGCATATGGTTGATGACTGCACCACACCACATCAGAAATTGATGCGAACATGCGGTGCCAAGTGGCCCGCTACTTCTTGGAAATCCTCCCATCTATTCATTGCAGGGTTCTTGGTATTTATCCAGAAAGTCTCAAAAAGTTCGCGCGTTGGTGTTTAGGCATCCTGCGCGGGTATAATGACTTTTATATCAAAATCTTCTCCGTTATGCTTTCTTTCGCCATCTTGATGCTGTTCTATATGAATGCATAAAGGTCCACCCGTCTCACCAATATATTCCTCTTCGCAAGTATCGCATGAGATCAGGTATATCGTACCTGAACTCATGCAATCACTGTCCCTACCGTAAGAGCAAATTATGCAACTTGTCGTTTCACATAGACGGTCATACAGGCGGCTACGACCCAACTGACGATGTAAAGTAGTCGGTAGTATTTCAACTATGCCGATTCCTCTAGACCTGCACTTCTTAAGCATCGTTTTATAGCTACGCTCACTTAATCGCTAATAAAGCGTAGCATAAACGGGACTTTCTTTTGGTCAAATGTTTCGCTTTGGCGTGTCGCTCGCTCCTTTTTTAAACGTATCTCGTGCGGTAGCCTTTCTAGGCTCTGAAGAAGGCGATGCTGACGGAACTTCAGCTACTTTTGTACTGCACTGTGTTTTTCTGTGAAAGTAAATGTATGCTCATTCATGTTTCAATGCGAGGTTAATAGAAAGTCGATCCTGAGAACAATAATTTACATTTTATCTATCGACCTAATTAACTACTTTGAAGATCCCTCCTCTAAATTTTGTTCGGGCAACAGATCGCCACCGCGCTACAATAACACTTACTGATATTTCTGAAACACTCAATAGGTGCAACCACAATAGTGCTGAGATATTTGTAAAGCTCCGGACAGCAAGTGTCTGCTGTCGGAAACGAACGCGTTGTTACCCTTTCCGGCTACTAATGCGTTCACCACCACACCATGCGGGTCTTTTGTTTTTCCTGTCTCTCATCAATTACCCTTTCCGGCTACTAATGCGTCCACCACCACACCATGCGGGTCTTTTGTTTTTCCTGTCTCTCATCAAGTTCTGACCAATAGGTAATTATTGACATTATTATAACCACTGTTTACTTACTCGTTCAGTTGTTTATCCGTTTGTAACTATGACCCAACGCCGCACTTTTTTGGATTCGAGTACTTCTTCCATGCCATTTGTTTCCTGTCATCCATCGTCCATGAATGCCCTCGGTTTCTGCATGTGGGTCCGGCTACCACGTGGAGATTTTTGGCCTTCTTGCAAATATCATGAGGCGCTGTTCGATCTGATTCACTCTGGAATCCTGGGATAACCGTTCCTCGCCTCTCGCAGGTCTCATCACACACAGTCGCCCAGTTTCTTGTTGATTAAAGGGAGCAAACTTCCTCTGTACAACTTTCCTCTTCTTAATTTCCTGCCCCGAAAAGATATGGAGCTTGGCTCGCCCGCTTGGTTATCGAACTGTCAACCTTGTGAGCGATATTTTACGACACTACCACTCGCTATATCTCCAACACTCCCAACATAATTATTAGTACTACCTGATGCTGGAGTGAGTCAATATGTGACTCATCTTTTTTGCGGCCACCACAAGCATTTTGCTGCGCTTCTTGCAATCATTCAAATTGCTTATCAAACGCATAACGTAAAGCGCTATGGCTTTAAAATGCTCCAATCTACATTTTTAAACATTCAAAAATATTTTCGAACGAGTTCGTTGGTTGGTATCTACACGGCAATTGACAGTCATTGCATTTTCAACTGGTGTGGTGATTGATATATTGATAAGCAAAATAACCTGAAATATAAACACGTAAATCTGCCCAACATGAGCTTTAGGACCTTTTCAATTCTCGAAAGCAATACGGTAATATGGCCAACCGTAATGACATCCAGTAAATTGTGGAAGGTAGACCATGTTTACCGTCAGAGCCTTTGAACGAAGTCGAACTCGCTGTTTGTTTGATGAGCAGACACGATGGTGCCACTACAATATTTGTCTCACGGTAGCCAATACATCTTTGGTTTTGCCTTCAACAGAGCTTAAAGGATAAAGAATATAGCTCTCGGCGTTGATCAATCCCTGAGGGATGCGCCATGCATTCGACTTCATTAAGTATCGTTGAAGGTGATTGAATGCATATATGGCCTTTACAATGACTTGCGGTGGCCTGCCGATGTATCGAGCCAGTGCTGCTATCCTCCCAGACAAGTCTGGTACCAATTTGCTGACTCCGGAGGGATGGAAGGCTTGGTGCGCCATGGGAGCATTCCACGTACGCGTCGCAGTGGCGCCTCCAACCACTGCGCCACACGCGCCCTGTCAACAAAGCTTAGAAAACTTAATTTGACACGCACTCTACAAACCAGAATAGTTCCATAACCTCAGCAGAAAAAAACTCTAAAGCATAATTTTAGCAGCATGACGAAAAGCAATGACTCTCTTGTTTTTCGCAAGTCTTCCAATACTGAGACCGGCACAGATAGTTTTGTTATAGATGAGTGATGAATCTTTTTAATCTTGGGTTAAACAATCAGAGTGAGGAATGAGACGAGTTGAGCGCGAGCACGGCGCTAATTAAATCGATCCCTACCCCACCAAGTCTCTCATCACTCCGAGTTCGGGAAATGGGATTCTGACATATTTGGGAACAGTTCACTCATTGAAATACAAACAGGACCTTGAACTATCCTAAAACTCTAAGGAGAATCGAATCTGGTAGCATTCTTCAGCATTCATAAAGAAGGCGGCAATCCTCAAGCAGCAACTGAGCCCCACACACGATAAGTCCGAAGACCTTCGTGAATGATCAATGCGAGGAA
This sequence comes from Angiostrongylus cantonensis, assembly GCA_009735665.1. Lineage (NCBI taxonomy): Eukaryota > Metazoa > Nematoda > Chromadorea > Rhabditida > Metastrongylidae > Angiostrongylus > Angiostrongylus cantonensis. Next base: position 1,720,814 of record MQTX01000074.1, read on the forward strand.
AAGGATCGGATCGAGTACAGGAATTGTTGGATGCTGTGAATATAACCGCAACGATGCTGAGATAAACGCAGAGCTGGGATTGTGTACTAGTTCGAGTCACGATTTCCCTTTCTAGGGGTTCGCACATTACACGCTGAGTCACGGAAGTTCTTGCCCTGTGATTCCTTCAGCTAGTTTTCTAGCTGTTGCTGCCATTATCAATCACGCGTCGGCGGGATTGATCTGAGAAGCACAAATTGGCATTGAACATAGTTAAGTTGAGGCCGTAGTCGAAGTCACAGTGTTGACCTTTTATTTTCTGTCTACTAAAATTTTTCTTGTCTACGGGAGGGTATAATGTGAATTACAACTACAACAATGCTGAGATATTCGCAAAACTCAGACAAAACGAGTGATCGCTGATGGCAGCGATAGGTAGGAAACCAACTGGGAGGTCACAGAGCAACGGCTTACGAGGCGCAGTGTGGTGTGCGCGAGCTTCCGGAAAGGGAAATCGTGGCTCAATCGGGCCCAGAGTCCGTGTTTTGCCAATATCTCAGCACCGTTATGGTTGTAATCCACATCATGCCCTGCGGTGAGAAATTATAGTAAGCAAAAAGTAAATGATAAAGGTTAGGGTTAAAAGGTTAAAGGTTAAAGGTTGAGTAAAAATATATTAAGCCTTTATATTCTTGTTTGGCAAGCGCGAACTATTATTTTATCATTTTCTTTGCGACGAATCTGACGTTTTAGCAGATTTCGCCTTCCTCACAATCTGTAAAGGTAAAATTGACTGCAATCTACCAGAAGCGTTTTTTTTTAAATGTTATCAAGCAGTCATATTTTAAACGTTACTGTGTTTAGAAGTCGGTTCAATAACTACGGTAGTGTGGCTTATATTTAATAATGGCAGGAAAAGGCTTAGGATTATGGATAGATTACAGTCAACTTGGCTTTTCTGAGAAGCCGAAATTCGTCGAAAAGTCAGCTTCATCGCAATAAAGATTAAGACAAAATCTCGTGTTTGCTGAGCAAAAACATAGAGAATTATTTGACCAACACCGAGGTTAATAGAAAGTCAGCCATGGGAATTCTTAAGTATATGAAGTACAACATATATGACAGAATACAAATGCAATACTTACGACATATGACAATACTTACGACATACGACAATGGTGCCTACCTCCTGCAAGCTCATATATGGAGTAATATAGCCATCCTTCATGCCGAACTGTCCCTTAGGTACGTGAGCCATGTGTTTTCTACACTCGCCACATGTAACATCACCTGTCCCGTTAATCGTCGAGTGGCTCAAACGGGCGCCAGTAAATCTTTCATTTTTCCCCTATCGCGTGCAAGAGTAACCCAGTGGGATCGGCTCGCTCTAGGGACTCGTTGAGCATCATATCTTTTTTCTAGGCTTTTCGTAAAGAATTCTGACCATCAGCTCGGTAGCCTTTGTGCAGTACGTTTGACACAAACTCGAAGAATCCAGCTATTTTTTTCCATGAGTTGTTCACAATCATCACGTGCTTGAATCCTTGAAATCTATGATATTTTGGCATATATTGTGACTTCTATATTTTTTGGTCGTTGACGCAGGTCGGAAACTTCTGCTCCCTTCCCTTACTTGTGTGACATGGGATACTATTAGGACCCTTCTTTCGATGGCTCATTTAATCATGTTAAATGGCTTTTTATTTTTTTACGTAGCGACCAGGTTTCTAACGCATACCTTAAGCTAGGAAGGATCACAGAGTCCAAAAGGTTGGCACAAGTTGGGTGTTTTTTCTTTCCTTCACTGCATGCTCGACGCTCTCAAAAGCTCCCCAAGCCGGTCGTTTCCTTCTACTCAGCTCTGGAGCTAAGTCATTCAACATATTGATTTCCCGACCTAGGTAGACGTAACTGGAGTATTCAAAGATATTCATTCCGATGAGCGTGAATGGAACGAATCCGTTCTTCATGGCCATCGTTTTTGTGAGACTTAGACGAAGACCGAGCGACCACAGTGTAATTGCAGACCATCGACTTTCACTCCCGTGTTGTTCCATTCCAATAATCGCAAGACGTTCTCTAGGGTGGCGGTAAATAATTTTGGCGAGATGGTATTGCCTTGCCTAACTCCTCTTTTGATGTCGATGTTAATATCGTTGTAGAATGGTGATATTTTGGTTGCGAAATTTTTGTGTAGCTCACGATGAATCTTTATATACTGAGTAGAATCCTCATTTTCCTGTCCCTGAGAATCCCTGAGTGTTCATGGCTTCTACGACTGCTTCTATCTCAATTGAAGCAAAAGTCTTCTTTAAATCAATGAAAGTGAGACGAAGAGGTCTTTCGTACTCTCGCCATACTTCAATGAGTTTCGTTATCGTGTGGATATGGTCCACCGTACTGAACCATTTTAGAAACTCTGCTTGCTCACATGGCTGTCCTTCATCCAGTGTTCTGTGATCCTTTTAAGACGGTTCGAGTGAAAAGTTTCTAGACGAGAGACGGCAAGCATATTGAGCGAATCGTGAAGGTCATCATTCCTGAACAATAGCGAGGTCTTGCTGGGCTTCCACTAAGAAGTGACTTTGCATTCAGATAGGTTACGTGTAAACAGCCCAACCAGTATGTTTACGAGAACTAGTGGAAGGTTCTCCAGGTGTTCACGTTTTATCCTATCCACTTCTCATGTTACACGATTTTTCACCGACGAAATGGCAGGTCAGATTTAGGAAGGGAAATCTACTAATAGGACATACTCATCCTCCTTTGTTTCATGTGAGAGAAGGAGGACCTGGAGTATTTCTACGAGCAACGCTTGCCGCAACATCTGCATTGGATAAGCTAACTATTCATAGTAAGGAGTCCAGAAAGAAATTCTGCGCTCTAAAAAAACCGCTGGGAAGATAGTGACACCTATAGGTGTTTCACCAGCCACTCTCGGGAAACTGTTATGACATCTACAAGTGCTATTGGTTGCGAGTGCTAAAATTTTCTAACGAAAAAACTAATGCCGTGAAAAACACAGTGAATAACCAACGTCATTACACCTCATCACCACCTCGGCTCATGACCAACTTATGAGAAATAACCTACGGTGCCTCGCCTTGGCTCGAAGACCCATAGTATGTTTGTTAGCTGCCGTCGATCAAATCTCTCTAATATTGCTAATGGGAAATGATATCCAGGCTGGAAGTTTTTGTTTGAAATTCTTATGAAAGGAGGCTATCCGTGTCATTTATGAAATTCAAGAGAATCTGCACTGGTCATTTAAGAGGATGCTTGACAAAGATGGCGGCCCTAATGTAAGTGTGTTGGGTTGAACGTGATGGGAACGAGCTGAAGATCGGTGAAGCTGTAACGTTCTTTGGTATTGTTCGAGGACGGTCGACAGTATAAATCAATATGTACACTAGGAACGATGGCAACCCTAACTTGGAGGACGACGAGTCCATTTGCGGAAGGCGGACGCTTCGCGATGGAATGGAGACCGTGTGAGTTCTGTGAACGCACTGCATTTAGAATGCCGGTTACTCGCTGTCTAATCCTTCCTGCAGTTTTGTAAAGCCAAATCGTTAGGGACACTAAAGTTTCTATTAGCAACTCACGAGCTATCGGTTTAGGCCGTATTCGGTGTGAAGCAAGATCGGCTATATCAGCTGTGATTGCGCCACTGCAGTTTTTGTTCCCTCATTTTGGTTGTCTTATATACTGTAGTTGTACTCTCCCTTTATACATCACTAAGTAATCGCGGTTCTTGTACTTCTGCATGCTGTGTTCAGCTGGTATTGTCGATCTCTGCTAATAAAGTTATTGCACTCTGTGTTTATGTTACGTTCTAGAAGCAAAGAGGTGTGAGCGCTGTAGTCATAGTACGTAGGAGAGCTACTGAACAAGACGAACTAAGCTGGTTTGGGTCAGAAGTTTAGTAGAGCGGTGTTACGGTCTGGTCCAGTGTTACTGATTATGTCTACGGTTCTGATGGTTTCACGAGTTATGCCGAAAAGTGTTTGCTCCATCACAGAGGGTGAGCGGTTTCCTTCCCGATCCGCTCTGGTGGTTGTGATCCGAATGCTACTATGTTGGCATAACATTCGTGGAGGGTCTTTTATTGGTGGAAAACCAAAAAAAATTGTAGTAGACGCTCACAGTTCTCTAGAAGCACATACAAAGTGGAACTGTGCAAACACCAAAATTGGGTGAGCAAGGGCTACATGGGTATGCTTACAAGCGTTCTCTTCGTGGAAATTAGTGGTCTTCATTTCGCTCTGTTTTATGTTGTTATTTAGGTAATGCTACTTCTCGTTTACGTAGTCACATTGGTGGATACGTTGATTTTTGGGTAGCTAACTACGTATGAATGGAAATCAAGCGACGTCAGACTTCACGCATTGACTCGCTTTCATTTGCGAATACGACTTTGTAGTGCCAAACATCAAACTCATCGGTCCGTCCATTATGTGCTCAACCTTATTAGGCGGATGTTTTTTCTATTTCATTTTTTTTTACTTCGCTCTTCCTTTCCCCTCCATCTATAGTGAACAATTTCCACCATACGACTGGTCAATTTACACTTTGATTATGATATGGTTATTTCCCAAGGGATTACAAGAATGTGATATAGAGTGTGATATATAGAGACCTTCACTTTCGTTAACGATTTGGTTTTTTCACTTTATTTCGCGCGACACATCTACAGTCTACTCTGCAGATTCCCGCACTTCTTGCCTGGAATTCATTTTCCTCTCACTCATCGTCTACAGGGGTATTCGGGCATTCGGCGTCTTATTTCGTCTGCTACTTGAGGATTTGTTTTTCTTTAGGAATGCCGTAGAATGTTGGTCGTGTCGAATCTCCCTGTCATGGGGGTAACTGGGTGGCCCATTTCCACGTACATTAGGGGGAAGGGTTGGGAGAATGTGTCGAAGTAGCATCTTTGCTTCCTCATCTCTCGGTATCGCCTACCACCTTGCTACCCTACCCACCACGAATTGTTATGATATTGACTTCAGTAATGGAGTGGAATGCGCGAATATCTCAGTAAAACTTTCTATTGATTTGTTTTATAATGGAATCTTTTTATATTCATAGTATTATTGTCAGTATCATTTTTGAAACTCTCAGCTCATACACGTTTATAAACTAGATAAAGGATAAAAAGGATGAAGCTCTCGGCGTTGATCAAACCCTGAGGGATGCGCCATGCATTCGACTTCATTAAGTACCGTTGGAGGTGATTGAATGCATATCTGGCCTTCACAATGACTCGCGGTGGCCTGCCGATGTATCAAGCCAGTGCTGCTATCCTCCCAGACGAGTCTGGTACTAATTTGCCGACCCCGGAGGGATGGAAGGCTTGGTGGGCCATTGGCGCAGGAATCGATTCCACGTGCGTGCCGCAGTGGCGCCTCCAACCACTGCGCCTCACGCGCCCCATTACGCCACACGCGCCTCATGATGAACTAGATAAGAAGAGTAATGCTTGGTTAATAATGCCCTAAACCTTTTCAAAATACGTGTAATGAGATACGGAAAATTAGATCTTAGTGAAATAAAAGAAACTGTTTCTCGGAGACCATGATCTGTGCCCACAAGAATGGTGAAATATGAGCAACAGTCGGAACTTTAGCCGAACTTCGAATCCGCGATTACCTGTACAGTGGACTCACGTGTCATCTACCGCATCAACCCAATGCCTTGCTTTGTCTTGCCTTTTTCTCAGCCTGTAGATTCTGTAGTTGGAATGTCGAAAGCAGTAATTATTTTTGACTCAAATGCATTGTACCTAACGCCTGTCCGGCGCCATCACTGAAAACTGAAGAACAACGCACGGCAAGCATCCACTGTTTGGATAAAAAGATTGATATTTTACTGGCTCATTGCTGCTTTGTTTCGGGAAATGATGAAGATTATGCTGAATAACAAGCGAGCAAACACGATAGCATCTTATGATAAGCGACTTCGTAAAGATGATTCGTGTTGAGCGAGAGATCATTCACATCAGCTCTCGTTAACATAAGCGGCAGCGATGTTCGACGTGAGCACTTTTTCCTCGGTTAACTGTACCTGACTGTAACCTTGAAGCTTTGGTGCTCAGTAAAGAACCCCAAATTTAATACGGTATAAAAAGGATAAGGCCCTCGGCGTTGAGCAATCCCTGAGGGCATTCGCACCATGCACTCGACTTCATTAGGCGTCATTTGGAGATGACTGAATGCATATTTGGCCTTTAGAATGACTCGCAGTGGCCTATCGATTTCTCTAGCCTGTGTTGATACCCTCTTCCCAGACACGTCTGGTACCAATTTGCCGACTCCGGAGGGATGGAAGGCTTGGTGGGCCATGGGTGCAAGAATCGATTCTACGTGCGTGTCGCAGTGGCGCCTCCAACCACTGCGCCACACGCTTCCCTAATACAGTATAAGCTTTATATTTTAATGTTTGACCACAATACTGTCGTGCCACCAGTGAATATCCAGCTCAGTGGTTGGAGGCGCCACTACGACACGCACGTGGAATAGATCCATGCGCCCATGGCCCACCAAGCCTTCCATCCCTCCGGAGTCGGCAAATTGGAACCAGACTTGTCTGGTAGGATAGCAGCACTGTGTCGATACATCAGCAGGCCCCCGCGAGTTATGGTAAAGGCCAGATATACACTCAATCACCTCCAACGATGAAGTCGAATGCATGGCGTATCCCTCAAGGATTGATCTACGCCGAGAGATTTTTTTAGGTTTTACCCTGGTACGCCAGCGTGGGATCACACGAGCTGTAGGCAACCGCGAACTAACGTCCGAATTTGCAAAATAATGCAGACAGGCGATAAAAGAAGATCTTAAAGAAAGAATAGTAGCAGTAATGGTCGAAGCTGCAGAGGCTGGAAAAGTCAATCGCAAAGCCCACCGAAGTTTCGTCAATTACAAGACCAAGATGACTGCACTCCGATGCCCAGACTGAACAATAACAGCATCCGGAAAGGCAATGGAGTAATCCACGAATGCTACTCAGATGTCTACGATAGCCACGTCCACCTTCCTTCACATGAAATAAAGAAGGATGGATATGTTCTACCACTAGTTGTCCCTTCCAAAATCCGACATGCCATTTCTTCGGTAAAAAATCGAACAACACCAGGTCCGGACGGGATAAAACCAGAACAACTGAAGAACCTTCCGCCCGTCCTCGTAAACACACTGGTTCGACTCTTCACACGCTACCTGCCTGAATTCAAGGTCCGTACTCAATGGAAGACCAGCAAGACCGTGTTATTGTTGAAGAAAGGCGACCTACACGATATAGGCAACTATCGCCCAATTTGCTTGTTATCTGTCGTCTACAAACTTTTCACTCGAGTCATCTTAAACAGGATTGACAGAACACTGGACGAAGAAGAGCCATGTGAGCCAGCAGGTTATCGAAAAGGATTTAATAAGATGGATCATATCCACACGATAACGAGACTCATTGAAGTATCGCGATAGTACAAAAGTCCGCTCTGTCCCACTTTCATCGATTTAAAGAAGGCCTCAATGGACTCAATTGAGATAGAATCAGTCATGGAAGTCCTTCACAGTCAAGGAGTCCCTGCTCAGTACATAAAGACTCTTCGAGAGCTGTACAAAAATTTCACCGCAAAGATATCACTATTCTACAATCACATTCGTTCTACATTAAGATCGGCGTCAAAAGTGGAGTTAGGCATGGCGATACCATCTCGCTAAATTATTTACCACCGCCTTCCAGAACGTCATGCAAACATTGGAATGGGCATTACTTGATACCTGATACTTGAACGGCCCGTCATCACTACTTGTGTGGATCTCAGCATAATCACCGTGTTTTGGAGATTTGCTGGTTAAGCTATTGTGGTTCACTAGAATCCCGTGGACAGCTTGGCCAAAGTCTGCCCCAGGCTGTCACCACGACAGTCAGCCGTAGCCCGTGCGGATCAGAGGGAGGCTTACCACCATGCGACTTTGAAACCAAGACGGTGGTGGATCCTGATATTGCTTAGGAATGGGACAATATGGGAGCAAAAATCGATGGTCGGCAGTTACATCATCTTCGCCTTGTTGATAGCGTTATGCTTATAACACCAAATACTAGCAAAGCGAAATATATGATTGTCGACTTCGATAAAGCCTGTGGAAAAATTCGTTTTCGACTAAATTACACAAAAACGGCATTAATGAGTAATCGATTGGTTATGCATGCCTCATTCACGCTCAACGGAACGCTCAACGTGCGCAAAACTTCAAAATAAGCGTTTTCCGACCGAAATTCTCGAAAAGATTCTGATCCACGCTAAATCGTGAAGTAAGCATATTCCGAGCCAGCCTGTCGAAAAACTTCTGATATACGCTAAATCGCGAAATAAACTTTTACTCTGTTACCTGTATCACCTGTAGTCCCGTTGATCGTCGAGTGACTCGAGCGGTCGCCAGTAAATCCTCCATTTTTCCCTATCGCGTGCAAGAGTAGCCCAGTGGGTTCTCCTCGCTTTAGGGATTCTTCGAGCATCGTATCATTCTTCTAGGCTCTTAGTGAAGGACCATCCGCTCTGTGGTTCTCCTGCAGTACGTTTGACATCCCGAGGAATCCACTCACTAACGGCTCTTGTCCATCGGTCGTAATTCATACGCATTACGCTTCCGATCTACCTCATCCTCGACTGTTTGGCGTATAGAACGGCATCTTTGATTTTCGAACGTTGACGTAGGTCGGAGCTTCGCATCCCATCCTTTACTTGTATGAAACGGGATACTCTTAGCATCATCCTTTCGACTACGCGTTCGATAACGCTGAGTGATCTTTCATCCTGCTTACGCAGCGACCAGGTTTTTGACGCATATGTTAGGGCAAGAAGAACCGTTGAGTCGAAAAGGTGGGCGCGGATTCGTGTGTTCTTTTCTTTCTTCACTGCATCCTCTGTGTTGATGACAGCTCGCCAAGCCGTTCGTTTCCTTCTGTTCAGCTCTGGAGCTAAGTCGTTTTGTTCATCGCTTTCGTTTGGCTAAGCTAAAATCATCATATTGATTTCCCGACCTAGATAGATATAACTGGAGCATTCGGAGATATTCGTTCCCTTGATCGTGAATGGGGCATACAAACCCAATCCGTACCTCATGAACAATGTTTTCGTGAGATTTAGTCGAAGACCAATGTTTTGTCTGGTGTTATAAGAACGATATCATCAGCAAAGTGAAGATGATGTATCTGCCGACCATCGATTTCCTCCCCATATTATCCCATGCCAATGTTCGCGTGACGTTCTGGAGGGTGGCTGTAAATGATTTTGGCGAGATTGTATCCTCACATGGCTGTCCTTCGTCTAGTGTTCCATCAATCCTGTTTAGGATGACTCGAGTGGAAAGTTTGTAGACGACAAACAGCAAGCAGATTGGGCGATAATTGCCTATATCGTGTTGGTCGCCCTTCTTGAACAACAACACGGTCTTGCTGGTCTTCCACTAAGTAGGGACCTTGCATTCAGACATGTAACGTGTGAAGAGCCGAGCCAGTGTGCTTACGAGGACTGGCGAAAGGTTCTTCAGATGTTCTGATCTTATCCTGTCCGGACCTGGTGCTGTTCGATTTTTCAACAACGAAATAGCATGTCGGATTTCGGAAGGGAAACCGGTGGTACAACATATCCATCCTTCTTTACTTCATATGACGGAAGGTGGACGTGGCTAACGAAGATATCTGGGTAGTATTCGTGGATGATTTTCTACATTGCCTTTCTGGGCGCTGTTATTGTTTCGTTTGGACGTCGGAGTGGAATCATCTTGGTCTTGTAATTGGCGAAGCTTCGGCGGGCTTTGCGAATGCTTTTCCCAGCCTCTGCAGCTTCGACCATTAGTAGTGCTCTTCTATTGCGCAGTGGTCTCTCTTTACTGCGCAGTGGTCGTTGGAGGTGATTGAGTGTATATCTGGCGTTTAACTCGCGGGGGCCTGCTGATGTATCGCGACGGGCACGTGGAATGTGCCCATGGTCCATCAAGCCTTGCATCCCTCCGGGGTCGGCAAATTAGTACCAGACTCGTCTGGGAGGATGGCAGCACTGGCTCGATACATCGGCAAGCCACCGCGAGTCATTTTAAAAGCCGGATATGTATTCAATCACCTCCAACGATACTTAATGAAGTCGAATGCATGGCGCATCCCTCAGTGATTGACCAACGCTAAGAGCTTTATCCCTTTTATCCTTCTCTCTTTAAGATCTCCTTTTGTCGCCTGTCTGCATTGTTTCACAAGTTCGAACGTTAGTTCGCGTACATCGATTCATTCGAACAGATTACAACCTGCAGCTCGTGCTGTTCCACGCTCGTGCGGTATCTGCCCGACTTTCTGGAGACAGTCGTCTCTTGGTGACCTTCGAACTCTCAGCTTTCATGGCGCTAACGTGAAGATGTTGAATGAGCCTATCGTATTCCTCGTCGATGTAATCGACAACGGCATCTTCCCAACAGCCCACTAATGAATTAAATAAATCCCATTTTGTGGTGGTTCTGGGACTTCTGTTCTTAAATTTGTTGGCTTTTTCTCTTTTCTGCAAGAAATAGAATCTAGCACGAAGGAGAAGGTGGTCTGATCGCGTGTAGAATTTTAAATCTTGGCATTGAAATCTCCAATGATGACCTTGAAGAACGTATTGTCTTCTCTGTAAAACTTCTCCGAGTCCATGTAGAACGCTTCGAATTCTTCTTTGTCACAGTTTGATGTCGGCTTGTAAACGACGAGGATTGTCAAACGCGGTGTTGATCCACATCTTTTTAATCGTAAACGTCCGATTCGGGTTGTGAGCTGTTCGAATGAATCGATGTTCATGGACAAACTCGTGTTGACGAGAACGCCGACACCGCCTACGCCTCTACTGTCGCATGTTCCGAGGAACAGTTCTTCTCCAGTGTCATATACAGCGTTGAATGGGTGGCGTCGTCTCGTCTCGGCCAGGCCGATGACGTCGTACCTTATCATTCTTGCTTGCATGAGCTAGCCTTCTATCGAGGACTCGGATGCAGGTGTACGTGCGTTGTAGGTACAGATCGTCACCATAGTTCTTGATCCAGGCAGCTTCCATTGGCCCTGAGATTTTAGCAGCCTATCCGTACTCGTCCAACCCAACGCTGCGAAATTGGGGGCCCTTTCGGGGTCAGGAGAATAAGGCTCGTTTTTTACCGTGTTTAGCTTTTGATACCCACGTATAGCCTGCTGGGCTTTCTGATACGTCTGATATGCGCTAAATCGTGAAATAAGCATTTTCCTACTGAAACTGTCGAACAATACCTAGTGTGCGCTAAACCGTGACATAAGCGTTTTCCGAGCGAAGCTCTCGATTAATGTCTAACATGCAAAGGTAACGAAAGCAAGAAATTCAACATTGCTATGAGTAAGTCAGTTGAAGGCTAATTTAATTCCAACTATTCGTGTAATGAAGAAAGAATCGGGAGTAACGACTCTTCTCTTTTTGATGCTGCTGTAACACTTACCTTGACGTGCAGCGACCATAGCAAGTGAGTAAGAGCGGGAGTTGAAGTGAAATCGCCTTTGAGCCACCGAAACCAACAGTTAGAAGGAATCTGATCCCTTCGCTTAATCTCGTAACCGACTAGAATTTTTTCTCAGTGATCTGTGATTTCACTTCAATAAGTTCAAAATTTTGTCGCGTCATATATGAAATGTTTGAACGGATACTCTCACTATGCTTCCGGTTGCACTTAAGATTTTCCGAAAGTCGATCTAAGGGCAGCAAATTATACATGTAAAGTAAAGCAAACGTATCCTCTGATGCAGTGAGAGGAGTCGGCAACAAATGGACCAGAAGAGTGGTCGAGGGAATCCTATGTGTCGTGGAACTAAATACTTAGACCGTCTGTGTACGTAGTTGAATATGTTTTGTGAATCATGGATGAGTAGCTGTGAGCACAACTATGTAGAAAGACCAAACTGGACAACAGTAGGGCGAGAACGAAGCGAATGTACGCTGTGGGATCGCTACGATTTTCCAAGCTTCTTTTAACATCCTGCAGCGTTATCAGATTTGACCGCTTGTATCGGGGTGATGAAAATGGGGTCCGCTAAGCTTTCATCCGTTTCTGGCTGAAACTTTCTTCAACTGTCCAGTGGGTTCTCGCTAGCTGGAAGACACGAAAATCATTAGGATTTTCTTTTTGGATCTTCATCAAAAGTTCCCAGCATTTGATTGGTGGGCTTCTCGTTTTGCACTTTACGGAGCGTGAGATCCAGTAGCTGCTAATGGCTTTGGTCAGTCGGTTGTATCATAAGAAAGATGCATCGCTTGTCTGGTCAACCCATTTAATTTTCGATGCCACCCTAAGCAAACATCCTCAGTCTTTGACGACTGTCGTGGATTAGAACTGCTGATTCAGTCTCTCACGGAATTCCTACGGCACACCTTCTCGATTGTTCTAATCGCTCTTTCGTTCTATTTACTTAACGTCTACTCTTCGCGAGCAAAAAACCTCTTCTTGGAAAGATGGGTATGGACAGTTTTCTTCAGTCGTTTCACTACGTACTCGACGATCTTGTGAGCTTCCCAGCGTTTCTTCCCACCTCTTTCTAGTTCTGAAACGTTCAACGTGTTAACTCCGTTGTCTAGATACCCGTAGCTGAATCGTTCAAAGATGTTCACACCATCGAGGCTGAATAAGGCTTCAGAAACATCTGCTTTCAAGAACGAGATATTTTTGACGTTCAACCTAATATAGATTTAAACAAATGCGTTATCGAAATCAAGCTTTGTTGAGATTGTATTGGCCACCAAACTTATTCTAATACTCAATACAGTGCAGTGGTTAAAGGCAATCTTTAATGAACACACGGTCGTCGGTTCGTTTCCGTGCGTCGACCAACCAACTCCTCCATCATTACGGACCTTCATACTGAGCGAGTATATGTTCAGCAGGATAGCACCGCTGATTTCATACATCGCTAAGCCCCTAGTCATTGTATACGCCCAATATGCATTGGCCCACGTCTGAAACGCTTATTGAAGTAAACTCATGACGCAGTCCTCAGAAAATATTCAACACGGAGTGCTTTGTCCTTTTACCATTTGTTTTAAGAATACTGTTTTAATCTGCAGCATAATCAGCGAATACTTTTCTGAAGGGGCTGAGGTGATTGTGAGCGTAACCAGTCGAGGCTCGATTTAGGGGTTTCGTAATCGGCGAATTGTTTTTCATGGCGGGAGTTTCTCAGAGTTCGAAAAGTAGTGAACTAGTGTCGTTTAAGATTTCTCGTACCACACAAGATTGTTATAAAATTTCTTCTCCAGAAGGAAGATTTCTTCCGAAAAATAAAAAAGAAGAACTCCTGAAGAGTCGACTAGACTCGACTACAAGGAACCGCATCGCGAGGACACGCGACTGTGGATAGTCGACTCAGAACAATTCGCTTTGAAGAAGACGAAGGGGAACGTTAGCCAAATAAAAATTTTATGGCATCCTTGTGTAAGTGGAACAATCTTAAGAAATATTGAAAACTGAACACTGTCTTCACCCTCACAGTAACATTCAATCAGGAAACCTGACCTTCTCAGACACTCCAGTTGATCGGATTGTCGCCTAACAGAAATTCCTTTATAGTATGCAGTTCCAGCTCCAAAAACAGCACATCTGAAGGCAGATGTTGAATTCGGTCTTGACAGAGCCTACAGCCGTTCAGTCCGTAGCAGCAGAGTCTGTACTCTCTGATTATTGTTCTACTAAACTTTTCCTTATGCTTAAAAGTTCCACACAGGTTTTCTAGGCTAAGTTGGGGAAATGATACCTTCCAAAATTCTTTATGAAATGAGCGATATTGACGAGGAAGAAGCCTTGCATGTACAAGATGGAAATCAGTCCATTTAGCTCTGGAGGGGTCTCTGTGAGACCTGTGTGATTATCACTGTACTCCGGATCCAACGACATCTTTTCTTTTGTCATGTTGAATGTCGGTCTGACGTGATTTTCCCTAGAATCTCGAAACAACGTTGCTAGATCGTTCCCAATTCTTTACACTAAACAACACTTGAACTTAGGGGATGAGAAGGACGTTTCCCACAGAACTTCAGCAAGATAGTCGTGATTCTGCTGTTATGGCATTGTTTGCACAATCGACTTATCGATCGCGAACGACGAGACATAGAAAAAGTGTCTTTTGCCATGCTTTTCCTGATATAGATATCAAACATTGACGAGTAGTCTCTCGGTCTCCCATAGTGATGAATAGAGAAGAGTACCGGAAACAGTACGCTGCCGAGAATGCAATCCCAGACTCTCGGTCACATCCGAAAAAAGTAGGGCAGAGTCAACGTTTCGTAATCATATCAGATTCAATAACTAAGGTGCCTTCCACAAATTTACTGGTAGACCCACGTAGGAGGCTTTATTTGGAGCGATTCACGGAGTGCAAAGTGGGCTGATCTTTAGATCTACAAATCTATAGTACATCCATTTGGCGCCGTCATTAGACCGCCACGTACATAGCTGTTCGGTTCGTTCACCTCAGTCATTCGTGCTTCTCTCCAATGCTATCGTTGCTCCTCATTCCTGCCATTTTTTTTCCCCTATCCGACAAATTCACTATAAAAAATTCAGTTCATTGCGCTTCAGTCCTGTTTTAGAGAAATCGTGGCTGCTTTCGTTCATCCGCTTTTCCTTTCCGGCGATACCGGTAAAATCACTGTCAGTGCAGACAATATGCATTGTGAATTATGGCGACGTTAAACCGGAAAACGCTTCAGATGTCCCGCACACCATACGAACAACTCTACTATGGTATTGATGATCAAGCTCGACGTTCCATTGTTGGATCGGTGTTGGACTCACGTCAAAAGGGTGAGATGGACTCCAGCTTAACGACGTGCTAACGACGAAAAGTATCAGTTGGCGGTCTTGATACTGTGAGAAAAGGACCGTGATGATGAGGGAAGACAGTGACAATATACACTGATTCTTTTCGTTTACACTTTAAATGTTTTCCTCTTCTCTACGTTAATATTTGGGCGCAATTTTTTCGAACTCTTTTGCTTTTCACCCATGACTCGCGTACGCCGTTTTGCGCGGCTGGACCAGTCGAATACGAGCAATTTTTTTTGTCGGCTGCGGATCCTCCGGTTTTTTGACAATGGAAAACCATTTTTAAGTAATTAAAGTTCTTTAGGGGTTCTGGACATGAGAGAATTGTAGAAAAGGCTTCGATCTGTCGTTCTATGGGTATAAATGAGATGTTCGCTGCTGTTTACTATGTGCTACCACGATCCATTATGTTTGTATATTGCTATCAGCACTTGGAAGTGTTTTTCACCTATTTTGATTCTATTTTGGTGTCTTTCTATACCCTCATGTTCAATAGAATGACGATAGAGACTAAAATGATTTAACAATTAGTTCGCAGTCAATGCTACCTACCGGTGAATGAACTTTGTCGAAAAAAGATTTTTTTTTTGCAAACGACTACGTTTAGAGAATGGTTTCTCTGATCTCACCCCTCCTATATCGATCTGCTATCGATTACCTATCAATTGAATATACATAGTGCGGTGAAGGATCTCTGAAATCCGCCAAATTGAATGTTGACACTATCGTTCTTAAAGTCGTTTAGTCCGAACCGCTGTCGACACTTTAGTGTACATAAAGGATAAAGCTCTCGGCGTTGATCAATCCCTGAGGGATGCGCCATGCATTCGACTTCATTAAGTATCGTTGGAGGTGAATGAATGCATATCTGGCCTTTACAATGACTCGCCGTGGCCTGCCGATGTATCAAGCCAGTGCTGCTATCCTCCCTGACGAGTCTGGTACTGGTACCAATTTGCCGACCCCGGAGCGATGGAAGGCTTGGTGGGCCATGGGCGCAGGAATCGATTCCGCGTGCGTGCTGCAGTGGCGCTTCCAACCACTGCGCCACACGCGCCCTTCTCTTAGTGTACACACGGGCCGTTATGGATTTATAATCAATGTTTCGAATTTATTGTGTTATTTGTTCGATCTCGGTGCAAGGACCTCTTTACTCGGGAAAAAATCCTAAACCTTAACTGAATATGAACGTGCGCAGATACAGCTTCTAGCATTTAACATTTTTCCATCACACTACATACCAGCTACGAAATAAATGGTCCCGACATCTCTAGCTCTCATCCGACTCGTAAATTAGGCCCTCATACAAACGAATCCGATAACCACAACTCTTAGGCTCTTAATTGATTGTTTTAAACAAAGTCATCCTATATACCGAAATGTTATTAATGGCATAGACTCTCATGTAGTTGAGTTTCCATGCTCACCACTTCTTTCTTCAGTCAGTTTTTCAGCTGTCTTTTTTGAATTTTTCACTTCTATTTTCTGGATAGAAATCGTGTTCAGGATTCCATGGTCAAACTCGACTAATCACCGTCACCCCTGACGCCATCATTCCGTCCGTACACGAACCGATAGAAGCTGGTGGCGGTTCTAGAAGGCGAAAAAGCGACATATTTGACGTAAGTGCGAATCGGTCTAGTGTCGTTCAATGTTCTTAAATAAAGGATAAAGGATAAAGCTCTCGGCGTTGATCAAGCCCTGAGGGATGCGCCATGCATTCGACTTCATTAAGTATCGTTGGAGGTGATTGAATGCATATCTGGCCTTTACAATGACTCGCGGTGGCCTGCCGATGTATCGAGCCAGTGCTGCTATCCTCCTAGACAAGTCTGGTACCAATTTGCCGACCCCAGAGGGATGGAAGGCTTCGTGGGCCATGGGCGCAGGAATCGATTCCACGTGCGTGTCGCACTGGCGCCTCCAACCACTGCGCCACACGCGCACTACACGCGTTCTTAAATAGTTTCTGAAATATTTAACTTTAATTATTTCACTTTCGAAATTTCATTAAAGGTTCTCCGTTGTAGTTTCTTTCTTAACGGAAACGCGAGTTTATACTTTTAAAATAATCTGCTTTGGAAGAACAGTGAAAATGTTCAGTCTCGGGGACGTCGTCAATGTGTTACCTGGGAGACGATGACCGACGAAGAACGAGAGGAAGTTCAGAGAATGAAGCGGTATGTAACATGTTCATAAGGAACAAGTAGTGGATTGTTGGCATAATCAACATTAATATAAAGTTGAGCTGGCTCAACGAAGGGAAAGCATCGGCTTCAGTGGTGCAATGGGTAAAACGTGATCGTACGGAAAGAGTGATCGAAGGTTCTTTCTGGCCTAGGGTTCAAGTTTTGAAAAATATCTCAGCATCATAGCTGTTGTATTTCACATCATACTCTGCCGTGGAAAATAATGATGGGCTGTAAATAGAAATGTAGCATAGGCAGCATAATAATACAAAGTCCTTACTATATTCGGGGCGTCCATTCATCGTTCCCTAGTCAGCGATTTATGAAATTCACTGAAATTGTCGTATCATGAGGTTTCATTTACAAATTTGAGAAGCTGGCGATGTTCCACATAGCTCAGTGCTTATCACTTTAAAAACTGTCTGCCCACTAAGTCGTCTTTCGATGTTTTTCTTTACTTCTGTATGTAATGATTGTTGAAGTTTCTTTTTTCTAGAAAGGACGAAGCATTTAAAACGGCTCTCTGCGATGCTTTTAAGAAGTTTGGATTCTGTCCATACGGTGACAGCTGTCGATTTGCTCATGGTGACAGTGAACTTCGACTTCCTAGTCAGGTACGATCAACGTCAAGATCTCAAATTCTACTCATTGTTTCTATCTTTGGCGATGTTCAGTGATTGTTTAATTCTCATAATGTGAAAATGAACCCACTGAAACTGTCATTTGTTTCAGCCCCGTGGTAAAGCACATCCTAAATATAAAACACAGCTTTGTGACAAGTTCTCCACGTTTGGACACTGTCCATATGGGCCTCGCTGTCAATTTATACACAAACTGAAGAAGGTATACATGTAGTTTTTATGAACAAAGTAACTGATCCTTAGATATTGTGAGTTGGTGTCGCCAATTTCTTGTGGTTGCTGCCAACTTTGTCCTGACTCATATCGGTCAATGGACCAACTGTGAGTGAGTTGCAAAGGGTTCTACAGTTGTAATTTTTTTATGCGACCCGTTTATCACATCAACTATGCGGAACCCAGCACTTCTCACATTCAGGTCGGTTCCTCGTACCCATCACTCACGAAGGTTTTTCACCTTTCACATGTGGAATCGGCTGCTGCTTGAGGATGTTCATTTCACCTTGAGTGTCGTAGAATGTCAAGTCGATTCTCCCTGGAGTCCTGGAACAGCCAGACTGGAGCATTTCCACTTGGATTGCAGAGGGCGATTTCTTTCTGGAGAAGTCCGGTATCAATTCTCCAAATCCGAAGGAATGAGAGGTTTGGTGACCTCCCACCAGCGGAATCGAACCAGTAGTGTCGATAATGGTCGGCATCATTCGTACTATCCGCCCCTAACATATTGCTTTACCACATTTTATATCCAGACTTTTGAAAGAATTATCTGTACTAGCACGTGGTACACCTTCAGCTTTTTGAACACTTGCAGGTCTTGGGGAGTTATCAGTACATTCTGCCAAAATTGGTTTCTAAACAGACAGAACACGATAACTTTTATAATGATATAACAGTTGGAGGAATTAAGAACTTCACAGCCTTTTAGAAGAGACGCTGCTTCATCGTCTTCAGAGTATATGTAATTTTTATAATATATTCACTGTGAAGTACTAGAATTGGAATTTTCAAGAAAATCGAAAATGGGATTTAAGTTTTTGCAATGGCTGGCAGCCTTCGGCGGCATGGGGTCGATCCCTCGCCACACGCTCACCAAGCTCTCCATTTCTCCGGGGTTGGCGAAGTGGGAACGGACTTATCTGGGAGGATAGCAGCACTGGCTCGATACCTCGGTAGGGCACCGTAAGTCATTGTAAAGCTCCAATTACGCTTCATTCACCTCCAGTGATACTCGCCGAAGCCGAATGTATAGCGCATCCACCAGGGATTGATCAACGCCGAGAGTTTTACCCTTTCCTCCTTTGTGATCTGAGATAAGTTGGTTCAAACCTCCATTCAGCCTCTAATTTTGCACCGCTTGAGTTCATAAGAGGTTATGTCATCGTGCATCTATTATAGTGGGTGCCACTAGTGATTACAAAGAAGGGTGGATCGTCTGTCTTTCATGCGGTCGTGGTAATCGTTTCTGAAGAGATGTGAATAAAAGGCTAAGACTCTATCCTCCATACAAATACCGCACTCTAGCTGAACTTCAAATGCGAAATAAGTGACCAGAATGGCCCCAAAACAGGCAGAATCCATGCAAATGTCAAGCAAAGAGATGAATCTTCTAGGACAGTCTTACGCAGTTTCATTACGAATCCAAAAACCTCATTACAAATGTTAAGGTCAGTTGTCCAATGTTTCCATAATTAGCTAGAATAGAAATTACCTAGTTTCGAACAGAAGTCGTAATAATAAGGTTTTATCTACGATAATTACGATGATGACCTTGAAGGGTCTGCCACTAATTCAATACGAGAGGCTGCTAGCCGCAGGTGAAATATCGCCGGAAAGGGAGGATGAGTCGAATATGCGGCCAGCTTCACAAACCAGTCGTCGCTCAACGGGATCTAGTCCGGCAAGGTCTGATGCTCTTTTGCTTTACATCGGTTGTAAATTAAATAGGAATAGGGCCTAACTTTTATTGATTGACTGCCTACTACTTTTTTCATGGCTAGGTATTACGTGAAATACAACTGAAATGATGTTGAAATATAAGCAAAACCCGGAACCCCAAATGAGCTTCTAATCCGTGACTACCCTTTCCGTTCGAGGCTATCATTGGTGGAGTGGATAACATGTGAATCCCTGGAAAGGGTAGTCACGGGTTCGAAGCTCAGATAGGATTCCGGGTTTTGCTCATGTCCTAACACTACGGTTATAGATAAGAATAGTTGTCTATTCCATATCATTCAAGAATATTCACCTTATGAGACTGAGACAATTCATCTTCCATCCTGCAAAAAGAATGGAAAAAGAAGCGAACAACGTTTTTTCTGAAGAATTTTCGAATCTAAGCGCTTTCAAATGTTTTTTTCTTGTTTCCTTATGTTGGATATTTTTGAGACAAGTGTCTGTTTTGAAATAACGAATCTAGCGGAGTTATATGTTAATCAGACATTTCATAGGAATCGTTCTTCACAAACACCTAGACGACTGTCGTTTGAACGTGAGATTTCGTTGATGCCAAAACCGAAGGTTCCGAATGCTGTCTATCCAAAGATGGAGATTATTAATATAGAAAAAGCATGCAAGTATGCAGAAGATGTTGTGGATGACAGTATGTTTTCTTTTAATAAGTTTTGAAATTATTGTCCGATCCTGCTGAGTTAACAAAATGCTGGCACCAACTCTTCCTTACTTTAATGCTTAAATAAGGAAGAGTTGTTAAATGTTTAATACTCCAATCTTAAGTTAGTTGTTCAGAGTCTAACTGCATGAAGCTTAACTACGTTCACTGTAGTACGTAAGACATCTGAGAACATTATTTTAATATCCAAGGCTTGCTGAAGATAAAGAAGTGAATACAGTCACAGATTTTTGCATCAGTTTCATCGGAGATCTTAACGACCACAACATAAATATCTATTCTACCCACTGCTTCTGATTTAGCGGCTAGTTCTTGTCGTCGTTTGCTCGAAATCGATGACATGAGGTCCAATATCGACTACAACATAGGCCAAATGGGAAGGTAGGCTGCTGCACATAGTATTTCGCAAACGAACCGATTTCACGTTCAGGAATTTCAGGCCAACTTCAATGCATTCGTTATTGAACCGTGGTATGATTGGTGATATTCGATGTATTCCAATTCCACAACAAGTTGACTCTGTTGAGGTTACTAAAGATGTCCGAAGTGCACAAAAGAAAAAGGTGCCAGATTTGTCTCTTATCAAGGAAGAACCTGAAGAAACTCTGTCACAAGAGAGGTTAGTTGAACGTGCTGTGTGCATTACGGATTTCGTCAGTACTTAAAGTTTGATTCCTACTTTTCTGTGCTGAGCACGTAGGGTAGTCCGAGGTTTTTGGCCTACGTACTGTGAACTGTGATCCACTCACACATGCCGAACTGTCCCTTAGGTACGTGAGCCATATGTGCTCTACACTCGCCACATGTAACATCACCTGGTCCGTTGGTCGTCGAGTGACTCGAGCGGGCGTCAGTAAATCTTCCACTTTTCCCAATCGCGTGCAAGACTACCCCAGTGGGTTCTGCCTGCCTTAGGGATATGTTGAGCACTATACGTTCCCTCCAGGGTTTTCGTGAAGAGCTCTGACCATCGTGTCGGAAGACTTCCTGTAGTACATTTGACATCCCAAGGAATCCAATCACTAATGGCTCTTGTTCACCAGTTTCTGTTCATATGTGCCCTACCCGCCTTATCTTCGACTGTCTGGCGAAGGCATCTTTGATTTTTGATCGTTGAAGTAGATGGGAGCTTCGAACACTTTTTCTCAATTATTTGACACGGAACACCCCTAGTATCGTGCTTTCGACTGCGCGTTCAGTAACGGTGAGTGATCTTCGAGAGTAAAGAAAGATTTGCCACATAAAAAAAGATAAAAGATAAAGCTCTCGGCGTTGATCAATCTCTGAGGTATGGGCCATGCATTCGACTGCATTAGGCATCGTCTGGAGGTGACTGAATGCATATCTGGCGTTTACAATGATTCGCAGTAGCCAACGGATGTATCGATCCACTGCTGCTACCTTCACAGACAGCTTTGGTACCAATTTTCCGACCCCAAATTTTTCACATAAAAAAAAAGATAAAAGATAAAGCTCTCGGCGTTGATCAATCTCTGAGGTATGGGCCATGCATTCGACTGCATTAGGCATCGTCTGGAGGTGACTGAATGCATATCTGGCGTTTACAATGATTCGCAGTAGCCAACGGATGTATCGATCCACTGCTGCTACCTTCACAGACAGCTTTGGTACCAATTTTCCGACCCCGGAGGGATGGAAGGCTTGGTGAGCCATGGGCGCGGGGATCGGTTTCACGGGTGTGTTGTAGGGCGCCTTCCACCACTGGGCTACACGCGCTCCTTTCGGTCTTGATAATGAAGGTGAACACTCATATTTGATGAGTAATTGCTAATAGTTTTCATATTATGAGCAAGCATTCGGTCTGAGTTATGGTACATTGCCTTGCTAGATCATCGCTAACAATACCAAAATCGCCAGTGCTGGTTATTTTGCAGCCCAACTTAAACTGTTTTGCACATTATAAAGCAGAAATTTGTTACCATTCGAATTGTACCGTAGATGCTTAAAAGGTTTCTCCCTCACTTTTTCGTTTTCAGTTCACCTCACACTGGTCGCAATATGCGAGACCAGTGGGCAGGATCTATCTTTGGCTCAAAGATGGACACGATATCCGAGGACGATAAGGAGAACAATGTAAGCAAGCAGAGCCGTTCAAACGAAACCGAACTACTAGTGCAGTCATGCGATGAGGAACTTCTTGCGCAGGGACTCTATGATGACAGGTTTTTCTTCTAATGTTGTTGAGGAAACAGAATTTTGTGAAATACAACCAAGGTGACGCTGAGATATTTGCAAAACTCCGAACCGCAGATGTCGGCGCTGGTGAACGAACACGCTTATTACCCTTTTCGAGGGATAACGCGTTCACCAACACACAATGCGAGTCCTTCATTTCCCGGGTCACAGCTGGTTTTCTATTTATGTTTGCCATCAGCGGCCACCGGTCTACGTGATTGATCTGAGCACAAATCCGAATTGAACCTAGTTTAGCTGAGGCTGAAGCTGACATCACACAAACTTTGTTTCTTCGGAACCTCGTGTGGAAGAAGCTTTCTCGCCGAGATAATTCCATGTTTTTTCTGTGTCTTTGCAGATATCCAGACACTCCGACGGATCTTCTCGAGCAGTGGAAGGAGCTGAGCACGAATTAATCGCAGTAGGTCGAGCGTGTTCGACTCAACTAACAACGAATGAATGGACTTCTTATTCACACTTTTCACACAGTTGGTCGACGAATATATCCAGCTCGGTTTGACTATGTAGCTGCCCACATTATACGTTTGCACTATTTCAGTTTTATTTGTTTGACACCAGTTTTATTGTATCACATCACCAGAAAACCTATTGGGTTATAGTCGATGGATAGGTCGTCAATAAACTTAGCATTTCAAACCCCTCTATCCATCTTCTTTTAGCGCTTAGTTCCCAGCAATGCATGTTTTAATCATATGGTTTGTCGACCCTTCGGTATGAGTTATTTTATTTAAGGCCTGTGAAATATTCAAACAAGAAAATAAAGAGTTCTTTCTTGCTAATGTCGACTCTTAATGAAGGCCGGAATATAATGACATCTATGTGAGTGTGTGGTGTGTGATTGCACAATTTCAGTATTTGGCGACGATCGATACGACGTGACGCAGAGTGTGCGTGTGTGTGCGTCTGCTCTCGTGATGACGATCGATTATTCGTATCGACCTGCTTCTATCCCGATTTTATCTCGGTTATCGATCCATCCATCAATCAATCCAAACATCGAAAACATATTTGAATAAGCCTTACACTGTTTGGATTACATCCATCTCGTCAGAAATGCTATCGCTCTCGCCACACGAGGTTGGGCCTGTAAAAAGCACTACTCTGTTCGGCATTCATGTGTGCCCTCATCTACATCTCCTGCTCTCTAACTGAACTATTCGCTAAACGGGTGATGAAACGTCAATGTTCATCCATTAGATTCAGAGAAATCACGTGTTTAACGCACATTTGTCAGAATAATATGAATGGCGGCCTTTGCAATGTTGTTGTCCAGAAAACAGGTGATACACGTCAAAAAATATGTGTTATTCCATCATCGTGAGATTATTCGTTATTGAAATGCCCTCAGACGAAAGATGATCTAGGGTTATATATGTTTTACTTCGTGTTTAAAGGAGTTATAACGGCACGAGTTAGGGCCAGTATCTGACGTGTTTTCCTTGACGACAGTTAGAATCCGACGTGAATTGATCTCCACTCAGTACGGTGCGGGAACATAGGGCTAGTTTTTAACGTTGAAGCGCTAAGTCTGAACTCATGCTAAACCGAAATATCCGCAAATCATTGCCAGCAAGGTACATGTTTTCTGATCTTAGAATAATGAATTTTTTTTTGCTTTCATGGATCCGAGAAGTGGATTTGTCATTTTTTTTCCTTTTGTCAAGGTTCATATTTCGAGCACGAAAGCAGTTGAACGATCAGATTTTTATCCAGAGAAATCAGTGTATCCCCGAATGCGTCATTGATAATTGCGTTTGCCGGGGTTACGGTAGACATTCTAAAAATTTATACTTCATCTTCGGTTTATTGAAAATTTGACTCGAAACCATCTTGAGAGTACTATCATACTCTTAAAAATCAACATTTGACTTTAAATAAATAGAGCATAGTCTCTCCTATAAGTCTGTCAAGTTCTCAGATCCTCAGGTACTACTGTAATTGCAAAGCAGTGATCAGCAATGGCCATAAAAACCAGCATCGGACTTTATGTGCTATAAAAGTGTTTATAAGCCCTAAAGTTATTGTGGCCCTCCCAACACCAACAGTTTACCGCCTCATCGTGGTTAAGAGGTGTTCCTGCAAGTCGGGCTGTGATGTACGGCGGGAGAATTCATTCCTCTCCCCCAACAGAGTCTCCCAATTTGAGAACGAGTTAGACGCTTCCATCGGGAAGCCCAATTAAGAGCAAACCAATACCAGGATGCACCACAATCATGGTATCAGACTAGTCGCATGGTGAAAATCTTTCCCTGATCCAGAGTTCGGCGACTGCCTGTGGTGAAAACGACCTAGGGCAGATTTTGGCTAGGCTGTCCTCGGGACCCCCAGGGAACTAGAATGGCTAAGCCAGCAAATCTCCGAGAGTGGGAATTATGCTGGGGCCGACACAACCAGTGAAGGTGGACCGTTCAAATATCCGTGTTGTTACAAGTGAAAGTAGCCGTTTATAGAGAGAAACTGGCTCGATGTTTTAGTGTGTGTAATGGAGGTGCACTCGTAGTAGAGTCCTAAGATTAAGCGAAATCTTTTTAATAATGTTTCTTTGGCCTTATTTTATTGGCTCAAAGAAATCCAGTCTTTGAAGAGAATGAGAGGATGAGAACTTGCGGATTGATTTTCAATATTTTCTGTAGAATTACGTGAACTTATAATGTTTAGCACATCTTGGGAAGTGGTTAACAAGCTCATTCATTCTCATGAAATCTTCAGTGGATACGCTGAGTTTTGAACTCTTAAAAAATTTTGTGTACATTTTTAGTAGCCCTAAAACATAGTTGACATTGATGATGAAGATTGAGCGTAAATGCTTTTCATTGCTGTCGTTACCTGTGGTTGTTTAGAAGGCATTTCTTCCGGATGGCTGAGGAGTTGAACTGTGACCTGGACGAAGGTTCACATCAAGGTGGCTCTGACGGTGGGTCTAAATCAAGTTTAGAAGACATTCAAGGTATGTTTTTAAAGGTGATGCGATAATTTTCTCAGAGATTGGCTTCTTCACTCATGCGTTAATTGTTGACGCTTTTCCAGAACGCGGAAATGAGTCAAAGGAAAATTTTCAAGCGTCGTCCGAAAAAGTGGAGGATTTACTAGATTTGGATTATTACGAAGGTTCTCCCAATCCGCATGATAGAGGAGATGAGGCTGAAGAGGTCTATACCTTATCGTAGTAAAAGCGTTATGAATAGATATGTACTAGTTTCGCATATAAATTTTTGAAGAGTTCGGATGGCGAGATAAATGATTCAACTGACGAAGATGCGAAAAGGGATGGTGGTGTCGAAAAAGAAGAGGGAGAACTGGATGACAGTGACGACGAGCGCGAGACGGATACTCTGAAGAAACGAAGAGTTCCTATCGAAGTAGATTTTTTTTTCTTTAACTTGATATGTTATTTGATAAGCTAGGTTTGCGGTATTCCGTCAGCACTTAAGATTGACGATGGGTGGGTGTGTAAAGGAAAGAAATGTAAATTCATTTACTATTTTTTTTTCAAAGCAACGATAAAGCGAAGCGTTTATATGCTTTTCAGTTATTTTCAGGCTCGTTTGAGTCGTCCAATTGCTGTACGCGATAAGATTGTTAGAACACGAGACTGTCCATACGAAATAAATGGCTCCTGTAGTTGGGGTCCAGATTGCAATTATGTTCATCGCAATAAAGCTCAGGTATGAGAGTACACGGATAGTTTTTTTCTTAGCGACTGTATTTTGCACGGTTTAGGATTCTGGAAGGTTCTTCAACAGAAAAAAGCCAGTAGAAGGTTGGTATAGTTGCTTCGTTGTTTGTTTACCATTACTGGTGTCACCAATGCTTCTATTACTTACTAGACACCTGAATTGCTTATCTTTACGAGACTCGTGCAGTCGTATGTGGTGGTAGTTAGCTTCGAACATGGTGAAGTCCGCCAGGCCCATTCTGTAATCGTAAAATCGTTCCCATGTGCAAATGCAGGTGGTTCACATTAGCCACGATTACGCCCCTCTATAGTTTAGGTGATTGTCCAATGGGGCGGTTGCATTCCGTTTAGAGTCCTACTGTTCCTTTGTGGACGACTCATCTGCGTTTCCCTATTGATGCATATTCTCGAGGGTCCCAAAGATGGTATAGATTTCGAAGATAAAATGTAAAAACTGTAAAATAAATAAACCCTAAACAAACACACTGTAAACATAAGCTGTAAAATCCGGCTGGACGTTGTGAGTGCTGGTTCAATTTTGGAAGACATCGTTCAAGAGCTCCGTGGTTGGTGCGCAGATTTCTTGACGTGGTTGAAGTATCAGTTCACGTTTCTGCTGCATATCAGAGCGTCTGTGGGATCGTTAAGTCGAAAAAGTTAGCGCGGAGTTTTGATTTCGTTGGCAAGTCGGTGACTTCTTTGAGAGCCTCGGATGTAGCCTATGCTGTGTTTCTTCTGTCCTATTCCACCTTCGCGTTGTTTTCTATGTTCATTGAACGCCTAGCGTACACGTACGAGGTGGACTCTGTTATTGGAGAACTATGCGGTTCGATCTGCTCACATTCGTACCATGAGTTCTCCATGAACTAAGGCTTCATTCTATTTATGGTCTAAATCTAATCTTGTTGCTCATATCGAACTATATTGATGAAGCTCAACCAGTTGGCTATGCAGGAAAGTCGGATCGAAATCGTATCCTGAGTGTTGGAAGTCTGTCGAGAATGCTGATATAAAAAATAAAAGGATTAATCTCTCGCCGTTGATCAGTTCTTGAGGAATGCGCTCTGCATTCGACATCGCTAAGCATTGTTGGAGGTGATTGAATACATATTTGACCTTACAATGGGTTGCCGTGGCCCACCGATGTATCAAGACAGTGCTGCTATCCTCACAGGCAAGTCTGGTACCAATTTCCCGACCACATAAAGATGGAAAGCTTGATGGGCCATGGTCGCGAGAGCGATCCCAAGTGTGTGTTCCAGGGAGGCTGGTATACTTTGTCATAATCTTTGTCAACCTAGAGAAAACGTTTGACAGCATAGGGATGGTACCGAGGATCGACTTTCTATTAACCTCGGCATTGAATTATGAATTCGTCGTTTTCTCTCTCAGCAATGGCGAGGTTGTTGAACGGCACAGGTTTACTCCCATACATTAACACACATACAACAGAAGCAGTAGATTTTGTAATTATCGATCAAATTTTCATCTTTCTGTTTGTGCTGTTGAAGTGTTTGACCTAATAAGCTGCGAATTAGTGTACCTTTCCAAGCTCTGAAGAAGGCGATTCTGCCCAAACGTCAGCTACGATTGTGTTGTATGTGTGTTGCTGTATGGAAGTAAACGTATGCTGTTTAACAGCATAGAGATTATCGCAGCCTTATCAAAATATTTCTCATCCTTCATCTTATTTTTTTCAACAAAATAATAATGTCGCCCTACATAGGGTTTTTAGCTGACTGTTATCGCAACTTCAGTATGAAGTCGCGGCTTTTCCATCGAATTTTTATAATCCTTTTAGGAAAAGGATTAGGCAGAAGACTCCATAACTCCTTTAGTTGTTCGAGCAGGATTGCAGTGAATTACAAACTCACTCTATGCTGAGATTCTCTCTTACAGCATTGAAATCGTCATTTTCCCGTGAAGTCTCCATGATGCAGAGAGCTTGCTCAAAAACTCAAAGAAGCAAGAGAAAAAAAAAAGATTTTTTCAAATTCGCCCTTTATTTGAGCAACATATAGTCTTGTCGATCACTGAATAATTCAAGCAAGCACCAGAAATCTCCTTCCGCTCGCATCATGCATTTGGCTGCAATGCCTGTTCTAAGGAACGCAAAGAGCACGAAACTACTGATATTTTTTCACTCATTGCTCTTAACCATGAGGACGGCTAGCTCGTTGGGTCGTACCGCTACTGGTTCTTGTTCTAATCATTCTTTCAAATATTAGTGTTGAACTGTTTTCTAGTTTACGTGATTGTGCTTGTGAATTCTCAGCTGTGCATCACAGTTCGACACACAGAGGATGAAGAATCTAGGTCTCCATTCCCACTCATTGGACCCATTGATCACTCTTATGGTGTAATACGCTGGGTTGACACTTCAACCACGTTAGGATTTTTGCGCACTGTTTGAACGATGTCTCATGAACCAAAAGCGACGCACTAGCAGTCTTGAGGGCGCGGTTCTGTTCTTCAAAAAATCTATCGTTTTTTAGATGCGTTGTGAATATATATCTGAAGTTAAACATATGTGCCTGTACAAGGCGCACACCACTCATCTGTATTCGCAGTTGTGAGTGATTTTGGGTCATAGAGTGGTTCTCTAATATGTCACAATGTTGGAAATAGTTCATCATTGTCGGGGCAGAGGGAGGAGGGTTGCGGAACGAATAGAAGATGGTTAGATCCTCATGATTGATAAAGTTAAGTAGTCTAAGTATCCAACCAAGTTTTTGCTATTTCTGCTAATTCCCGGATCTCTCTGATGTGAACGGTTTCGTTCCAATTTGATTCGAGGTTAGTTGACTTATACCAGGTATCGGTTGAAGGGCTACATATGGAAGAAATGTTGCTACATGTCTCTGCAGAGATTCGTGTTAATTCAAAAATTAGATTCTAAATCTGTGTTGCTTCGTATTGATCTACAACATATATATATATATTATATATATATAATATACATGATGTTTACTTATTGTTTGCAAAGACAAGCACTTCTTTTAAAAAGACATGGATTTTCGTACGTTGTT
Source organism: Angiostrongylus cantonensis (assembly GCA_009735665.1). Taxonomy (NCBI): domain Eukaryota; kingdom Metazoa; phylum Nematoda; class Chromadorea; order Rhabditida; family Metastrongylidae; genus Angiostrongylus; species Angiostrongylus cantonensis. The sequence goes on from MQTX01000074.1 coordinate 1,750,035, forward strand.
AAGAAACTTCATGGGAACGAGGCCTTCGGGAAGCTCGAGAAGCCATGCGAAGAGCATCGAAGAAAAGGGAAGAGCCTGAGTTCGAGACAAAGCGTCTGACAGCAGCACCTACAGGCGAACGAAACAGAAATGCACAGGATTCAGATTCTGACGACGAATCTTCCTCGCACAGGTTCATTCAGTTTAGCAGTGCACGTGCAGTTAAACAAAGTTGGATTTGCCAGCCCACTGATATTTGGGTGTTTTTAATCTTTTTTCTTAATAGAAGTTTATTCATAAGACACTCGCGGCTGCATGGATTAATGTCAGCGCATACGAGGTAGAAACTTTATTTCTGTGACTTCGAAAATATATCGTAAAAATACCTTCTGGTAGATTTTCGTAAAAGTAGAGGTATCGAAACGTACGGATGTTTGCTGAAATGACAGAAGTTTGGTTATCTCAGTGTGATGACATCCTGTCCTGAGTTCCCTAGCCTACAATTTCTTTTTCTCGCCCCCTTTTTAAGGGAGTTTGCTCATCCTGTTTACTGAAATTTTCTAGACTCCACATATTGTCCTTTTTTACTGTTCTCCAATTTCATACAGAAGGACGTGAGCTGTTCGCAAATATTAGGTTCTCCGGAAATTAATGTCCGATTCCATCGTGTATTTTCAAAGTGGTCTATCTCAGATCATAATAAGTTTAATTGGTAGAAATAAAGACCGTTGGAATTTGCTCATCCTTGCCAACGAAAAACCTCTTCATTTATAGTTTATTTGTACTTGAAATGCTGGGCTGTAGTTCAAGAGGGGATGAAGTTGATGAGGGCAGTTTCGGCGACGTCTTGGTTTCTGAAGCATTTCTTGGAAAGGAAATGATCGAAATGCTTTAACAAGTAGTATTCGCTAGACTAGAAATCAAGCAAGGATCTAATACGAGGCAGAGTTCCGTATCCGAGCTCATTCCACTTTTGCATGATCTGTATGTGGCATGTGACCCTGCATTGTCGTTGAGAACGATTGGTTCCTTTCTATTGATCAATGCCAATCCTAATCCGTTGAAGTATGTAATGTATTTCGTCGATTTGGCATATATTACTTTTTCGCCGTAATCGTTTCATCCCGATTGAGGAAGCTGGGGTTGATTAGACAACAGCAAACCGCCAAACAGCATTTTCTTCTTCTTCCGATCTTGGGAAACGTTCGTCATGGGTCTGCTTCTCATTGCACGTGGCTATACTATTGCGAAATAGGTCGTTCCTGTTGCAAAAAAGAAGCTCCGATGATACTTTATAACGAAGATTTCTTTGGTTCTTTTTCAATTCATGCGATACCCATTTGTCGAACTTCTACGACTTTCCAGTTATCTTCCTGTGCTTTAAAACAGTCGTGGAGCTTACACGGAGTTCTTGTACAAGTTCTCAAGTTGTGTGAGTATTTGTCATCAAGGCCTTCAAGTCGTCATTATCATTAGCAGGAGGACGTCCGCTACTTGCCTTGTCTTCTAAGTTGAATTTGTCATGACGAAATTTTCGAAACCAATGTGTCATCACACATTCCGTATCACTTCTTTAGTTCCAGACCTCACTAATGTTTCGGACTTTTGCGGTGCGGACTCGCGGTTTTAATTCGTAGAAACAGGTATGTCGAGATGGCCGTTTCGATATATGAGGTCCTAAATTTTAGGACTTGTTAACAGCACGTTTTATGATTCAGTTTATGGAGCGAAAATTCGGTAAATGATCTTTGCAATGTTGTATGATAGTACAGCACCAGAAAAGGAAAAACCTTTGCTAAAAAGTTGCAGGAACGATGAAATTACCAATCGGATATCAATTTTCTAGCAGGCTAGTACCTAGTCGAATTTGGCGGGTGTTGCGCTTGTGTTTATACTTTTTTTTACTTTATTATTAATCGTATTGTTTTTAAAAGTTTCAGTTGAAAAGTAGAGTAATTGTAATATTGTGTATGATGTTGGAGAGCGATGGCACAATGTCCCTTATAGTTCGTTATGGTATAAGTGCAGCAATCATTGAAAATTATCAGCGCTTGTCAAAAAACCGGCGTTATCGTGATTATATCTCTATTTGAGGCCATCTCCTCCAACTCGTCGACACATTCCATCGTTATTGGATATAGCCACGCTTGCACCTCCACGATATCAGGGACGGTCATCATCTAATAGGGGTAAGTTGTCGTTTTACTTTACCCTTTTTATTTTCGTCGAAAATAGCTTGTTTTGTAAAGTGATGGTTAAGAAGTGGACCAAATTTCAGTGCTGCGTTTATAAAATAGGCAGCACTTGTTGTTTGGTGGTAGTCATTGTGCATTTTGTGTCAGACGGTGTAGGTGGTAGTCATTGTGCATTTTGTGTCAGACGGTGTACGTAGTGCGACTCGTGGATCGCCTTGCTATTCTGAAGACGACGATTCCATTGCATCGCGACACAACGTAGACTGTGGACGGTTCAGGGATTCTGGAATTTACCGAGAGCGAAGAGAAATTAAGGGTAGGAGTTACTTCTTTGGTGAATGGATTATCATTGTAATTTGGTAATCGATTTTTTTCTTACAAAATTGATCGCTTACGATTGTACGCATTCATGATTTAAGTTTGTTGTGATAATTTAATATGTATTGTACAAGTTGTTAGTAGTGCCGGTCTCAACAACTACTTTTAGATTTGGGACCTCAGGTCCGCTACCCTTGTGGACGACCACAGCCTCGTCGTTATGATGGGCAACGAAACGTAAGCACTGGTAGCAGCAATCAACAGCCGTCTCGTCAGGACAAGGCTAAAGACTCCGCTTATCGTCCAAGTCGTGATTCGTCGTCAAACAAAACATTAACTAAAGAAAATCGTAGTTCAAGGTTAGGAGTAGTCCTTTAGTATTTGTGTGATTGTATTCGTAATTTAATTTTCGCCTTATAGGTTATCGCCCTCTCTTGATGTATCTCCTATTAGCAGCGATTCTTCATTATCACCAGATCGAAGTCCGCGGAAAAGTTCCATAGCAACAAACGTGAATAAAGAATGCGATAAGAATGGTAAGTCCTCTTGTATTAAAACAGTTTTGCGACAGGTTGTTCTATTCTCGTTCTTCACAGTGAAGAAAAAGGCAGCTCAAGGTGGAAGTGCTATGGGTGATGTAACAGATCCATGGGCACGGAAAAAGAAAACAAAGTGTTGGTCGCGGAACAAGAATAGTGGTGGAAAACAACGCGAGAGATCAACTAGCAATAGCTCGTGTGTTCAGTTTACTTTTTGCAGTAATAGAAACAATCTTTCTCGTACTTTAGTAAAAGTGCTGTGGTTTTGGCGCACTATTTAATATTGTAGCGTACTAATACTAGTTGTTAATCATGTATACTCTTCTAGAACGAGCTCATCCAACAGTAAGGAAAAGATAAGGCGTGCTGCTGCATCATCAGTGTCATCCCGTGTTCAAAGAAGGTCGCGCTCTCCAACGACAGCTAAGGTAGCTTTGTTTCTTCCATATAGCTTGGAACTTTTTCCAATCTTGTATTCTTTGAGAGCTTTCGTTTCCAGTCTTCGGTTTTTGTCACTGTGAAGGTTTGGCATAAATTTCATGGTAGATCCAGGATATTGGTAATATGCAGTGATCATAATGTCCAAAAATTTTCAGACAGATAGACGTCTTTCGCCGCCACGAGGCGATATTACAGGATATCGTATTCCCAAAAGACGTCGTTCCTCGGCTTCTCATGACCGTACATCAAGGTTTTTCTATGTCTTACTCTGTTTTCTTTTAATACTGAATAATGAAATCGTTAGGTATGTATAATATTTTCAGATCTGCGCGTACAAATTTGGAAACTAGACGCAGTAGTGCCTACTCAAGAAAGTCCGATGTAAGCATTTTATTTTAATTTTTCTCTGATACTTTTTCAATTGCAGTACTATTCTTGTTGTTCTTTTTTAATTTAGTTTTTAAATATTTTATTCTGAATGTGTTTTAGAAACCAGATTTTGCAAAAAACAGTCAGAGCCGCATTTCTGATGATGATGATGAAGCTTTGGACGGAATTATCAATCGAGGAGCCCAAAATATTAGTGATGTTAGCAATTTTGAATTTAGCCTGTTATGTGGCATTTCGAATAAATTCGATTTCCTTGTAACTAATTCGAATGAGTTAAAGCGCATTGTTTACCATTCTTTAGATAATGTCGATGGTAATTCTAGAAGTGGTTGTTGCGAACAAGACGATTGCTTCATTTTTAGTCAGAATCGGGTCGATCGGTTAGTCGCAGTGCCTCAGTTATGTCGTCGTCCTCATCAAGTTCTTCACCAAATCGGTCTCCATCGCCAACCCTACCAGCTAAATATCGGGTGCTTGGCAATAAAAGGAATGCGACGATGCCATTAGATAAGTACGTCTTTTCATATCTGTTTAGTATTTAACATGAAAGATAGAATTTGACGAGAATATCCAAATTATTAGAAACATTTCATCTATGTCGGATTCGGATGAGAAGGATAAAGGGCGCAGTCGTAACAAAAGCTCATCAAAAGGGAAGAGGAAGTCTCCTTCACCTCAGCTGCGTGCAATGTAGGTGTGCATATTTGTATTCTACATTAATGGTGGTTTAACTGCGTCGTGTTTTAGATCGCCTTCACCGTCACCTCCACCACCTCCACCTCCACTTGACGAAGCAGTTGGGCGCCATCATTCGCGAGAGAAATCTGAAACACCTCCGCCACCCCCACCTCCGTTACCAGTAATCAATGATGTCGTCGAAAGACAAGCTCGAAAATTGCGAGAATCAGAAATACGCTCATCAGAAGGGCGGTCAAAAATCGATCGAAGTCCACCAAAGAAGAAGACGAAGCGTAATAATGAAAGCAAGTGTTTGTCAAGAATTCGGCTTTCTTCATATTCTGAAATTTTCCGTAGTTCCATATTTTCGTGTTTGTTAAATAATTAAGAGCCATTTAGGTTTAACAGATAGGGAACGGCGCAAACGTGAACTTATGGAGCAGTTACGTGCTGTTGAGGCGGAGTTGAAAAAAAGAACAGCGGCAACATCTGCTTTATGAATCCAAACCACGGAAGGCTTGAGTAATTCTCATTTAGTAGTGATGGGTGGAGTAACATGTCTGTATGTAATCCCACCTTAGAAATATAAATGTTTTTGATAGAAATGCGTTTGCAAAGTATTGAAATGAAACAATATATCAAGACTATCTTAATGAGGTTGACTAGCTCTCTATCACTACCGTGTTATCATGTCTTAAGGGGTTAGAACGTTCTGAGAGGCTAGGGTTTAGAGCTAGAAAACTATATTTGGATTACTAACTATCTTTTGAATCTCTTAGAAGCAAAGTTTCCTTAAACGTAACAAATAATGATGCCTGTTTTCTTCGATTTCGTTTGCGTTAACTAAATACAATGAGTTTTAAAACAGAGAACGAGGCTTGCTATTTTCCTCAAATTATTTTGTATAACTGGCATTCTGATCCTCTATTCTGACCATTTTGTTTTATTTATAATTTATACGATTTCGTCTTGATATAACAATTTGTCTAGTCAGTGCCTACATTAGCTTATAATGTTGTCTTATTTTATTAACAACCCTAAGAATGTTTTACCAAACTATTCTCATTCATAATTCTCCCCTTTCATTGCACTTATCGTCCTCGTTGTGGTCATTAAGCCACCGAATGTACTATTTGCTTCCGTGGCCACTTATCCTGAGTTCTTCGTTGCTCTGAGAATAAAAACTCAATCATGTTCTGACTGTTGTCTGTCGAGAGTTTACTTTTCAGCTCTACGTATTGGATAGGCTCGAGGACGAATTAACCACGAACCTATTTTCTAGTGATTATGGTCATGTTCTGTGTGTTTCGGTCGGTTTAGTGGGTCTGAAGTATTTATTATGTTGGCCAAAGAAAATCTGTTTTTTATCCTAGAAGTTCATTTTACGTCAGTTGGACGGAGTTGAAGTGAATCGTGAACAAAATAATTCCTTTTAGACCTTTTGGTTTTCAAATATCGCTCGGGTCCATATTTTCATAAATGATTTCTTTTGACAGTTTCTCTTTAGCTTCCCTGTAATGTTAGTGATGTAATTTTAAATTAAGCAAATCTTTACTAATATGTTATTGTAGTTTGTAGCGAAATGGGAAATGAAGATGAGGCGCGTCGCTTGGGTGTCCTCCATCTAAACAAAGCGGCTTCGTGTAAAAGGAATCCGAAGAGGTTTAAAAAGACAAATTTCACTAGAAGTTCTCTAACGATAGAAGATAAGAAGATGATGAGGTGTGTGGAGAATAGATAACGTTTTTTTACTTCGATTTTTTTGTTTGACGCCCATATTTCGGGCAATAGAGCCATTTAACTCCATGGTTTCGATGGCTAATTTTGTATGGGTCGTGCGTAGTACAATGAGTAATTATTTATTAGTGACCGCACGTAGTATGAGTTGCGTTCGACTGATGGTATCAACTTTGTCTCCCAATAGCTGGGTGTGTCGTTTTTGTAATTTTCGTTCTATGTTTCGATTTCTCCACATGTTTCCACTCGTTTCCTTTGTTTTACTTATCCTTTATGTACGTTTATACATCTTTCGATATTTCTTGAACACATTCAGCATACTTCTCGGAGAAGCCACTGGCAAACCAATAGGCCCGAAATCCCACTCGGAGCTCTAGGATTTAACTCCAATTAATATTTTATATTTAATAAAATATGCTAGAACCCAAGCTACGCGCCAACGAGTATCTACCAAATATGCAAGTATTATTTTGTGTGGAATGCAGTTTTTCGCAGGACCTGCGAAGAACAGAATATTTGCGATGGGTGCGTTATAGAATGAATAAGAAATTCAGTAAACAGATTTCTATGGTGCAAAATAAACAGCCGTGGCAAATGAGCCACATGTGACTCATTCTGAGTTAGTAAGTGAGAGTGAGACTATATGTAGCAATGCATGAGGATGTCCTTAAAGTATTCATCATTGTTGTTTGCAGCAGTTGCATTTGCGTCGGCATTGTCAAGAATTGGAATTTTGCTCTTACCTTTCTTTTCTTTTTTTTTTTTGAAAATTTATTTTCTATAAGTTAATTGTGAAGGTAGGATTTTAGAAAAATTATATACATCATTTAGAATGATGGCACATGCACATGCGAATAATCAAAGTTCCTGGCAATTCTTTTTTGCGGTTGTAGCCACTTTTTTCTTGGGTTATAGTTAACTAAGAAGTTGACCCCTGATAAAGAGGTAACATTGTTGAAGTGGTTCACTTGCGACTATTTGAAACTTCCAGTATGCTTCGATAAAAAGTTACGAGTACAGTGAAACTCCGGAGAGAAAATCCACACGATTGGAACGAAATTTAGTGGGAGGTTATGGTGCAATTTTCTACTAGAGTCATTATCTGTGATTCTGTTTGCATCTTTGTCGCTAGTGTTTACAGTTCGTTGCAGACTGAAATGTTGAGCAGCAAAGCAACTGTTGAAGATTTTTTTAAGAAACTTCTTTTCTTCATCGGCCCACCGTCCTTGTATTTCCAAGTATTCCGGTTACGACAAGGTTACTGACAGTAATTGAAAGCTGATATCGTCGCAGATTTTTTGAGCAACTCCTTGTATTGTTGGGCTACCTTCTTTCTCAAAGCAAGATTGAACCTTTTGTACTTTTTCGAAGTGTACACTGAAAACGAGGAATGAAGTTTTTTATCGAAATCAACGTAAAAATTTTGGAATTTTGTCTTCTTTCGTTCTTTTTAAAGTGGTAGGAAATTGGTTGTAAAACGACTGTCAATAGTTGATTACTTAAAACAGAGCACTTCTGGTTCTGGTTTGAATTAGGATATTGTAGATATGAACAAGTGGAGCCGTTGTACCAGATGTGGTGTGACTACTTCCGTGGTTTGATTGGAGATCGAGGACAGGTGCTAGACGAAAGATTATTGAAAGCGGACTATCATGGTGCTTTAGTGCTTGTTGCTGAAGCACACTGTATTAGCATGGTGAGATATTTTAGGCGTTTAATTAGGCAGAAATTCCAGTAGAAGCAAATTTTAGATTGGAATCGTTGGCATAATAGTGCTTGAGACTCGACAGACATTTCAGCTAATTACTAAGCAAGACAAATATGTAGGTGAGTGGTAGCTCTTCACTTTCCTGTAACTCTTAACTGCTGGACCTCTGTTGTAAGGAGTTATATTGTATTCAATTTTTGTACTGTAACAGTACCAACACATTTATACTCGGTCCAAAACAATTCAACTAAGTTTGGGAAATTATTTCCCATTTATGTTTGATTAACAGTGTTACCTGAAATGAACGACACCAGTTGTGCAAGATTGGTTCGTTTATTGAAGTTGTCAGGGCGCGTCTGGCGCAGTGGTTGGAGGCGTCACTGCGGCGCGCACGTGAAATGCGCCCGTGGCCCGCCAAGCCTTCCATCTCTCCGGGGTCGGCAAATTGGTTCCAGACTCGTCTGGGAGGATAGCAGCACTGACTCGATACATCAGCAGGCCACCGCGAGTCATTGTAAAGGCCAGATATGCATTCAATCACTTCCAACGATACTTAGTGAAGTCGGATGCATGGCGCATCCCTCAGGGATTGATCAGTGCCGAGAGCTTTATCCTTTTTTTATTGAAGTTGTCAGTAAAATTGTGTGAAAAAATCTACAGAACTAGCAAAATAACGTGCTCGAGTACGTTATGCCCACGAAAAGTGGATAAGTTGGATTCTGCTGACATGTAGCACAAAAGAGGCTCAAAAAAAAAAAAATTTGGGAACTTGTTGTTCGGTGCATTACTCGGAATGCGGCTACACACGCCGAATTCTGTTGTGTGCTGCAATCACTTCTCCAAGCCTATAAACGTGGTCGAAGAGGTGATTATGGAGCTGAAGAAAAGAGTTCGAGATATTTAAAGGTTAATCTGTCCTACGTTCTCAATGCGGTTTAGTTCTAGCTACTGAATCGTGCACTTTTTCAGTGATTCCTAAACGGGGTACCGCATTACAATTCGTATTTGACGGACGAATTTTTACGTTGTTCGGTGATGCGATGAGGTATAAGCCATCTCTACGAGGCAAAAAGCATCGCCTACGTGTTGCACTTCCATTCTTTATCAGATGAATGTTAACATATCTCTGTTTTGATGAGTCATGTTGAAGAGTATTTACAGCGTCTCGAACATTGTTTCATGGATAAAGAAACACTTAAGAATATAGTGACTATAACAAATCCTAAGACCGTTCTTCTTTTGACCTCGACACTGATCAATAACTCGCTGTTTTCTTGAAGAGCGGATACGAGGTTGTTGTTAAAGCATTTATTAATGGCTGACATTTCGGCGATTTCGCCCTATTCAGAGCATGGAGAGATCAAATTGACTTACAATTCACTCAACCAAACACCAGACGAAAACCTCGTGACCTCAGCAGGCAGAATGTGATACACAAATTTTCATTCTCAATAATGAACAGCTTCTCTCGAAAGCCGTTTTGTTCCTTGCAAGTGCAGATATTTGGTTTTGAGACCAACTGCGTGGGCGGGAGATGTATCTTGCTCAGGTCAGAAATTAAGGCTGAGGTATGACGCGAGGCCGCCTGTGATCACAAGGCACTCCTTGCAGTTATTTTTGAGATTTTTGAAATTCTTCCAAAACGCTTCAGGGATGCTATGCCCTGGTGTTTTAGATTCATGTGGGACGGTAGTCGTTTTTAGTTCAAACTCTTCTTCGTTATGTCTCTGTGCCCTATGCGCTCCTAGTGGAGTATTTGGCTCAACTTTCAGTTTGCCGACTAGATGTTCTTTTATACGGATGCTCAGTGGTCTACCCGTTTCGCCAATGCATTCGTAGTCGCAAGTTTGACAAGAGTAGGATGAGATAAATGGTATCCGAACTCGTACAATCACTATCTCTACCTTTATTAAGGCATATTTTGAAATTTTGCCTTGTCTATTGTCCTTGTACTTGTCCTTGCCCTTGTATAGGCGGTTACCTACCAGCTTACGCCTGAGTGCCTGGTGACTGTAACCTAATTCTCTACATCGGCTCTTAAGCAACGTTTTAGACCTGCAGTTATTTCATTTTAAATGAAGGTCAGGTTAAACAGGATCTCATTCCCGCCGGGAATGGGGATAGCGCAGTGGTAAGTGATGCTATCTATCGGGAAGCAAAGGCACTAGTTCTATTCCGGTGGCGACGCTCTCCTCCAACTCACGTGGGAACGCCCTAGCTTGACTATCCCAAAATTGTGAATAGAGGGTTTCACCGGTACTCTAGGACATCCATAAAGAAGACGAAAACCTCAAGCAGCAGATGAAACAACACGGGAAGGGTTCGAAGACCATTTGTCCATTGTGGACGATCAGTGCAAGGAAAATGAGTCGAATGCAACAAGTGCTGAGAGCCGAAGAGTAGATGTGATGGCGGACTATATAAAGTAAATAAATAAAGTGATATTGTTAACTTTCTAGTTGCTGGCTACTATAACTCTTCACGGCACGGTATTATGTGTAATACAACCATAATCATTCTGAGATATTTGCAAAAGTCCGGACCACAAGTGTTTACAATGTGGATTGAACGCTCTATTACCCTTTCCAGGGGCTATCGCCTTCACCACCACACCGGAGTTCTTCATCACTGGATCCGTAGTTTTGCAATTATCTCAGCATCATTATGGTTGTATCACTTGTCACCTGTATTAGCTGTAGTCCCCTTGATCGTCGAGTGATTCGAGCGGGCGCCAGTAAATCTTCTATTTTTTCCCCGTTGCGTGCAAGAGTAGCCTCGTGGGTTCTGTTCGCTCTAGGGGCTAGTCGAGCATCATCTTTCTTCAAAATTTTTCTCGAAGAACTCTAACCATCGGGTCGGAGGTCTTGATGTTGTGCAATTGACATCATGAGAAATCCAGACACCAACGGTTCCTGTCTATCGCTCGCCGTTCATGTGCATTGCGTGACCGGCCCATCTTATCTTCGGCTATATGGCGTATAGAACAGCATCTTTGATTTTTGATCGTTGACATAGGTCGTAGCTTCGGATCCCATCCTTTACTTGTGTGAAACGGGATACTCCTAGCATCGTCCTTTCGACTGCGTGTTCGATAACGCTGAGTGATCTTTCATCCTGCTTACGTAGCGACAAGGTTTCTGACGCATACGTTAGTGCAGGAAGAACTGTTGTGTCGAAAAGGTGGGCACGGAGTCGGATGTTTTTTTCCTCTTCACTACATTCTCGATACTTTTGAAAGCTTTCCATGCCGCTGGTTTCCTTCGGCTTAGCTCTGGAGCTAAGTCGTTCATTATATTGATTTCCCGACCTAGATAGACATAAGTGGAGCATTCGGAGATATTCGTTCCGTTGAGCGTGAATGGAGCAAACGAAACCTATCCGTTTTTCATGAACATAGTTTTTGTGAGATTTAGTCTAAGACCGATCTTTCCATAAGTTCTGTCAAGGTCAGCAAGCACACGTTCTGCTTGGCTAATGTTTGGTGTTATAAGGACGATGACATCAGCAAAGCGAAGGTGATGTATGTGCCGTGCATCCATTTTCGCTCCCATATTATCCCATTCCAATGTTCGCATAACGTTCTGGAGGGTAGCGTTAAATAATTTTGGCGAGATTGTATCGCCTTGCCTAACTCATCTTTTGACGTCAACGTTAATATTGTTGTAGAATGGCGAAATTTTGGTTGTGAAATTTTTGTACAGCTCACGAAGAATCTTTATGTACTTAGTAGGGACTCCTTGACTACCTAGTACTTCCATAATTGCTTCTATCTCAACTGAATCAAACGCCTTCTGTAAGTCGATGAAAGTGAGACAGAGAGGTCTTTTGTACTCTCGCGATACTTCACTGAGCCTTGTTATCCTGTGGATGTGGTCCATCGCACTAAATCCTTTTCGAAACCCTGCTTGCTCGCACGGCTGTCCTTCGTCCAGTGTTCTGTCAATCCTGTTCAGGATGACTCGAGTGAAAAGTTTGTAGACGACAGACAGCAAGCAGATTGGGCGATAGTTGCCTATATCGTGTAGGTCGCCCTTCTTGAACAACAACACGGTCTTGCTGGTCTTCCACTGAGTAGGGACCTCGCATTCATACAGGTAATGTGTGAAGAGCAGAGCCAGCGTGTTTACGAATACTGGCAGAAGGTTCTTCAGGTGTTCTGCGCTTATCCTGTTCGCACGTGGTGCTGTTCGATTCATTATGGTTGTATTTCACATAATGCCGTGTCGTGAAGAGTTGTAGTAGCCATCAAATAAAAAGTTGACATTGTGACTTGAACTACACCTTCAGCTTAATTGGATTCAATGGTGATTTGTTCTCACCAAATCAATCCCGTAGATGTTGACGGAGGATTGTTGATGGCACTAGTAGATAGAAAGCTAGCGGAGATAGAGGGGAAACGAAGGACCCGCATGATGTGTTCGTGAACGCGTTAGCTCTCGGAAAAATTATTAACGTGTTCGTTCCTCACCGCAGACACCTGCGGTCCAATGTTTTGCAGATATCATGGCAAATACTTTGTTTTCATGTTCAACAATCGCGAGGTTGTGATACAGCATACATTTACTTCCATAGAAAAACACACAATACAATACAACACAACAGTAGCTGACGTTTCGGCAGTATCGCCTTCTTCAGAGCCGCTATTTTACATGACTTCCAATGAGGACGGTTAGAACAGCTGATTATAGTCGCATATGGTTGGTGAGTCAACAACGTCGCGATTGATGAACAAGAAAACAAAGTATTCATACCCCATTGCCGTGGTTAACAGAAAGTCGATCCTGGGAACTGTTGCAAGATGTACCAGCAAAATATTTTCCACTTGTGAAGATTCATCAACCAGATGCGACTATAATCAGCTGTTCTAACCTTCTCATTGGCACACCTTCCTCATTGGAAGTCATGTAAAAAAGCGGCTCTGAAGAAGGTGATGTTGCCGAAACGTCAGCTACTGTTGTATTGTATTGTGCGTTTTTCTATGGAAGTAAATGTATGCTGTATAACAACCTCGCGATTGCTGAACAAGAAAACAAAGTATTCATACTCCAATGCCGAGGTTAACAGAAAGTCGATCCTGGGAATCATGGCAAATATCTTCAATATCAGCATCATTGTGATAAAATGATTTGCGGCGAGACTTATCTTTTGAAGATATGGTTCTTCTTCCAAAGCTATCCTGAAGAGCTACAGTTTCGCAGTCATTGGAAATAGCTACTTGTTGCTCCAGCTGCGCTGATACTTCTTTCCGATCTCTAAGTGTCCACAGACTAGTGGCTGTTTGAAACATGCTTATCACAGGCGCTGTTTTTGTGATTGAGGAATGAGGGGAAAGATAATGAACCAGTATATTTTTGTTACTTGCCTTTTGGCATTAATTTGAACATCGAGATTTAAGCCATTTTTCTTTCGCTTTCTCTCGCGTGAATGCTGTGTACTCTGTCTGCTCTCTCAGTGACTTGAAACATTTGTCCATCTCCTCTTGTATGGACAGATGACGAAACAGTCATTTATATGCTTACAGTAGAGTAATGACTGAATTTCGATTTCTGGTGGATGCTTCCTCCTTAAACATAAAGGCAAAGGCAAGTCGTGGTATTAGTCGCTGCCCTATTGCCAACCCTCTAATATGTGCGTAGCATTTTCCAGAGCGTCTGAAAATTGAACAGTTTACGCTATTCCTAAGGAGAACCATGAGCTGCTGATTCAAGTTGTCATATATGTTTGTTCCTTCTTCGTGTATCATGTGTATCATGAGGATTTCATTAATGGCTTACATTGCGGAGTTACTCGATAAGCTATTATCGAAGGCAGTAGTGTCGAAGGACTCCATCAAATAAGCACTATCAGAAAGCGCTTTACGTTCACATCCATCCAGGAAGTTAGTATCAATTGATTGATTATCTTGCGTCTACCAGTCCCTCAACCTTCAAGCTTAAACGCGCCATCAGTTGTGTAGATGGACCTGTGGATAAAGTAGTTTATTTTATAAGCCTAAATGTCATACATTTGGTGAAACCGATCTCAACTCATTTCAAGAATACGCATGTGATCTTGGGTCATCTGATGTGAAGGAGTCCTTCCACGTTACCGTCCTTGATACTAACGTCTCGAAGAAGTCCGCAGTGCAAGTCTTCGCCGAGCTCCTTATGCAAAATGGAGGAGTAGTACACATGTATGGTTACTCGACTCAGCAACTCACGGCTCTCCTAAAAGAGTGTGTTAACTACTCACTCTTAAAACGGTCTGAAAAATATTACGCATTAATTAAAGTGTAGGCACTGGGACAGCGCTGGTAGCAAGCATTACCATTGCTTATTTATAAGGTGATGTAAGAGAACACGTAGTCGGTAAACTTAAATCAAATGCTCCTAGTCACGCATAGGACGCAGTGGCATAGCGGGGAGGATTTTGAAGTAGTGATTACAATCCTCGAACAAGGGTCGAAAATACAAGCGCCAAAACTCTCGAGGCGGTCTGGATTATTTCAAGAAGTCCGAAAATGAATAGCAGGGAGGAATGCCTCATTATCACGTATGATATTGGGCAGCATATAAGCCTGTTATTCCGATGGGATGGGCAGTTTACGCTTTCATGTGAACTCTGTGGGGTTAGTGTCCACATGACATATTCAGTGGAAGACAGAAAGATCAGAAATATGTCAAATGCGCAACAGCAAGACTACCAACCTGATGGTCAGAGTTCTTCACAAAAAGCCTAGAAGGAAGATATGATGCCCAGCGAGTTCCTAAAGTGAGCAGAACCCACCGGGCTACTCTTGCACGCGACAGGGAAAAATGGAAGATTTACTGAGTCTCGCTCGAGTCACTCGACGATCACCTAGACTACAGGTGATAAAGGTGGTAAGTATATTGTGTTATATCCAGTGATACATGCTTCGTCATAGCTGCAGATGTTTTCGGTACTGAACAGCACTTGCATCTGGAAAATTCATGTCTCCAGTGGTGTCACCAACGTAAAAGACATTGCCACCTTTTTCCAAACGAAAAGCAACAGTACTAGCTGTGGTGTCGAACTGCTATCATGTGGATTTGCCAGTGCTGATCATTCATGAATCAAGGAAAAATCTTCCAAAGCCGCTAGGATAGCAGTTAAATTTGGAAATGTAGTGCACATGCACCAATTTCCATTAAAGCGAGCCCTTCAAATATTTAATTAAGTAGGAATTTAAAAGTGACGACAACAAGGCACTTAAAAGGAATCTCATAATGGAAAACTGTTAGCACGTCATCAAGCAATCTCACCGTCCTCGTCTTAGAGGTCGACAAGATTATCGGGACCTACGACATTTATGGCACTCAATATTAAATACGTGGTTTCTTGCCTAGTTTTATTTTGTACGACCAATTTTCATGTGCGGATTTCAGCACTTCTTTCATTCGACTCGTCTCCAAGCACCCATTATCCATACGGTCTTCGTGCTTGTGTGTAGGTACGACTACTGCTTGAAAATCTCGGTCTCATAATCTCATTGAATAATAGTCGAATTCGCTCTCTCTGAAATTCTGAAATAGCTGTGCTAGGGTGCTTCCATATCATCATCAGAGGCAGTCACCCACTTTAGTGGATTGTAAGGAGTGGGGTGGTGCCAAACAACTCTTGCACCGGCTTCTTATCCACAGAGGGATGAGGCGTATGGTGGGCCCGGTAGGAGGCTGGGCCAAAACGCTGTTCTCTGTCCATTAATTTTCGTATATCGTTTCTTGAAGTAGCAAGACGTCCTCAATTCGTTTTCCTGTTTCATAGTTGTGAACTTTCTGGTGTCTAGATACGGAACTTAGCTCGAACAACGACGTGACAACAGGGAAATGAGATTTATTTCTAGGTTACGTTAACAATCAGATTGCTGTCACATTAATAAAAGGTGCCATTACAAATCAAATAATAAATTACGCAGTAGGACCAGCAAACTCGTATCACCTGGAAATACGAAAGAACTCTCGAAACGATAAGAGTGCAGCAGTGATATGAGCTCACTGATAATCACAGACAACGATAATTGCGTATATATCACAGGTAATTCATGCATATGAATGGTGAAGAATTAAAAAGGAGAGGATGGGCGCCAGCGCCTCTGAGTGTCAAAGACAATGGACTCACTCTGGGCGAAAGACGACCGAGAAAGACGAAAACGAAAGAAAGAATTGGATAAAGACGTCATTATCGCACCCGAGCGGCGTTTATGACAGAGCATATTGTTAAGAGAACACTTCAACGAAGCAACAAGGAAATGGTCACGATTAAATGTAAAGAAAGCAGTAAATATAAGTGAAATAAAAAGTACGCCACGGAAAAAAACCCTGAACGACTACAAAGCGGTCAGCGTGGAACGCATAGAGATCTCTAGAAGTGCAGCGAACACGCCGACCGAACGAGAAACGGATGAAGCTGACAAGAAAATGCACGAAGAAGCAAATATTTGGGAAAACAAAATGAGTAGGAGATACGATTCGGGACAAGAAGCAGCGAGTATTCAGACAGTTCAATTGAAGGTGCGAAGCCCAGAACGAGCGCAGTACATTATGACATTCCAATTGGATAGACAGACGAGGTCCGATTTCTCAACGATACCAACACGATCACCCGACGGTGCAACGTTGCACATACGAAGACACCTGAAAACAATTGATTATCGATCATATTTGTTCGAGCCAGATCTTCAGAACGAGGAATAATGAAGCCTTACCGATCGCCAACGCCGAGTTCGGAACTTGCCATTCCGAGGAACTCGCAACATTTACGATTGTCGCGGTTTTGATTTGCACAGTAAAGTATAGGAGCCAGGTACTGTAAAGACAGACGCAGTATTGTGACTACCGTAATGGAGACACAACCATACAAATAGGAAGTCCAACCTTAAGCTCACATCCGCCTTGCTGTACAGCTGCAATGAGCGTCTCGGCAGCAACGTGTTCCCTATGTTCGTACGTACACAGCTGGTGGCAAGTTTCGGGAACCTGAGCGTTAAGCTCTCTTCAAATGAGGCATACTTAATGCAGCTGCTATCAGAATTAAATGAAATCTTTTTTTTATTCACCTTTTAAGATTTGTGCAAAAGTTGATCCAAATGTATTTCTATTTTTGCAATCAGAAATCTTAGGTAAGGATCACCTTATATATCTCGTATAACATCACATGCAATATTGCAGGGATAGCGCATTGGTTAGTTATGCTGTTGATCAGGAGGTAAAGGCGCTAGTTCGATCTCCGCCCCAACGGTCTCACCTAATTCGTGTGAAAACGCCTCAGACTGGCAGTCTTCAGTATTGCAAGCGGATTTGGCTCGACAAGCACTTTACGACATTTGTAGAAACGATGAAATCCCTAAGCGCATCTGAAGCAACGAGTGAAATGCTCGAAAACCATTGCGAATATTGGATGCGAGGAAACGAATCGATGGTAAGAAGTGCTGGGATCCGTACAATAAATTTCATGATGGGTCATGTGAAGAGAATATCTTACATATATATTCTCCATATATGGTGGGATGGACCACAAGCCGATACTAATGGCAGGCTAGATCGCGTAGTTGGCGAATGAAAGAATTATATGTGGATCAGAAGCGGTTCTGAGATATAAACATATTTATTTTTTTATTTATATTATATTATTTATTACTATTTATTATTTATTTTATTTTTTATTTATATTTATAAACACATTTAGTTAATCCGTCCGTAGTTTCACCTAGATCCATTAGGCTTACATCGTCAGCATAAATATTATCACATCTAAACAAACATAAGCGTCGATAGGTTCATATGGGTGTAGAGTGTATCACGCTTCATCAATGCAGCAGAATACGGTAGACAACAATTGACTATGGTGGACGTTATAGACGCTTCAGGGTCAGCTACAGTAACTAACTCTCATGTTTACTTCAGGAAAGCATGACAAGCTAAGCCATAAGTTCTGTTAACACTCGAGAGTCCTGGATGTCTGTAAGGCTGTTTTCATTAAAAGGATAAAAGATAAAGCTCTCGGCGTTGACCAATTTCTTTAGGGATGCGCCATACATTCGACTTCATTAAGTATCGTTGGAAGTTATTGAATGCATATCTGGCCTTTACAATGACTCGCGGTGGCCGATGTATCGCAACAGTGCTGCTATCCTCCCAGACAAGCCTGGTACCAATTTTCCGACCCCGGGGGGGTGGAAGACTTGGTGGGCCATGGGCGCAAGGAATCGACTCTACGTGTGTGTCGCAGTGGCGCCTCTAACCACTGGGCCACACGCGCCTTTACCTTGTTTTCATAAAACAACGAAAATAAAGAGAAGGCAAATGAAAAGAATGATTTGCTTCGTGATGCATATCTTCCTTAATTTGCTTTACTTCCTCATTGTAATAAAATGTATCTGTGGGAACTGTGATGGAATAGGAGTTTGGAGGGAAAGAAGACGTCTGGAAGTTCATTTGAATCCCAATTAGGGTCAAGCCCATTTAATCTTCGTCATCATGGTAGAGATTAAGTTTAAGTTAGCAAAATTTCATTCTATTGACAAAGACTGGCGACTGCTTTCGGTGAAAATCGGAGAACACCTGTCATTTTCGAGTCCCTAATGAAAAGAATCTTGTGGACCAGTGAAATACCAGTCAGGAGAACATAATGTTCCGGTTAGCGTGATTCTTCATGAAGGCGACTAGTTAAAATAGTTATAAAGCCTTATGACTGTGGTGTGTTCCTGATTGTTCAACTGGTAAATACACTACACCCCGTTTACCGTGGTCTTCCAAAGCCGAGAAGTGGTTTGAAATCTCCATCTTCAAGCGCAGCGACGGGTGAGCATCTGCCAGGAACCGTAGCTCTCCTAGTACCAGGCTAGCCGCAAGGAAGCAAGTTTCCTTTCGATACAGATGGGTCAACGACTGAACGTGATAGCGAGTTGGCAAAACTAACAAGACTCCCTCTAAAGTCTAAGGAAAGAGGATCTTTTCCAACTATCGATTCATCAATTGGGTGAAGACAGACTTTTCATGAATTTAAGTGTTAAGAGGATGGACACCAAACGCAGATGTGTTTGATTTTTGTTGATGAGATTTGTGTTGAAAAGAGCATTTTTCGACTCTGAATCTTTTTTGAGTGCATCTGAGCTCCCGTGAAAAATCGTAGATCAATTGATATCTCGCGCACACGATTTCCAAGGTTACTCTACGTAGATGTACTAGATAGTACAATATGATGAAAAACAGAATGAAATAAAGTCCAAGACGATCAATAATTCGACTATTTGAAATAAGGATTAGTTTTCCTTAAGTGGGAGCACTCGTTCGCAGTGTGCTCTTTGAGTTCGCAGATTATGTTAATCGATTTTCAGTTTGTTTTGTGATCGAAATCGAGCTCAACCACAGAATTTAGCTTTAGACGGAACAGAAATAACCGACATGTTGTTGGCAGCATGATCTGAAAACGTCGTCGACAACCTTGCGCGCAAGACAAGGTGAATAAGGCGGACGAGATTTCTCGACTCCACACTCGACGGTAAGATCGGCATCCGTGACCTCGGTTATCGGATACTCCTGATTCAAGAGTTTTCGATCACTACCTGTAAAAAATCGCATTGTGATTCTATAAAGATAACTATTTTAGGAGTTCTCTACGAGATGTCTAGGAAATATTTGACTAACGAGCACACTCATGGACACTGAAGGAACGTAACATATCAGTTTTCTTAACACTTTAGCAATGACGCCTAGTTTCGCCCCGTAGAAAGCGGCTCTGAGGAAGGCGAAGTCCGTCGAAACGTCTGCTTATTCGTGAATAAAGAATAAAAATAGCACCTCATGTTTTCTTAACAAGAATATGAAGAATAAATAATAATCAATTAGCACTCCAGTTTTTGGTGTCAGTGAACTCGTTAGCAAGACGGCTTTTTGATTTATAAGTGCTGAATAAAGGTTCTCCCGACCAACGCCCATTACAACACACATGTTCTATAAGCCATCGATTGGTAGCAAGAAGTATAGGAAATCAACTCTGTAAGTTAAAACAGATCAACGGAAAGAGAATGAAGCATACAAAGGTCACATCGTCCACTACGAGAACTTCTAAATGACTCGCACAAAGGTCACTTTTCGTCAGTGTTAAACAACATGTGAATGATTGAAACGTTTGCATTCGTGAAAGGCAAGCTTAACTCTTTGAGCTGGTTAACTATAATGGCTTAGGTGCTTTAGAATAGTGGAATTTGTCTGTTCATGGGTTATTCATGGATTTACAAACTTCAGCACAGTCTTCAAACCATGGGCTAAACTTTTAACCAGCATTAATAGGGACATTTTGCCTGAAACTTTCATCCGTCTGCTTTTCTATCGTGAGTGTCACATAGTCTGTGACTCTTCTTCATTGGGCATATGTGGTTTTCAGCTTTGTCCAATTATCAGGCATTGTAAAATTTTGCAGCCTCGGGATAAAGCATTCGGCGTGCAATCCCTAAGGAGTGTCACATGCACGGGGCTCCATTCGTAGAGATGATTTAACGCATATTTGCTTTATAGGACTTGTAAAGGTTTATCGATATTTGAAGCTAGTAACTCCCAGGACCGACCTCTTACTAACTTTGGCATTGATCAGCAATTCATTGTTTTCTCGATGAATAGACACGAGATTGTCATTACAACATTTATTCACAGTGACTAAGATTTCAGCGTTTTCGCTTAGAGCCAGGAAAGACCACGTCGGTTGCAATTCGACCAGCGAAACCCTGCCATAACGATAACAGGAAGAATCAACACCTAATTTTCAGTCGTATGAGAAACGGCTTTTTTTTAAAAGGCACACCGTCGTTTTGTTCTTTAGATTCCTTATAGGTCGTCCCCAGATATCCGTACTGTTGATGGAGACCGACTTCGTAGAGTTCATACGGATCGGTAAGGTGCCTTCTCACGATAAATTATCAGTCTCAGGTATCGTTTGAGATCACGCGTGACAACAGGGCGTCCCTGGGGCTCATGTTTCGAGTTTTCGAATTTATCCCAAATGCCTCAAGGATTTAACGCAATGGAGTCTTAGATTCATGTGCAAGGATGGTGAATTCTACTTCAAAATCTTTTCTGTTATGCCTTTGTGTATTATGCGCCCCTAGTGGAGTATTTTGTTTTACTTTAAGCTCACAGGCTAGATGTTCTTTTATAATCAGATAGAGTGATTTACCCATTTCGCCAATGTATTCGTCCCCTCACGCTTTACGAGAAATCAGGTACACCGTGCACGAACTCATGCAATCACTTTCGCTACTGTTAAGGCAAATTACGCAACTAGTTGAGGTCTTCGAATGTTCGGTGGTATTTCATTCACTGCTACCTGTTTCTCTAGATCAGCTGTTCTTATGCAGCGTTTTATAACTGCACTTATTTCGTTGGAAATGAAAGGCGGGATAAACGGAACCTTAGTCTCGCTTCACTTATCGTCTAGGGGTGTGGTTTTTCCTCTAAGCGTATCCCTAGGATCTACTGCTTCGAGGCCACTGGAAGTGGTTATTTTTCGTAGTAGCTGCAGAGATTCTCACCTCTGCCTTCTTTCTCGTACGCACACTGATGGCTGTTCGAAACATGTTTCCCACTGTGCATTACCTCCTTTCTCACCTTTTTGTGTCTTAAAGGTGAGAAAGGAGGTAATGAGCCAATATGCTTTTGTTACTTGGCTTTCGCTACCATTGATTACATAACAGCATTCGATAGGTCAATATGAACGTTCGAAAATGGCAGCCAGCTGCTTTCAGTTCCCTTTGGCGTATATAAACAGTAAATAGACTGATATTGTAGGGAGAGAGAGGTACACAAAGAAGATGGATGCGTGAAAGGCGTTTCGTTTCTACTGCGATTTAAATTTCGGTTTCGCAGCTTTTCTTTTGGAGCTGTGGACGTGTTTGCGTGATCAGATGATAATCAACTTGATGTTTCCTGGTTCCGAAAAGACGAAATCCTCCGAAACGTCAGATGTTGCTCATGAATAGTGTAATGACAGCTTAACGAATTACTATCCTAGTGTTCTTACATCTCTAGTGATGTCCATTAATGACTAGCGGAGCGTGAAAAGATTGATGGTTTGGTTTTTTGACGTTACGCGGGATCAAACCAATGACTGTGTATTTCTTGCAGGGCACATTTTAACCACAGTGCTACACACACCCCTACATATGATGAAAAAAAAATGAGTCAAAAATTTCGTAAATGCTCACCAGTTGGTGCCCGGCGCCTACTTGAATTGTCCATCCATTCTTCATCAGCTCGTGGTGGTGGTGGTGGTGGTGGAGTTTTCGGAACGGAAACAGTTGATGCGCGCGAACCTCTCGTTAGCTGCGCATCAACCTGGATTTTTCCATTAAGGAATCTTCCAGAAAAAGAAGAAATCTTTAGAATAACGTCTTTTTTGTGATTTTCTTATCTTCCGATCTATGGATTTCATTTTCCAATAACTATAAAATGAAACATTTACCTTTAACACAGCAGTCTTCTCTGCGTTATTGAAAATCCTGCTGCTGCATAGTCTGACATAACACTTTTCACACCCAGCACAACAACTGTTAACCAGCTTGAAATCTCATTTATTCGCCTACATTTTATCCCCACAGCCTTTTTGGTTAGATGATTGAAGCAATTTTCGTAAAATATCTGCCTTTTTCACCTTATTGTCTGAAAAAAGCTTCTTATCCCGAATCGCGTCGAATTTTTCGAGTTTATGCGGGCACTTCTCCGTCACATAGTCAATACAACCAGTTAAACATTTATCTGAAATTTTATATATATATATTTATATACTTATCTATTAGTCGGTATAGGTAGTAGGTTGCACAGAGGTTGGTGTTAATAATTGTCTTCATCTCATTGATAGCCCAGAAATATATTCCCCGGTGTCAAAACGCGGTAGACAACGGTTCACTCACCGCTCGAAATCGCCAGAAAGCTGAGAATTAATCTGACCCTTCTTTGCGAAAGCTCGGCTAAGAGCAAATCAATGGCCGAAGACGTTATTGTATTGGAAGAAGACTATTTGTAAGGTGCTGAACCTCTGTCTAATCAACAACATCTGGTGAACATATGTGATGAGGATTTCGTAGTGCTCTACCACGTCCTTCTTGGATGTCCAGGTATATCCCTCTTACCCAAACAATGAAATGCCAATCAAATGTGGAAAAATATGAAACGTATGCTGCATCCTGCAGGAGCATTCGTGAAAACGAGCTACTTAAGCAGCCGTGTAGTTCTAGGTTCATAATGCATGTTTTTCGGTTCTATGTTATTCTTGCTCATAATATTTTCATTCTTTATTATATTGAAGACTTTCCCGCCTCAACGTGACTGGGTTCTGTTCCTGGGTGTCGAACCGCTATTGTACATCGCGACTTCGCCCCACCATCACACTCCTTCAAGCTGGGAATAAGCTTGTCACTTTTTCTTTTACATCATTCTGGAGTCCAAAAGAAGAATAGCTCAAGAAAAAAAACTGTCGTCATTCATATAGTAACCTAATCGCAAAATGACAAATCTCCTTCCGATCTGTAAGGGCTGACCGCTGCCCATGACGTGATGAGACGAGACCGCCCTGTCAAGGATACTCTAAGGAAAAATTTTGGGGAAGCGACAAAATAATAGCCGAACGGAAATTATGAGGGTTCTATGTGATCCCACAAGGGTGTCATTTTGTCACAACTATCACTTTGTCTGCAAGCTGTAGGAAGAAGACAGCAATCCCATGAGTTAATAAGCCAATACTTATTTACAACCATTCCCAAGCACCATCAGAATCACGTAAATCGTGTCGTGATTAATCACTCACCATCCCCACTACCCGTGAGTCCTAGATGAAGAAAGAGTTTCAGATAGACAACGTCGGCGATCTGTCAAATCATAAGATCCCGAAATATGTGTTTCTATCCTTATATGGAATTGATTGCCCTGATTAGGATATCATTGATGTTATAAATCGTATTGGATACATAAACAACTGTGACTCACCTAACACACGTTCGGTACAACATAACACTTTTGGGATATCATGGCACGCGGGCAAGTTAACCTCGCCTCGAACAAAAGAAGAAAGTGTAATTACAAGGGTGAACAAGTGGAAAAACCTGAAAGTAGGCAGAATGAACTATTTCTTTAGTAGACTGCACAGGTTCCAACTACATGTTTCCAGAATCCTCAATGAGGATCATGAAAAAACACTCCTTCATGTGTTACATCGTGCCATCACTTCGCTGAAGTATGTATGTGTAAACAAGTATGTTACATATTGATTCCACGACCCGAACAAACCAATTCATCCTCTCCTCCGGTGTAAGCGAATTCCCCACTGACTTGCTAGCGAGGATAAGGTCAAGACACCACTAGTCATTGTTTCGAGTATACGTATTTAATGAGCTCTGCGAAGCTCAATGAAGTGGGGTACAAGAGCAAAATATGTTAATGCTTAATCTTCTACGTTTTCCTTTTAAGCGATGGTTCAACAACGTCAGCAAAGCTGTAAAGTGAAATTGTCCTTACGAATAGCGGTAAATTTACATGTCGATCACAAGGTACGCTCAGCTCACTGCTAGCAAGTCTCCTAGATATGGCGCGGCTCGCATGAAATACCTTCGCGCAGATGGGTTGACTGCATTGAGTTTTTAATCCCGCTCGAAGTGACGGTACTGTTTTTGCTGGCTATGGTGTAGAGGTCAGTAGGGTAAAACTACGCGATGAATAACCTTGAATGTGGCGGAATGCGCCAGAAAAACACAAAGTTAACAAGAAACGACCACGAGGTCAACCGACCAATCAGTAACGATAGATGGGAGATCAGTTGGTCCTCGTTTTACCCATTCAACACTTACCTGGAGTTCATTTTCGCGAGAACAGTCCACCACCGGAACTTGACGATGATGCGCAACCGTAGGAGCCTTGGTTATTGAAGAACGAATCGAATGGGCGGTCCTAAAATGTGTTGTTCCTTATAAAGGGAAGCTTTGCTAAAATTAGGTCATCCACTATTCTCCGGATTGTCCGCGGTTGAAAGACAATGGACGATTCCAAGTGAAACTATTATATTATGAGAGAGAGTGGTTGGTGTCTAGAAATCATCGAGGTTCAAACTTCGTCTCTTATTTGAAACTGGAAGCTTTCTCATAAGCTCTATCGCACTGTACATGTTCAGAACCACTGTTAAAATTTCGTTGGCGTGCTCATCGTTGCTTGTACTCGAGCATAAAATAAGTCTCTTGAAGACCAACATTAAAAACCTGAAGTGTCACATCGGCTTCCTAATTTCAGGAACAGTGCGAACTTCATTTAAAGTCCACCTTCTAACTACTCTTGGCACTTTTGAACAACTTAGAAAAGAAGATTTGCTGAACCCTTGTGAAACTTCGTGTTATACAAAATGGTGAATTTACGTTCAACACTCACATTTTGTCTATTGTTACCGAGAAGTCCACCTCCGTTGCTGTTTTTATTCAAGAACGAATCGCCGCCAACACCGCCAACACCGTGTGTTGACCTAAAATTTCCTTCTGATTCGCATAAAGTCCATAAAAAGAAAATGCTGACTTTATTGGCTTGTAAATGTCAACGTAGCGATGCGTTCTAATATTTTTTCTACCACTTCTGTTTGAATTCGACCAACTTGAGAAGTCAAGCCATCGATGGCACCTCTTGTTCAGTGATACAACAGCAAAGAAAACAAAAGAAAAAAAACAAAAAAAAAACTAATACAGCGGACGACAACTATTTTGATAAAAATAATTGAAAGGTTGAGCACCAAAGAAAGTGTGGAGATGTTGTTTACTACTTTCAGTACTTGGTTGAATTTTCAGTGAGAATGGTAAATCCTCCCCAGAAGGGACATGGTCATCGTAGAACCTGTACCTGCAAAAATAACGGCTTCCATTAAAGAATATGTCCGGCGTTCCACGGCTTCATTTAATCGCTGGCTTCATAGAAGATCTATGCGAGCATTCCGCTTGTATTTAAAATCTCAAAATGATTTTTATTACTAAATAGGAACTGCCTTATTTTACGACAGGAGGCTATAATATCCGTGATCGAGCACGTTCTCGTCGTCGACAGCCAACTGGTCACTTGTTAGCCGCGGCGAACCAGTCTTCCGTAAGCTTCATATAAGCATTGCGCAATGATTCGCACAAAAGATAGCGAGCTTGGTTAGACACCGGCGTGCATAAAACATCGACGACAAACTGAACAGAAGACAGGGGCTCTACAGCCCAGAAAGAAAGAGTCATCAAACAGAGCTGCAAAGCCATAGCAACATCACATAAAATGGTGTGAACTGTTTATAACAACTACAGAAGAACTATGTAAAGCACTAATATAATACGGCAGGATCCATACGGTTTTTGTATGTCTATAAAGCCTCTAGCACCACAGCATTGTAAGAGTTAAATGAAGCAGAAATAGTAGCTCTATTCAAGATGTATGCACGTTTCAACAGAATCTTCGTGTCGTTGACCAACGTTTTATCTATGGAACAAGGAAGACACACAACAAATCTACGTGAAAAGAACTCTAGAAACTTCAGTGCATACCAGTTACCAGATCCAGTACCGACGGCAAACGTTGAAGCACCAGTTTGAGGCTGAAGATCTGATAGAGCAAGAGCAGCACGAGGTGATGGACTATCAGGTAGCATAATTATAGTCTTCTAAAAGAGTCATTATAGGAAAAAACGCGAAACTACAGGCGAAGAACCAAGAGCGAAGTACTTGTGAAGGGAATAATATTCGATAAGCAACGAAAGAAGCAGGATTGATGATCTGGCCACTGGTTTAGGATGTCATGGCACACAAAAGTAGAATATGAATTCTGATCGTACGGCTTACGTAAGCCGGATTGTCGCTGCGCGGCTAGCCGTCTAGCTACGGTCGGTGCTAACGGTGAAGTCGAGACTGGTAGACAGTAGCACCGCCACCACCATCACCACCAACGCCACGTCCATTTATCTCCGCCCATTTGTGCCCCATTCGGCTCCACCCATTTCTATCTAGACATTGAAGTGGCATAAGCTCAAATTCATTCTCAGTACGGTTTTGGAAATATTCTGAAACTATGCTCAATGTTTTCCGTAATGAGCTATTAGTCGTTGACGTACCAGGATGTATGGATCTATGACTGTTCACAGACGGGAGCTGGTTCTTATTGGTAGGTAAAAAGCAGCCTATCCGGGAGAAAAACTCGAAAAACAACGGGAAATCAACGAATAGTATTTAGTTATTCTTAATTAGGATAAGGTATTCGATAACAATTTAGATTTTTGTGAAGTGCAGAGATCATTTAAGAGCACTTATTCCCATGACTCGGATTCCCATGACTACCATATTGTTAGGGAACGCGCTTAGTCACTGTAAATCTTTGTAAAGAAAGAAAAATTTGGTTTTCATGCGAAAATCCATAGAATAGCACATCGATGAAATGAGCTGGTGTAATCGCTGAAAATACTGTATTCTTAAGATTTTAAACCTATGAAAAATTGCGGAGGTGATATCCAAAGTCCCGGGGCATCATTAAACATCGAAGACAATCATAATAGTTCGTTTCTTTACAATGCAATTAGCAACGGAGAGCATAAAAGCTTTCGTCAAATCGGTTCGAAACTGCAAAACACCACGAGATCTCGGTTTCCTGTTGATAACGGTGCAATGAGCATCTACAACTTTATGTTAGAGCTAGTGTGATCAAAGCGAT
Organism: Angiostrongylus cantonensis; assembly: GCA_009735665.1. Lineage (NCBI taxonomy): Eukaryota > Metazoa > Nematoda > Chromadorea > Rhabditida > Metastrongylidae > Angiostrongylus > Angiostrongylus cantonensis. Next base: position 1,777,714 of record MQTX01000074.1, read on the forward strand.
CTCAAAAAGAGTTCGAAATGAATGAAATCATCAGATTAATCGGAAACGGTACCACTTGATATTGGATTGCTTGAGATATCTGGAAAAAAAAAATTGGCGTGCCGATTAGAGGGCAGGGTCTGCGTATGCGTCTGACTTTGTGTATGTGTTTATGTATGTATGCATGTATGTATGTACACATATGTGGTGTATGCGTGTTCATGTGTGTATATGTGTATGTCATTGTGTATATGCATATGTAATGTGTATGTGTGTTTGTATGTGCAGGAATCGACTGGTTCGGTTGTAGCGATGGTGAATCGTGGAACAGGTTAGACTGACCAGTTAATACGAGATTGATAATCAACGGTATCCTAAGAGTTTAATACGGATCTCATTCTTCACTAACAAGTTAGTCCACTGGAATCCCGAAAACGTGAACTAACTTATATGGTCAAAGACATAGAGAAAGTCAAAGTCGAATCACTAGCGAGCATCATCAGAACGAACTGCTGTGGGCCACCGTGGACATAGATATTTCAGGAGTCGGGAGTCGGCGGCTGGCAATGTTATATCCCATATCTATATGGTATATCCAAGGTCACTCGTTCCATCGTGTCAGGATAAACAGCGCCTAGTTTGGAGACTGTGCAATTTCTGTTGTCAACAACGATAGATTTTCATCTCATTAACTTCAGATATCCATTCCAGACTCTATCAACTTATATCTCAGACGAGTAGTCTTAAGAGAGTAGGATGAGAACGAAACATCAAAAATTCAGTAAAAAGAAAGCCTGAATGCCTAATGTATAGTTATATTTCTCACACGGAAAATAGAAGTGAATGTTAAGTCGGATCGAGACCACCGATGAGTCACACCCAAAGATGCAAAGACATCGGCGGACTATTTTAATCCAAAATGAGCGCAGATGTAACGTTTTTCCAAGTTTTTTTACCTCCAGTACCTTGAAGATCGGAACTGGTATGATGTTTCTATTATAGTGTGGGTAGATAAAAAATTCATAGAACACTTGGAAATATTCGATGAAGGAGTAAACCGTTTTCTGTTGGAGAACTCTTAACTGGTGATCAACTGAAAGATTCGGCATGGATCTACGCAGTGTTTCTTATGAGTAGCGTTGAATCCAAAATCAGTCCTTAAACAAGTAACGCTATGAAATGAATCTATTCTGATTGTTCTACTACATTAAGTATGGAAGTAGTTGTAAGTCGGTTTTATTAGATTAGAGGCTCATACATGCGATTCCGTGACTAAAAAAAAAACTAGATTATTTGCTGACTAATACCCTGAAAAGAAGCCGAGAAATATAAAAAAAGGATAAAGCTCTCGGCGTTGATCAATCCCTGAGAGATGCGCCATGCAACCGATTTCATCAAGTATCGTTAGAGGTGATTGCATATCTGGCCTTTACAATGACTCACTGTGGCCTGCCGATGTATCAAGCCCGTGCTGTTATCCTCCCAGACAAGTCTGGTACCAAGTTGCCGACCCCAGAGGAATGAATGGCTTGGTGAGCCATGGACGCGTGGGTCGATTCCACGTGTATGTCACAGCGGCGCTTCCAACCACTGCGGCACACGCGCCAGAGAAATATAATAATAATAATAATAATAGTAGATTAAAACCTTTATAAAAAAAAGTTTCTTTATGCCAACCTCATGTCAGTTTAGTCATACAGAAAATCATTAACAATAAATAGTTTTAGAAGAATTATGGTGGATTTCTAGCAGCATATTTACTTGCATAGATATTTATAACCTTGCTGACGACTCGTCTTCACGAGAAATGTAGACCTTCCACTTTTTCTTTAATTTCGTTTTCTATCACATGTAGTCCACCAAGATTCGTTCGGGTAGGGATGCAGCTTCCTCATGCTAGCCACGAGCACGTCATCTCCAGAGTCTTCTCGCCATTCCCTTTCGAAACCAAGTCATTTTTTTTCTTTTCTGAATTTACTTGTGCATTCTTCTAACTCATCTAACGTCATTAACTGTGTTTTTGGACGTATTCCGCCGAGTCTTACTGGCGCTACTTTCCTCGAGAGACAGATCCGAGGAATGGCATGGCATGATCGACTTAATCTTCACGAAATTCTTCAAGAAGATTCGCAAATGATACACTGCGTATATCACATCGGTACTTCCATACGACTGGAATTTCAGCCTATTTTTCCGCTAAGTGGCACAGAATTGGAAGAATTCTTATACCAAATAACTAAGCTGGTAGGTCGAGTGTAGTAGGTTGGTCAATGGACTGTGCTAGATAGGTTCCTTTCATCAAAACTTTGGAGACTTCCTACATATTTCTACTTGTTAGTTATGGATTTCGTCGCTAACAGCTTATCCTTCATTTCTGGTAGTACCTCTTTGGTTGTAACATCTCCACATTGTGCTCTATTGTGCGCCATTATGTTACCGTCTTCTTTTGGCTTTTATAACCTAAACATTCGTTAAAAAAATTAACGTTCTGCCTGCGAGGCATCTCAGTCATCCCAATTATGTACTGCCGATATCTGATCACTATTGGTTTGCTAGAGCAGTTCGATTATTTTCGAGCTAAAGTTGGTTACCCTTAGTGTTTTGATGAAGAGGCTAAATCCTCACCTAATGATGACGTTCTTTTCAATGCTGATTTTTTACCAACGGCTTATATTACACCATGAACACTAAGGAAAAAGCAAAAAATGAAAAAAAATTATGAAGATTTAAAAGAAGAGATGGAGAGGAAGAAAAGACTATCGCTAGAAAGCTGAATTCCTTCACCATTTGGTTGGGAGGTAAACAGCAGGTAATGACGAGTAGTTCGCTGAAGATTGCTGGTATCAAGATCACGGCGCATCAAGATCGTCTATCTGCTCAATTACATGCTAAGATTCTTGGCTTCTACTTGTTAAGATAGCTTTCTTTCTAAGGAATTGTGTATACTGTAGTATTATCGAATCCTACAGTGGAAGTAATGACCAATTGTGAAATATTTTTTTACATGTTGAAGATGAGTCGGCTTCGTGATGGTAACAACACCAATCTGTAGGAGTTACAAATGAAAATCAAAGATTTAGTAGAAAAATTGTCAGCAAACGCAAGCATTAAAGGACAAAAAATGAAATCGCGTGATGGCGGCGCAACAAGAAACCTGGAAACTTGATAGGGAATGAGTAAGAGAACTCTTCATTCGAATGATTCAAGTCGAAATCGGAATGGGCTAAAGATTGATGGTTTCGTTCGTTCAGTAAAAACATGAAGCATTTCATGCGGAAGATATAACGAATGTTGTAAATAGTAGACCGAAAGCAACTGCAAACGTTAGTGATCGTTTTGAAATCTGCTTATGATGAGCGCTTTGCCTACGCTCTTCAACGAGAACGGAACGTGTTCACCTAATGAGTATAGAAGCTTCGAAGGTGATGTAGCCCTGTAAATCTTCTAAGCGAGAATTAGAGTTGATTTTTTATAACAGCGTTATATGATGCATAAGAAACACAGTTCTCGGCTTACTCTAACCTAAAAGTTCGTTTGAGTAAGGATGCAACGGTGAAGTCGGGTTGTCATCGCAGAAACGGGAGCAGTGACAAGAGAGAATCTATGCATACACTACCTATCTATACTCGTACTAGTTCTTTCACCTGGTCAGCGGTAGATCTTTTCTTGGCCCTCGCATTTTTCCTCAATGGGATAAAATCTCCGAAAAATACAGTCAGAACTGCCAGTGTCGAGATGTCCGTCAGTCATGTGTCTACCGCAGAATAGAAATCATTGTTCAGCGCGTGACAACGGATTTACTTCGCCAAGGCCGCTGTGGCACGGATATGACGAGAGTTTTCTAGCACGAGATGCGAAGCGCTTTTTTAAACCTCATCTTTAGATAACATGAACAGCCATCCACGACTCGATGCTATGAGACAAGTTCACTTAAGTAGATACAAGAAGCAGGACGTCTTCCTCATAACAAACAACTACATCAGATTTTATGAAAAGACAAACTGCTAGCACGAAGATTGATGCATTTAAAACCGGCAGGTTTATAAAACGATAGCAAAAGAATCAGTCTACAGGTGTCGACTATCGCTTCCTATGAAAAGCTGATTGCTCCTTTAGCGCAGAGGTTAGAGGCGCTCTGCAGTACATGGAAGCGATACCACGCCCCAAGCTCACCATGCCTTCCATCCCTCGGGGATGGGCCAATTGGTACCAGACTTGCCTGGGAGGATACTAACACTGGCTCGATACATCAGCAGGCCACCGCAAGTCATTGTAAAAGCAAGACATGCATTCAAACACCTCCAGCGATGCTTGATGAAGTCGGATGCATGGAGCACCCCTCAAGGTTTATCGACGCTAAGAGCTTCACCCTTTTTATCCTTTACGAAAAACTAATCGAAAATGTTCAAATGTGAAGGCCCTTATCTTGAGAGTAATTATGATATTTAAGAAACATATCATGAAAACCAATGAAAACAGTGGGAACATGAAACTAAGGCTTCTGAAACTTTGCTGAAGATTCTACTTTCATAGTTTAACGGAACAAGCTATATTTCATCAGGCTCGGTTTGAAATTCTCTTTTATAGGGATCACTTTCTAACTCCGGCAATCGTATCGTTCTGATAGATTAAGGCGATTTTCTACTCGGTGTCGAGCAGTTTCCCACCTTATCCATCTATCAACATACACCTTTTATTCACGATTTTCAACTCAACGCTCGTGCGATGTTGTTTGAAGCGGCTAACAAAGGCCAGTTTTGTGGAGTGTAATGAGCGCCTTTTCGAGATCAAGCCCGATTGCGTCGATCTTTATCTGGAACGCTGATGGGAATGGGCAGCTAACTAGCGAAAAGCCAGCAGCCATGCACTTCGAAAGCGCAGAACTTATTGTGATCATCGTTACAATGGTAGATTCTGGAGGAAAATGTTGGTGTGCATTTGGAAGCTGCCGATATTTGGTGAGAATTCTTTATCAGATTTGTTAGCTTCGCTGTTTCAAGCTCTACACTGTTTTGAAAAAATGACGTGGACATGATGGAATGGAATGATTCAAAAAATATGAAAAGAGTCTATGCCGTTTTATTGTGACTAACAATTGTTTTTGGATTTCGCAATGAGGTGTGAGTGAGGTTCGGGCTGTAGGACTGGCCAAACTAAGAAGCAGCTCAACATTTTCGTCTGCAACCCCAGTAAATGGTCTCATAATAAGACCCGATGCTTGCCAGTGGTCTTTCTTTTTGTCAAAAACAGTGGAGGAAACGGTTTCATTCCAAAAGTGTGATGTTCTCGTGTCCTCTGAAGAAAGACCCGAAAGGTCCCAAAGACCAGCTCTGGTGGTGAACGAAGACAAATGAACTTCATTATTGCCGGTTCGTATTGTGCTACTCTACGATTTGCAGGATTACTAGCAATTCAGGTGAAAATACTATGCGTGTGTAATCTTGATTGGTTTTTCGTGGATAAGGTCTAAAATTAAAAGCGTGAACGTGGTGGTGAACGCGTTAAACCACGAAAAGGGTAGTAGCGCGTTCGCTTCCTACCACAAAGACCTGCGGTCCGGAGATTTACAAACATCTCAACATCGTTGCCGTTTCAAAAGCTTCGATGTTTTAATCCGGCTTTAACAACTTGTTCTCATAAACTCAAGATGAATATTTTTTTACCTATGTATCAGCTTAGAAAAGTTCTATGGGTGAATATAATGGGCTCTGTAAAAGCACGCTATGGTCTAGCAGTTACAGCCATGAAGTAGGTTTCCATTGTAGCGCTCGCATAGGAGAAAGTCTATATACCAAGGCTAGACCATGAGTACTCTTCGTTAGAATGAAGTTTTTATATGACTCAGACTCAATCACGCTTGAAACAGTGGGCGAATCAAAAAAAAAAAATCGAAAGTCAACCAAAAACCTAAAAGAACAGTCAAAAACGGCTGCAATAAAAGAGAGCGCTTTGAAAATTTTAGAGGGAAGACGTGGATTATTAAACAGAGTATTTTGTTGAGTGAAGATTTTGCCGTTGGGTCACTACGCTAGGAATGTCATAAGCCAACGGCATCAATTGACACCTCACTCAAAGGCCGGGAAATTCTATACGGTTCTATTAAGTGTTCCTTTGGCAATGATTATGAACAGATGTCTCTACATCACAGCGTATAAGATTCAATGCAACGTCCTCCCGTCTTGTGCCAATGTCGCCTGGCAAACAATGCGAATCATTGAGGAGAAAAAAGAGATGACAATAAAGATGATGACACTTCAAATGCACGAAGCAAAAAGCTTCGAGGCGGAGGATGATGAATGAATGAGTGAAGAGAGACTCGAACAATGTCATCTTGAATAAACTGCCGACTTTACTTGCATTTTCACAAAGAGAACATTGGCGGATTCCGATACGATGCTTCCCTGAAATAGATTTGGTGGGTATTCTGCAAATTATTCGACGACTGTTTGAGACGTGGATGAGCTCAAAATTTAACGAAGAAGTTAATCTCCTTTCAAAATGATCCACCTATTTGTCTCTAAATATAGAATTCGTTACATTAGCTCCATGTTTACTCTCTAACCGAGAGACCTCTACAAGCATATTCCGTAAGCTCACTTACATCTGTTCAGATTGTAACTATTCCGGATTCTCCCATTCGCTTGACCGATTTCTTAAAATAAAATGATCGAAGAACGTGGGTGGTAGTTTGTGGTCGACTCTAACAATTGAACATCAACCAGCTTTTTCAGAACCCAACAATCTGTGAGTATACACTTTTTCTTCGACACAGGAAGAGAGCTGCTTTTGTTGGCATGAGCTCTAAAGCCTTAGTGAAAATAAAACCTCGAAAAAAAATTATAACTGTCCTATTCACATTTTAGACCAAGCGAATCCCCTGGATGGTTTTGATGCGTTACAAAAGTGAGTGGAAACGTTAATGATGCCAGCCGATACCTGTTTGTTACTAAGGGTTCTACCAATGCTAGGGATGATTTCAAAGTTATGGAGAAAATTTTTTTCATTCGATCTATCAGAAAAAATCTCTGTAAACTGGTAAAAAAAGATCACTCTAAAGTAAACAATTTCGTGACGATTTCATGAAATGAGATGTTCAAATTCTCAAATACATTTTGCCGACCAAGTAGATTTCAGGTCAAGGCAGGTTGGAGCGCCCATCGACCATGTCACGGGGATTCCCGCCGTTCCAGGTTATGGAATTCCTATAAAAGGATAAAGGATAAAGCTCTCGGCGTTGATCAATCCCTGAGGGATGCGCCATGCATTCGACTTCATTTCGCCGTTCCAGGTTATGGAATTCCTATAGGCATTCTAATGTATAATCGTCGAAACTATCTGGTTGTATTGAGAGGATATGGAAGTTGGAAAAACACATTTGTCTTTGAACAAAGTTTATCGTATCATGAAAACTTCACGAGTCGTTGAAGGTGCACCTATGAAAAATCTATAACCTGTTAATGTTTCGACCACTCTAATAGAGTACTGAGGGATCTGTAACGTTCGCACACACATGGAGTAATCGGCGGTGCTGCCAATACCTTCATCCAAGAGTTATGGTGACCATTAGCCTTTTAATGAATGGAATAGAATGACCTAGTAATATGCTTTGGTGTTTAAACCAACACCTTTGCAGAAGCTAATTCGTTTTTCAGGACAATAAGAAAAGGCTTTTGCGGGCTGGTGGCGTAGTAGTGAAAGGCTTTCCGCAACAACATGGTCTGTGTTTCCAATCCGTGCCCCGGAAAACCAAGTCCTCTATCAATGGTTAGCAGGATTCGTCTGAGAGACAAAAACACTGACTTGATACATCGGTAGGTCACCGCAGCTATAGGCAAAATATGCTATGTTCTTGATGGAATGAGGTGACTTTTGAAGATGCCACGATCGAAGCAGATATTTCGAAGTATGTTTATTAAGAGTTCTTCCATCATCGAAACAAGACCGTATAGCGAAAAAACAAGCTATTAGCAATTCACCACAAGAGCGTGCTTTGTTCTCAAACGATTGCTGTCTAGACTTATGTGCATTTGAACTTGCTGGAAATGATATCGAAGACGATTTAGTTGAAAGCTAAAGCAATCCAAGCGGCATGCGGGGTGTTCGCTTCCATAGGAGATATCCAGGTCCTAAATTTGTTAGTATCACTAGTCAGTTTTGCATATTAATGAACTATTAACACTAAAAGTACCACCAATGGCTCACTTTTATGTAACATTAGCAACCATATTTTATTCATTGTCACACGTTCCACAGCTCCTTTAATCAGTAGAGCATTTTTCCTGGAAGGCTCAGATCATGAATGGTGATCAGCTCCCATGGTAATCTGCCGGCTGTGGCACCTGATACTATGTTTTTATGATTTCAATCCAATAGAGAATCGCCAAGACTTGGCGATATGTACGACGACTATCTGACACTTTGTGGAGTGCTGTGATATATTACAAGACCTATCTGGGGTAAAATGGAAAGGTTTTATGTCCTATGCTTGATTTCTTGACGGCTTAAGGTTTTCCGAACCTACATCTACACCGCTTCGTGCTGATGATGGTGGTGACAGTCCGGCAATAGATGTGGGTCAGTATTGACGGCATTCCAAGGTCGGAGAAGTCCGAAAAAAAAGAAACGACAACGAACAGGGACAAGGACGCTCGCCCTACGGTGGTGTGAGTACAGCAAAATTTTACAAACGAGAGCGAAAAACGTTGCAGCGTACAAAAAACTGTTATCTTTATACAAGGCAAATCCTGAAAAAAATGGTTCAGAGCGAAAGAGAGAACGTTCTCGGCCTTCTTCTTTCGCACATGATTTTTTACACGATTAGCTACATTGACACGTCTGAGCACGAGGAAATAACAGTTGTATAAATGAATTTGCAAGCTTTATCTATGATTCGACTTTCTTAAGGATGATGGATAGCAGAACCATAGTGTTCTAAGCTAATGAATCCCCATTCTTATCCCCATTATTCCCCATTATCCAGCACCTAACATTTTTTCTACGTTGAGATCCTCTTAGCTAGATCTGTAGGCTTAACAAAAATAAAGGACAAAACTCTCGGCGTTGATCAATCCCTGAGGTATGCGCCATGCATTCGACTTCATTAAACATCGTTTGGAGGTGATTGAATGCATATCTGGCCTTCACAATGACTCGCGGTAGCCTACAGATGTATTGAGCCAGTGCTGCTATCCTCCCAGGTAAGTCTGATGCCAGTTTGCCGGCCACGGAAGGATGGACGGTTTGGTGGGCTATGGGCGCAGGGATCGATTCCATGTGTGTGCTGCAGGACGCCTCCAACCACTGCGCCACACGTGCCCTTAGTTTGTTTTCATAAAACAACGAAAATAAAAAAAATACAAATGAAAAGAATGATTTGCTTCAAGATGCGTGTCTTCTTTAATTTACTTTACTTCCTCATTTTGATAAGATGTATCTGTGGGCAGTGAACTGTGATGGAATAGGAGTTTGGAAAGGAAGGAAACCTCTGAAAGTTCATCTGAAGTCCAAGTAAGGTCAAGCCTGTATAATCTCCGTCATCATGGGAGAGTTAGCAAACTTTCATTCTATCGGCAAAGACTGGCGACCGTTTTCGGTGAAAATCTGAGAACACCTGTCACTTTCGAATCCCTAGTGAAAAGAATCTTGTGGGCACGTAAAATACCAGTCAAGAAGACGTACCGGTTAGTGTGATTTTTCATAGCTATGACAAAATAAAATATGATAGCGTGCTATGATAAAATAGCTATGATATCTGTCCTTTACAACGACTCGCGGTGGTGGCCTATCGATGTATCGAGCCAGTACCGCTATCCTCCCAGACAAGTCTAGTCAAAATCCTCTGAACCCGGAGGTGTGGAAAGGTTGGTAAGCCATTGGAGCGGGAATCGTGTGTGTATTGCAGAGTGCCTCCGAGCACTGCTCCACAGGCGCCGCTATCTCTCTAGGTTTACCGACGAAAATACTCCTTCGAGAAAATGGTGACTCGAACATCTAGCGAGGAAACAATGGGCTCTCCCTTTCAGATAAATTGGATGGTTGGTTTGTTTTTTCTTTTGAATATGTCCTAGTTCGTTGTTTTCTTCTTAACTGTTTTCTGCATTTCATATACGTTGAGAATTAGGTGGTAATATCAGCAACCGAAGAGTTCATAATGTTCCTGTCTTTCTTTAGCCATGACCTCTCATATGTTCCAATTACGACTAGTCATCCTACAACACAGAAAAAACCACAAAAAGAATACTCGCGCAACTTTCGTTTTCTAGCGGTGTCATTCGTCATGTCGATCTGATCGCCGAAACATCATTAAGGACAAGTTCACATGAAGTTTGTGCTACGCGATAATTCATCCTCGCTGATCGAATGGGTAAAAGTTTTTGTAGGAAAATTCTCATACATGAGAGCGACACTGCCTGTGTATTGGAATAATTCGCTGGTCATGAATAGTTCAATGAATCATTTTGTAACAAGATCTACAGTTAAGACAGGCGACTGGCCGGCCAGATTCTCATCTCTAGCAGATTTTTATGGACCAACTCAACGATATGTTTCGTTTCATAGCTTTCCGAGGTCAGGAATCTGACTGCGTTTTGGTTTTTTTTCGGTTTTTTTTGATGAATTGAAGGTTAAGAAAACAGTAGAGTCGATATCGTGCCAGAATAATCCTCTTCGAAAAATAGCTCGGGGTCACGACAATGTGCGTGCGGGGGTGAAAAAACGCCTAGCACTGTTGCGAGGCTTTTTCTAGAGAACATTACCAAATCGGGCCGTCGAGTTTGACATTGTCCTAAATATGTCAGACGGCGAGATATTTCGTTGCAGTTGGATGCGGTGCGGTAGTGAGTAGACTGGGTGCTGGTTTGTGCTGCCATTCTGTCGGGGTTTAACGGATTCCTCCCAGTGCTTGAGGTTAAACCAGTTTTCAATATATCTTGGTAAAGGCTTCGTTAAAATCACATTTGCTATAATATGAATGCATCTGTCCGATATTCTATCACTTCGTCGTGGAAATATTGTTGTGGATGCGTCCTGCGCCATCATTCCGCCCCGTTGTCGTTCTTTCGTTTTTTGGTGCAGTAGATGCATGATACGGACCGATTTCAAAAAGAAGCAAGACTTCAATAGCAAGTTTTCGTACCAGCAAGTGCTAGGCTAACACATAGCCTTATTGGATTCGAGAGATAAAGCGAATAGACGTAATTCAGAACTGCCTTCTGAAAGAAGAAAAAAAGCTAGAAGAAAACTAGCTAAGTCGAAGTGGAATACAACAAAGCACCCGCTCAGCCATTATGCCATCTTAGTTTACCGGATAACGTACGTACGGCAAGTGAATTTCGTTACGACATAGTTGATTGAATGGATCACAGGAACTCAGGAAAGCTCATTAGACAGATCGATTTTAATGTCTTACGGTATAAACAACCTTAGGCGACTTTCTGGGAAAGCTTTATTGTGACATCTTCGCTTTTTTCAGAACTTTAATGACTCGGGACCGTATCGAGTCGAGCCCAATGGAGCGGTCCATCACTTGAATAGACAACCACTAGGCAGCACATTTCTATCGCTTTCTGGTGCTTTTTATAACGGCCGCCCTAGCTTTTTAAAACCAATGGGAAAATGGAAGCGCTTGTAGCAAAGTGCTTAGAGGCGCCCAACAATACACACGGGTTCGATCTCGCATCGAAGACACACCATGGCCTCTATGTCTCCAGGGTGGCAGTTGGTGCCAGACTTGTCTTGAAGAATAGCAGTACTGACTCGATACACAGGCAAGCCACCATGAATCATTATATAAGCCAGATATGCATTAAGCCACTTCTAAGAGTGGAAAAGTGAGTGTGAGAGTGTTTCTCGAGACGAAAGAAAAGCGTGTACCATCGACTCGGATCATCGGCTCTGATGAAGACGAAGACGTCGAAACGTTAGCCGATAATAAATATTATTATCAACCTCGTGTAAGCTCATCAAAGAAAGAATGCGTATTGATTAAGCACACCGAGGTTCAAGGAAAGTCGGTTTCGAAGCACTTCTAAGAGTGTTAGATGAAGTCGGATGCGTGGCGCATTCCTCAGTTATTGATCAACGCCGAAAGCTTTATTCTTTATTATTTTATGGGAATATGCCAGAACATGAAACAATAAATATGGCCAATAAACAATTAAATATGGCCGTATTTGATTGGCGAAAAAGTTGTTAGTGGTCTCATATATTAAGTAGAACTACGAACCCACAGAAAATATTGGACGCATTTTTTATTTTCATAGCGTTTAGTTATGAAGAACTCCCACTTCTTCAAATTTAACCTGTGCTACCTGTATTTCCCGTTCATCGACATTATTGACTTGCTATTGCTGACACCAAAATAATCTTCTTCACTAGATCATCACTGCCCGGGTCTCAGTTGCTCGAACAAATGGTAACAAAAGACTAGTACTTTTATTAGAATCCCTCTTTTTTAGACCATCTCTCGTAAGAGGACAAATGTGTGTTCATCTTACCGAGATGTGTAATGGCGTAATACTCTTAGCTAATCTTGGGGAAGCGACTGTCGCAGTCCTTTTTCATCTTGAATGCTTTGGTGAGTGATAATCCTTCCACTGTACATGGTAGTTAAAACCCAGAAACGCTCAGAAGCCCGATAAGGCTTTAAGCCATGCAGGAAACAGGAAAGATCTTGTAATCTACGAAATGAAATTAATCGTGGCATTAATAAGACAATTTCATTTCCCATCGCTGAACACAGTAGTTACCTAGTGGCGAGGTTCACTGAAGAGATCGATCATACTTGCAAAGAGGAGGTGGTGCATCCTTGACACATTCATAATCTTATTACTTTGTAGTGGATGCAGCCGCCACATTTATGCTTGTTGCAGAAGAGTTTTGCAAGAAGACCTACATTCATACAACCAGAGAACATTGTTAGAAGCACTACAAAAAGGAGCCAATATATCTGTCTGTAGAAATGCCGTCGCCATTTGTGCAAATTCAGTGTTTCGATGTCGGTTCAGACGAATGTGGATGAATCACTAAAACCCTTTACCATGATGTGGCATTTATAGTGAAAAACTTCTGACCAACTTTTTCCTTTTCTCCATCTCCATCTCCATCTCCATTCGTAAGGACAATGCTTCAGCGCAGACCAAAGACATTGCATGAGGCATAACCAGTTGAGAAACAGGATTTCGGCACGGATCTTGCTGTATGGACCGCACCCAAACCGTACCAATGGTCATAGAAGTTTATCGGGAATACCACCTGCTTTTTCAGATTGTGGAAACGCGTTTAACAGCTTAGTAACGAATGAAACTTTATCCAGTACTCGTCAATCAAGGAGTGGATCCGTTCTACATAGGGAGTCTACCTGACTGTTCCCGCAGCGACACCACGAAAATACAGCTTTTCCATCGACTTCTTACCGCATGCAAAGTAAAAGAACAAGGTAAAACCATGTCGCCAAAGCTATTTGCCGCCGCAATTCAATGTATAATCAAGTTGGTCTATTGGGATAAGAAAGAGATGTGTGGTGATGGAAAATCCTTATCAAATCTTCGCTTTGGTAATTGCGTCACACCTTTTTAAAATTACTGAACGAGAGACGTTGACCAACGGCTTGTGCGATGTGAGAGAAGGACCGGAATGCGAATATACCGAAGAAGACCAAGTTCATGAAAATCTCACGGTGCGAAGGTGTACAAATCCAACTGAATGGTTCTGTGATTACAAGGACTATCTCGTTTGTGTACCTCTGACATTCAATGAACAGTATGAAGGAGGTATGAAGCAGAAGAAGGATATTAGAATGAGCTGCATTAGAGCTCTTCACTGAAGCTACCTACAAATTGACGCATTCAAGAATACACGCTCACCTGCACGACTTAACGATCCTCCCAGCGTCCCATTATGCGGCAAAGACGTGGGCTGATGTTTCAACCACGTTAAGGGTACTGTGAAGTACTAACAGAAAGCTTAAACGATGTCTTCTGAAACATAACCAGCACGCATACAATCTATGCAAAATGTAAGGCTCAGGTTTTCGAAGCCTTTCCCATCTTGGAGAGGTAGGACATTATGAATCAGTAGTGGAACAAAAATGGACCATTTATGTAATGAAAAGAACAGTCGACAGGAGAACGAAAAGAACTGCCGAGTGAACTCCACAAAGATGAAGCCGTCCTCTAGTACGACCACCTCTACAATGGGTGGACGTGTTTCTAACTAATTTCATTTCGCTCTACAGATTAAGGTATGAAACTCGCACCCGCCACAATGCTTAAATTAAACCGCTGCCATGGACGACGACTGCACGAGGAAGAAACCATTAAAAAATAAGCTAGGCTCTGCACGGGCAGTTCAAGCGTCTAAATGAGCTTGCATTAAACATCTATAAATCATGGGTAGTTAATGTGAATGATCCTCCCGAAGCCCTACCACCTCGTCGTGGCTAGGAGGGGTTCCTGGGTGTCGGACTGCGATGTACAGCGGGATGATTCATTCCCCTGTCAGCATATCCCAAGCTGAGAAAGAGTGTTTCTATCAGAAAGCCAGACTAAGAGTAAACCAATAACAGGATCCACTGCCGCCCTGGTATCAAAGTCGCATGGTGGCAAATCTCATTCTGATCGCGTAGTTTTCTTGTTCAGCAATCGCGAGGTTGTTATACAGCATACATTTACTTCCATAGAAAAACACACAATACAATACAACACAACAGTAGCTGACGTTTCTCATCTCCGTAATCCTTGCAAGAGATCAGGTATATCGGACCTGAACTCATGCAGTCACCGTCCCTGCCGGAAGGGCAAATTACGCAGTTTGCTGTTTGACATAGACGTTCATACAAGCGGTTACGAACTAATTGACGACGAAGAGTATTCGGTGGTATTTCAATTATCGCTACCGATTCCTCTAGAGCTGCCCTTTTTAGGCATCGTTTTATAGCTATGCTTACTTCATCGTTAATAAAGGGCAACATAAACGGGATTGTCCACCATTTCAACTACCCCATTATCGGCGAATTTTACCGATCATCGTAATTGACGATGAAGGAAATATTTCGAATGCGTAAGTGTCAAAAATGTCATCGGCCGGATTTGCAAAGAAACGCAATGAGA